>CM038795.1:180687069-181158732 GCA_021764765.1 Vicia sativa
CTCTTGCATGCAGAATTTCGAGAACAAATTGATGAAAGAGGCAGATACAATTTTTAGGGCGAGGAAGAAGTTCCTGTTTACCCTCCATTTCAGATTCCTAATCAAGTGACAAAAGCTACTTCTAATTAGTGTGCTCCACAAATTTGTGTTGCAACTGTCTGTCAAACACCAGGACCGTATGCTCCCCAGCAGCAAAATGCTCCTCGACAACAAACTTATCGACAAAATCGTTAGCAGCGAGGTGGGAAAAATCTGATGAGACCAAGAAAAGTGCATGATCCAATCCCCGTGCCTTATATTGAGTTGCTCTCTCACTTACTCCAACATTCTTTGGTGGAATTAAAGGAGCTCGGGGCACCTCCTTTTCCGTATCCTTTGGGATATGATCCTGATGCCTATTGTGAGTTCCATTCTGGGGCACCTGGCCATACAATTGAAGGGTGTAATCTTTTCAAAGGCACAGTTCAGAAACTCATTGATTCCAAAACAATTGCGTTCACTCCAGAGGGCCTACGCATTAATTGAACTCTCCTCTGACTCAGTGAACGTCACGACTACGAAATGCATCTTCTAAAGCAAGAAATCCATACGGAGACCAATCTCCTCAACATGGAGATTTCTAGTTTCATCTTGCATGCTCATTTGTAATCTTTCTTGTTTTGTTCAGTACTTTCTTGTATGCAAAAGTTGCTCATTTCTGAATACCAATCATAATGCATTAAATATGTTTGTCTTGAATTGATCCATTCGTATTCACTCTTATTTGTTTTACTATGCTTTTGATATTCAACTCTTATTAATAAAACAACACCTCTGTAGGGAGGATGACGAATAATTTACCAAGAATCTCAAACGTTATGCTTTCGAGTAAATACCCTGCTAACGATGTACAGGCCTTGTTTCAAATTCCCAAACACCGGAGATATAAGGGAGTGAAACCCTCGTTAACCCCTTTTGAGCCTCGAAGTAGGAGTTTCTTTTTTGTTCAGAAAAAAAACCCTCATTTTTTTAAAACCTGGGGCAGGGTAGTGTTCAGTTAACCCGATCGAGCGTTCAAAACTCATCAAGAGTGTGCATCCAAGAATACAACAGTGGTTACCTTTCAAAAGGTTGAGGAAGGTCAAGACCGCAATGGTCAATCTTCGCCAATCAACAATGTGCATCGAAAGAGGTTGAAACCGTAATGGTTATCTCTCGCAGAAGAAATCAACAGATGATGATACCACAATTGTTATCTCTCATCCGCCAAGGATTCAAGCAGTCACAATCACCTCTAATCAAACAAATATGGAAGATCACATGGCTTGTTCAAAAGATAAAGTGCTAAAAAAATGATGACAAAAAGCCCGCTAAGTCGAAACTTCATAATAAGTTGCTTAGGCAAAAATTGCAAAAGAAAAGAAAATGAAAAAAAGAAAAGGATTACAACACAAAATAAAATCCTCAGCAAAAGAACAAAGGCGTGTGATCAGACACCAAAAGAAAAAGGTGAGTGACTGTCGTGTCCAAGAAACCTCAGTAGTTCTTCAACCATCATAAACTTCTCTCAAGAGATGAATGCTCGCATCAAGTTATCTGAACCTAGGATTGGAGAACATCACGGAGAATGGGAGGGTACCAAGTATTTTGAGCCTAAAAATCTTTTTTCTAAAAACCCGTGAACCAGACCACGTTACAACCCTTAAAAGTCCTAATTGAAGCATGGGTTAATTCGAGAGCAAAACTGTTACGAGAATACGGTAACCTGACTCCTATGAGGCTTGCTAAACATTTGAGTTGGTATCAATCAATCTTTTACAAAAAAAAATTCAATGTTTCGATATCTTTTCAATAAAAGTTTCTTTAACTTCAAGACAAACATGAACTTTGCATTAGAATTATCATTCGTAGAATAAAACATTCTTTGCATATAGATAAGTGCTTAAGCATCAAGTGAGCTTGCATAATGAGCATCAGACAGATAATTTGATTGTCCTGAAGGACATATTGCTTCAAGTATTTGATTGAGCACAAAGCAACTCGAGTTGGGAAGTAAGGTTGTGAAGTAGCCTACTTTCAAGATGTAAGTTAACCACCCTAAGTAGGTGATATCTTCGAAGTTCAGTCAATCTGGGGCATTTATGTCGAGATTCGGAGAATCTCTCAAAGAGTTGAGCAATCAAGGGCATTCACCCGAGCATGTTTGAAACCCTCTTTACCTTTGGTTGACCAGGGGCAGTGATTCCAAGTTTATAATATTGAGGCAGATTATTTTGATGGTACAGATCTCAGGAAGCTCTCTCGAGGCTTTTTTCTACAAAGTCTCTATAGACCGGGGCAAAGCATTATGTAGGGGCATTCCGCCGCCTCATAATTAACCAGGTCAAGTCTAGGCGCAAGCTAAACGACCGTTGAGTTTGAATGGCATGTCAGGAAGTCAGGATCGCCATCCTCAGCTCATCAGAGATCTAAGTCTGTGTTGGATTTTCTCCATCAGAAATTAAGGATCATTGTCTCCAACTCAAGTTAGGATTATCATCCTCATCAGAGATCAGGGTTTAATTCCTGATTATTGGTTTCCTTCAACAGAAGTCAGAAGACGGGATTCTATCCATTGAGTTCCAACAGATGTCTTTGCTTCGACACATTGCATATAGCAATCATCATTGCATCGCATCCTTAAAAATGCGTAGCATTTCCATTGATATGGAGCATTACGCTAAAAAATAATAATCTCAAACATACATCTAAGCATAAGTCAGATTAAAATGTTTCTCGAGTACCTTTTGCGTCTCCGAAGAGAAAGTCTATCCAAAAAAAATCCCAAGTGGTATTCCCTGTCAAGTTTCCTCAAGATATATCTTCTTGTTGTTGCTATCTGCATCTTTGAGCCCGTGTCAGTCTCTTACATCATTCAAGTCAATTCATTTACCAAGCGTCTTGTTTTTTTTCAAATTCTTATTTTGGTATTCTTACCCGTGTTTGCCTCTGTCGTTAGAGTGCGGTAAAAGTCGGTGTCTAACCTTTCTTGCTTCGATTGTTTGAGTATCCATACTTGGTGTGTGGTAATTCATTTAATTGCCGCTCTTGAAGAATTACACCCGCCTTTGGCACGGGGATATTGTATTTCTTGCATATTTGCAAACTTTCAAAGTCCAACATAGCTTGGCAATCCTTGCTAGAGTCTCTTTGGTTGGCCTCTTTCCCTTAATTCGTCTTGATCGTGATTTTACCATTCCATATCTTCTCCCGGTAGATGCCTCCGGTCGGTCTCCTTCTTGTGTGTGTATAATATCTTTACGACATATACTGTCTGTTCTCATTTTGATCTGCGAAGCAACTTATTAGTATGCTCGTTCAAAGATCTATAGTACTTACCTTCGATCTGAAGCAACTTATTAAAGTATGCTCATTCAAAGGTGCATGCGGTTTCATTTACGATCTGCGAGCAACTTATTTAAATACTCGTTCCAAAGATCATCTGTTCTCACTTTGATATCTGAAGCCGCTTATTCAAGTGTATTCGCGCTAAAGGTCTATGTTTGGAGTTCTTCGTTTCTCCTTTCTTCTAAGTCCAATTTGACTAAAACTTTTCTCCCCGGTAACCTTACCGATGCCAGTAACATTATTGTATGTCTCAGTTTCCCCGATCACCTGATCGATGTCTTTCGGTAACCTTACCGTTGTAGCAACTTTGCTAATTTTGTTTCACCCGATCACCTGATCGATGTTCCCGGTAACCCTACCGTTGTAGCAACTTTGCTAATTTTGTTTCTCCGATCACCTGATCGATGTCTTCCGGTAACCTTACCGTTGTAGCAACTTTGCTAATTTTGTTTTCCAATCACCTGATTGTGATCCCCCGGTAACCCTACCGATGTTATGGATCTTACTACCTCTTTGGTTTCCCGATGACCTCATCGACGATAGCCCACCTCTGGCTTTCTTTTCCAATCACCTGATTGTGAACCCCGGTAACCTTACCGATGTCAGCCACTTTGATATCATTTCAACCGAAAGTTAGTAAATTTTCCATAATTTCTTTCCAAATACTTATTTCTCGGTGACCCCACCGACAATAATGACTTCACTATGGCTTTCTTTTCCAATCACCTGATTGTGATCCCCAGGTAACCTTACCGACGTCAGCCATTTTGATATCATTTTCATTCTAATCACCTGATTACCTCGTAATCCAGTAACCATACTGAAGTCGAGCCTTTTTACCAGCAATTATTTTTCAAAACTTGGTCGCCACCCAGTAACCTTGTTGTCGAGTCGCCCAGTTGTAAATATTCAACATAATTCCTCTCCTTTTTGAGGAAATCTTTTGGGAATATCATACCATTATCCGCCAAAGCTTATTAGTGGAGGCTTCCAAAAATAGAAAAAAAAAAGCATAAACATTTCTACTTGTTCTTTGGAGCGCAAATTTTTGGGATCTTGTAGTATTTAATCTTCTTCTACCTTGAAAGCTCGAAAGGCTAGTGCCAATCTCACTTTCAGGTTTAAGACGATTAAATAGGGGCAACTGTTGCACCCTAAAATTTGCCCTCCTATCTCGATTTTATCGCTTGGCTTCTTCATATACGCATACGCTTCCATTAGGTCATTGCATTAAACAGTCATTCATGCATTGCACATGCATCATTTCGTTGTATTTAAGTTGACCAAAAGTCAGTTTAACTTGATGTTTGCATCGTTTTATAGTTATAAAATACCCGATATTTCACTTCATTCATTTTTATCTCCTTACATTTCTTTGTGTCATTTTAAGTTGATTATATGTCGATGATATCAATATTTCGATTTTATAAGCAATTGCTAAAGCGATTCGATTTGTCTTGGAAAATTAGTGGGAAAAATATTTCAAACTTTCGCCTCTAACTCACGCTTTGAATCGTCTCGCGTAGATCATGAAAAATGTGACCTCTAATTTTTCGATACATTTGGTCTTGTTTTTAACCAGTAAGTGTTTTAAAATCGGGTATTTTTATTATCGTTTATTTCGATTTTAATTATTTCAATAATTTTTTTTAATCTTTGATACATTAATTTATTTTAATGTGCTCATTTTATTTTTTCGGATAATTTATTGTCCGAACTTTTATCATTTTTAACAATGTTAGGTATTAATTTTTTATCTCTAAAAATCAAACAAAAAATACTTTTGGGCTTATTAATTTTTATGAATTTCATTTTAGGCCCATTTATGATTAAGGGTAATTTTGGCATTTGAAAAAATATAAACCCTATTTTTGGATATATATATATATATATATATATATATATATATATATATATATATATATATATATATATATATATATATATATATATATATATATATATATATATATATATATATATATATATATATATATATATATATATATATATATATATATATATATATATATATATATATATATATATGTATGTTATATTTACGGTTAGAGAGAGGCCAAATGAAAAAACAAAAAAAATGTAAAGCAGAGTGGCGGATCCGAAAATCTGTTCAAAACAACAACATCCAAATACCATTCCTTCATCTTCTCAAAACTCCTCCCTGCCATATCTCTACAAATCCTCTCCAACCCCACTGTAATCTCACCCTCATCGTAACACAACCCTCCAAAAAATAACCTTCATTCTGCCTTCATCGCTCCGTCTGTTCCCTCCATTTCACCGTCGCTTTCCTCACACCTCTATACCTCCATCGTCATCCTCCCTCTGTATCACAAACAACAACATCATCCAAACACCCCTCTGTCTCATTCTTTCATTCTCCCGCCGTGAATCCCTCAACGAAATCCTCCGTTCACCTCAACCCT
Source organism: Vicia sativa (assembly GCA_021764765.1). NCBI lineage: Eukaryota > Viridiplantae > Streptophyta > Magnoliopsida > Fabales > Fabaceae > Vicia > Vicia sativa. The sequence continues at coordinate 180,692,883 of CM038795.1, forward strand.
CTGCCGCTATCCCGCTGTCAACCACCATTAACAGCCCTCCATTCCCACCGTACCTCAAACCCCAACCTTCACAGTCCCTCCGTAGCCTTCTCACGCCGAAACCCCCTTCACTGAAACCTCCATAGCATACTCCATCAACCTTGCTCTCTCTTCCTCATTACACTGCCGGTACGACCTCCCTCCATCTCACCGCCGTTAACCACCGTAATACTCCCCTGTCAAACTCCAAACTTCATAGTCGCTTTCCTCACTTCACCGCCACTGCCTTGCTATCTTCAATCGCCTTCACCCAAACCTCCTTCTTTTTGTAAACACTCCCTCCTTCTGGCTACAATATTTCCGCCGTAACAACAAGCCTTCACGGACAGCAACACACAATTCATTTCATCCTCACCATTGTTGTAATTGGTAAACAATTTCTTTCTCACTATTTTTTGTAGCTTAAGTGGTGTTTGGTATATGCTAAATAGGATGAGAAAATTAATTGGTTGTGTTAGTTTTGTGATAATGTTGTTGTATGAGTTGATTTTAAAATAGTAAAGATATTATGATATTGAATACTCTTGAGGTTATGGTGTTGCTTTTGATTTGAGATTGAAGTGTTGAAATTATCATGAAAAATATTATGGAGGTTGAAATATTGTATTGTGTTGGATTGTTAAATGAGCTTGAAAGAAACTATTGTTGGATTTAATTGGAAATTGTATTGTTGTTTTATTTTTGAGATTAATGAATTAATGAAGATGATGATGACTTTGTTTTGAGTTCAAGTAAATAAAAAATTGAAAGAAAGTGATGATGATGAGATTAAGTTTGATTGTTACTGTATGATGTTTTGCATGGTAGAAGAGATCTTCAAAATTACTTTAAGTGATTTGCTTTTGGATTTCATTAGTATATTTATGTGAATGATATTCCAATGATAGTCTGAAACATGGTTTTAGTTGGTTTATCATAGAGTTTTAGTTTAAATTGAGTAGATAACTATTTTATGAATTTGCATACCATGTATTTTACAATTGAACTTGTACACTGTCAGTTTCTAGGTGTCTTGGTTTTGTTTATTCTATCGTGCCACATTTTTTTCAGTGAGAATACAATAACAGAAATGCAAAAGACATGGGTAATAAATTAATTTGCAATAATAATAATAATCATAATGAAAAGCTTAACTTCATTTGGGAGTGACAAATTGTGTTGAATTTTGGTGGTCAATTTTATTTGGTTTATTAAAATATCTCTATGCTATTAACATGTTTGTTACTTGTGAAGGCATTCAAGAGTAGTTCAAACATCATTCCATCATAGAATATATATATCTTTCTCCATTTACTTTTTTTATTATAATTATTCTACTACTTCAATATAATATTTAGTTATGTATTTTTAGTATTGTAAATATAATTATATAGTATTTCTATTTTATATTTAATATTGTAAATACAATTACACTACTTTTATTCATATATTTTATTTGGTTCATTTTGTAAATAAAATCATATTATAATTATTATTCTTGTGTTGCAATTTCGAATTTAGAATTTAATTCAATCTTCGAATGAATTTGAATGCAAACATATCTATTCTAATCAATCTAATATAATACATACTTAAGCAAATATATCTATTCTTCGCATAGTTTTTGTTTGTATCTTGAGTGATGTAGGAATCTTCATTTGGTATCATCCGATGCGTCAAGCCTTATCCGATCTTGAAGACTACTTGGAGCTCAATTCTTGCACAACATAAAAGCTTTTTATTTATTCAAATTAATTCGATTTAGTTGTATATATTCCCGTTCATGAACATGTACCCTCATTCCTTGTGTGTTCTAACTACCATTTAATTATGCGTTTATCATATTAGAACACATAGCCTCCTCTTGGGCTCCTCATCAATGAACAGGTAAACATACACAATGCACACCCTGCACACATTCATAGTTTGGTCCTGGGCTTTTCTACAGCGACAACTATTCGATCGATTGTTCCAATCGGTCGTTTAGAATACTAGTGTCACGCTAGTCCCACTTTTAGGAGCATACATAAAGCCACTTTGTATGGGCTCGCTTGTTTTCCTAATTGAATCATTCTATCCACAACCAAACCCTCAAAACACTTTCATATTAAAATAATTAATTGAACTTGTTCTTTCAAAAATCAATTTTTCTACAAAACAAAAAAACATGGTGCTATGGTATTTAAGTAAATCGTTAGAGGATAGCCCGACGATTTAATTAAAATGTAAAGTATTTGGGCCATTAGAGGGTAACCCAATGACTTAAATACTTTATTCCATACACTTAATAAAAGTGAACTTTGTTTCACCTCACTCTTTTCATCATAAAGATTTTGGATGAGAGATGATCGGTTGACCTCAATCACCAATCTCGAGTATTGAATCGTTAGAGGATAGCCCAACGTTTTGGTACTTGTCATCTACAATTAAAATCAATTCAACCCATTCAAATTCCTTTTCCGCTCATACGCGGTCAACAAAAACATTTTCTTCTAAAATCAATACAAACAATCCAAGACATTTTCAACAAGAACTACAGAGTTTTGACTTTCCCATTGCACGAGGGAATACGTAGGCACGCGGTTTCGAAACCGTGTCAAACTCAAAATAAATAATAAACAAACCCTTTTTCTTTTTATTTATTCATGACTTAGAAATAAGCGATTACACACACAAACACATTTCGAACTAAATGGGTCCCATCGAGTACGATGGACGTAAGAGGTGCTAATACCTTCCTCTTGCGAACCGACTCCCGAATCCATCCTTTTTGGTCTTGTAGACCGCCTTATCCAATTTTTGTGGGTTTTATCTATATTTTCCCGTTCTTTCTAGAACAAATAAAATTAGGTGGCGATTTCATTGTTTTTGAAAATTCATTTAAATGATTTTTGAAAATCGAGTTGCTTCACTATGCTCCAGCTCAGTTCGACACACAGGCTTTACGTGGTCGAAATTGAGATTTCTTGAAGAATAGGCTTGTATTTCTTCAAGTATTTACCATTTACCCTCAGAATACGTCGATCTGGGGATAATTCCTCCAATTCATATGCATTATTGGAAAAAAACTTGGATTATTTTGAATGGTCCTTCCCAATTTGGGGACCATTTACCTAGCACCCTATCATTTCTGTCCATAGGCAATATTACTTTCCAAGGCATTCTATCTTTTTGCCTTCTCAAGGCATCAAGGGATAACATTCTTTCTTCGTCCAAATCGACCAACTCATCAGTCATCATCTTCTAATAATCTTCATACGGGATTTCATGTTGTCGTTGAATTCTCACAGATTGAACATGTATTTCTACTGGTAAAACAGCATCATGTCCATATGCCAGTCGAAATGGAGTTGTTTTAGTTGCCTCCTTGGGAGACGTTCGACAGGCCCACAGAGCTTGATCTAATGTTTGGTGCCAGTTTCTGGGTTTCTTACCCACATGCTTTTTGATCAAGCCAATTATTACTTTGTTTGCCGCTTCGACTTGACCATTTGCTTGAGCATAATAGGGTGTAGAAGTTAGTAGTTTTATTCCAACTTCTTTTGCAAAATCTTGCATTTTTTGGCCTGTGAACATTGTGCCTTGATCGGTTGTAATCGTTTCTGGAACTCCAAACCGACATATAATATGATTATGTATAAAATCAATCACAGCCTCTTGATCGACATTTCTCAATGCTATGGCTTCAACCCATTTTGTGAAATAATCTATACCAACCAGAATGTACCTTTGTTGCTTAGAGGATGTTGGTTTTATTTCACCAATTACATCCAAGGCCCATCCTCTGAATGGCCAAGGCTTTATAATAGCGTGCAACTCGCTTGCTGGTACGTGCTGAATGCCCTCATGCATCTAGAATTCTTAGCATCCTCTGGCGAACTCAATACAATCTTTCAACATTAAGGGCCAATATACGCCTGTTCACATTAGCAACCACTTCATCTTGTGTCCAGCTTGGTGTGCGCCACACGCCTCACTGTGCACACTCGACACAGCTGCATACGCCTCACTTTCTCCTAGGCACTTAAGTAATACCCCTTCGACAATTTTCTTAAATAGCTCGTTTTCAATCAAAACAAAACTTAAAGCGCGATATTTTATTTTACTATCTGTCGAACCCGTTGGGGAACGCAAGTAATCGATCAGAGGTGTTCGCCAGTCACTATCTTGCCCATTATCAATTGCTAAAATTTCAAAGTTTTCTGCATCAATGGCTCCTAATTTTATAATTGATAAATCTGAAGGGGATAATGAAGTGGCTCTAACCTTTTTCTTTACTTGAATATAATCTTCATTCTCATTCTTCTTGTATCCTGAAGCTTCTTGTGCTAAATCATTAGCTTCTTGATTCTCTCGCCGAGATATGTGTCGAAGGCTTGCTTGTTCGAATCGTTTCAACAATCTTATGGCAATCACAAAGTACATGATCAAGTTCTCCTTAACACATCTATATTCCTTTGACACTTGTTTGATTACCAATTCAGAATCTCCCATAATTTCGACATTCCTTGCCCCCAATTCTAGAAGTAGTTCAAGTCCAGTAATAAGGGACTCATATTCTGCTTCATTATTAGTGCAAATGTCGTCAATAGTGTATTTGAACTCTGCTGGAATTCCACTAGGAGAAATTATAACTCCACCAATTCCTGCACCATTTTTGTGACTGAAACCGTCGAAGTATAACTTCCAAGGTACTAGATCAACAAAATTCTCTGGCGTAGCCACCAAAGAATGGTCGACTAAGAAATCTGCCACTATTTGCCCTTTCATAGCTTTTAAAGGCATATATGTTAAGGAGTACTCAGTTAATGCTAAAGCCCATTTACCAATTCGACTATGCAAAATTGGTTTAGACAACATATGTTTAATGATGTCGAAATGAGACAAAACATAAACGTCAACTGGCTTTATATATTGCTTTAGTTTGATACAAGAGAAATACAAACACAGGCATAGTTTTCTATATCACTATACCTAGTTTCAGGACTATTTAACATACGACTAAGGTAATACATAGGACATTCAACATGATTATCGTCCTCTTGAACTAACATACTACCTATGGTCGAATTTGAGGCTGCTATATACAACCTCATAGGCCTATTTCTAAGTGGAGGCGCCAATATAGGAGGCTTCGTCAGATACTCCTTTATTTTGTCAAAAGCCTCTTGATGCTCCTCTCGCCAGATAAATTCTTCATTCTTCAATCAAAGTAGTGGTGAAAATGCCTTAGTTTTTCCACTTAAATTGGAAATGAATCTCCTCAAGAAATTGACTTTTCCCAACAATGACTGAAGTTCTTTTTTGGTCGATGGCGGTTTTATGTCCATGATGGCTTTGGTCTTGCTTTGATTAACTTCAATACCCTTCTTATGCACAACAAAACTAAGAAAATCTCCTGCCTGCACACAAAAAGCACATTTTAATGGATTCATTTTCAACCCATACTCACGCATCCTTTCAAATGACTTTCGCAGGTGCTCTAAGTGCGTCGGTTTACTATTCGACTTAATTACAATATCGTCGATGTAAACTTGCATAAAGTTTTCAATAAATTCATGGAACATAGTATTCATTACCCTTTGGTACGTTGCTCCGGAATTCTTCAAGCCGAATGGCATGACTACCCACTCATAGGTGCCTAATGCTCTAGGGCAACGAAACGCCGTCTTCGGCACATCATCATTTGCAATTAAAATTTGGTTATAACTAGCATAACCATCAAGCATACTTAAATATTCAAAGCCAGCAGGAGAATCGACCAACATTTCAGCCAATGGCATAGCATACTCATCTTTAGGAGTGGAAGCATTTAAATCTCTAAAATCAATACACACTCTCAATTTTCTATTTTTCTTAATGACTGGCACAATATTGGCCAACCATTCGACATACCTTACAGTTCTGATGAACTTGCTTTGGAGGAGTCTTTCTACTTCCTCCTTGATCTTCGACATGACTGCAGGTGCAAACCGTCGAGGTGTTTGTTTTACTGGCTTCTTGCCAGTTTTGATTGGTAACTTTAATTCGACCAAATCCCTGCTTAAACCAGGCATTTCATTATAATCCCAAGCAAAACAATCTTTAAATTCTTTTAATAAAGCAATTACCTCAGATTTGAGCTTTGGGTCGATATTAGCGTTGATATAGGTAGGTCTTTTGTCACCTTCTACGCCAAGGTCGATTTCTTCTAGAGGGTCTTGTGGCTACATCTTTCAGGCGTCATAGGATCCTTCTTGAAACCTAATGGTTCGTCGTCGTATATGCAGTCCAGACGCTGCTCATTGACGCTTCTACTGATTATGATATTTCTGTCTGGTGGTTCTGGCTCTACAGCCAGAATTACTTCCTCTGATGCTGGAAGTTTAGCAACTTCTGTTGCCATCTTTTCTTCTTCAGCTTCCATAGCCGAATTCATTTTGTTTTCGACAATATACGCCAAAATCCTTTGTAGAGCTTCTAGCTCAGGCATCACTTTCATGCTGATTTCCCCAGCCTATCGGTGCGGGTTCTTCTGCATATGGGTCTTCCAGATACTCAACATCCCATGTAAACCCATGGGTTTCATGCAGCTTTAATGACACAAATGCCTCATGCAGATTGGCATACGTGTGTTCTGTTGGGTGGCAGGGAGCAATGTTGGCCAATTTCCTGTCGTATTGGTTTTGGCCCACAGTGTTAATGTCTGCCATGAAATACCCCTGATCAACTTCAATGTTCTTCATAATTCCGTCTTCGCGCCATATGATCAAGCGCTGATGCATAGAAGAAGGTACATCCCCAATTCCATGCAGCCATTCTCTGCCCAGAAGCAGATTGTAACTAGGCCGACCCTGGATAACCATAAATATTGTCTGCCTAGTGACTGAGCCGACAGTAACGTCCACCTGAATTACTCCCATGGTGGATTTGGTTCCTCCTTCGTAGTCTGCCAAAACCACGTTGTGAGGCCCTATGACGGTGTCATATTTACCGACTCTCTTCAGGATGTGGTGTGGCATTATATTTACTGTTGGGCCACAATCCACCAACACCTTGTTGATGGCAGTTTCTTCTACCTTTGCTCTGATCAGCAATGGCTTCTCATAGCCATATTTGGTTTCTCAAAGAAAGCATCTTGGCTCTCAATAGAGCCATTGTTCATCACGAAATAGCAGGTTGGCTTATGCAAATCCATTTCAACAGCATCAAGGTCGCTTGTGTTTTCTACCTCTGTCGGTATGTTGTACTCCTCTGGGAGTATAGAAACTATATTGACCAGAATGTCCAAACTTGCTTCAGAGTCAGAGGCAAAATCATCAGTTGCCTCCTCAGAGCCAAGATCGACTAGCTTATTTACGCACTCCTTGATCTGTTGGCTAACAGTAGGGTCGATTTTGGGCTTGTATTGTCGGAGACTCTTGCCCTTATTAACAACACTCTGTTTAGCAGCAGTGGCTTATCTTTCAGCCTGCTTCTTCCTCTGGAAACGTCTCCACTGAGTTCGACTCATTGGATTCTTCCCCATATAGTTTTCAGATACGTGGCTCTTCTTTTCAGAATGCACTTCAAGACGATATCTAATTGGAGCATTTCCTTTGGCCTCTCTAATGACGCCAGTAGCATTGGATGGCCTAGCAACCATGTTAGGTTTAAGCCATGTTCCTTGGGGCGCGGTAGCCGACAGAACAAATGTTTTTGGCCTAATCTGGGAAGATTGCCTCTGCCTTGGATCCCTCTTGTTCCATTGGACTCTTCCTCTTTCTAGCTACAACTTCTGGAAATTTTCAGCAGCAACCCTATCAGTCAAGGCGCTGCATCTGGGGCACAAACCCACTTGACCACCTTTGTTCTAGCAGTGATACAGAAAGCTTAGCAAATCTTCGTCATCCCTGGGGTAGACGTCAGCTAAGTCGACATGAGGGCTTTCATCGGTGCCCTCTTCCACATAACATTGTCGGGCACTTCAATAATTTCGACCATGTTGATGGTCACGGGTTCAGCGTATAAGGCCTCTTCTTGCCTCAATGGGTCAGTGTCAATTTTTTGCTTTCTGGCAGCAAATTTCAGACGCCCCTCTTGGAGAGCTTTCTGCACCAGATCCCTGAAAATAAAACATTGAGAAGTTGTGTGACCAAGATAATTATGATATTTACAAAAACCTCTCTTTTGCCTTTGTTCTAATGGTGGCAATTTAGCACTTGGAGGTATTAAAATTTGACCATCTTTAACTAATAAATCAAAGATCTCCTCACACTTGCTAACATCAAAAGTGTATGTTTTTGCAGGAGTTCTGGAACTAGTTTCGACTGTTGGATTTTTTCCTTTGGCAGGAAAAAGTAATTTGCATTCATATGCTAGCCCTGATTTCAATTCAGCCACATCCATGTCTGCCTCTATCGGCAACATGTAGTCGACCTCATATATAGGGTCTGTATCGTCGAAATCGACATAGGCTACTTTATCCTTCTTAGGCTTAGCCTTAGTATGCATAACTTTCTCTATTCTCAAACGTTCAAGGTGTCGAACCCTCTCAGCCAATTGTGACATACTTTTCACAGAAGTTGGATCTATTTTCTTTCTTATAGAATAGTCCAAGCCTCCAGCAGCCATTTGAACAAGTTCATGTTCAGGCACTTGAGTAAAACACCTTGCCATTAGGGATCTAAACCTATTCAAATAGTCACCTATTGTCTCAGCAAATTTTCTCTTAATGCTTGACAATTCGACCAGACTAATCTTTGAATGCCCCTTATAAAACTGCTCATGAAACAACTTTTCCAATTTCGACCATGAATCAATTGAATCAGGGGGTAAGGTAGTAAACCATGTGAAGGCTGCTTTAGTAAGGGATGAAGGGAAATGCTTCACCCTTAAACCTTCATTATTTTCCATATCTCCTGACTCAGTCAGATATCTGGCAATATGCTCAACTGTCGATTCACCAGTCTCTCCCCCAAACTTGGTATACTTAGGTATTTTCCACCCTCTAGGGTTTTTAGTTTGTAGGATATACTCTGACAGTGGAGAAGAATATGTTGGCCTTGGCACGGTGTTCATACCATTTCTGGCCATAATTCTCTCGACGATGTTAGTCAAATTGTTCTCGACGGCCAGCTCATCCTGTCGAACATGGTCAAGAACTTGGTCAGCTTCTTGGTGTCGTTGCACTAAGGCTCTAGGTTGGTTAATAGCAACATTCCTTTAAGGCGTTGCAACTTGACCTTGATACACAATATCTTCTTCTGCTGCCCCCATGTCTCCTTGGACATGTACAGGTTGTCGAACCTGATGGACCTGCCGGCTAGCCGCTGGGGGTGTGCCTAAGAAGTTACAGAGGCGTGTGAATTATGCTATGACTTGTCAGTTTGTTTCAGCAGATTGCCTATTCGTTTCGGCCGACTCTTGCACTATGGGATTAAACACATTTCCCATTTGGTTAGTTAGAATGTTGACTAACTCATGGTTGCTATCATCCATCTGTTGTCTTAAAACTGCCATAAAGGTGGTGTTTAAATGTTGTGCACGCATTTCCCTATTTGCCCCCACTGCAGAACCTTGTAAAGGGGCGTTAACACTCTGTAAGTTTTCAGACACTATGACTACACTAGGGGTCGACTGATATCCCGTCATTAAAGAATATGGCATTCCATAAGGGGGATTTGCAGCAGTACCAAATCTAGGAATTGTTGTGTTCGGAATGGCACTCGTGGCCACCACAGGCCCTGGACTCACCGGTGTGGTCTAGGGAATGGGAATTGATACTAAGGCAGTTGGCCCAGAGGCAGTTGTTGCGTTGCTTAGAGGGGGAAATGACGCTACTTGCGACACAACTGTGTCGGCCATACCCAGCGTTCTGGATGGAATTTCATCCACGTTCGACGCAGATGCGTGGTTTGTCGTCTTAATTGTACGTTTCTTAGTAGGCAGTGGTTTCTTATTCGCTGAATTTCCACTCCTAAGTTTCATACACTTCTGAGACAAATTCTAATTCTAACGCTTAGCACTCTGTCCCACCGGGTGTACCAATTTGTTTACTCTGGAAAATGGTAAACAATCGTTGGTCCTCCCAGAGTCCTAAAACTAAGGGTCACTAGCGAGATCGACCAATTGATCTCAAGACACGTGCTAAGATTTCTAGTAAATTACACTATTTCTGGAAGTGAAATTATCCTTGGCCTAGAAGCGGTTTCCAGAGCCTAGGGAAATAATGTAATGGCTTTCCACACAAAAGGATACTGACTATTGGTGACTCGTGACCAATAGTTTACGTTAAAAATGTTTTGGTAATTAAGGCTAGTGGTAACTCGTGACCAACAAGCAAATGCACAGAAGTAAAGTAAATAGCAATAAAAGCAGAGTTAAACATAAAAAGATTGCATTGAAATAAAAGTTTGGTGATTCACGTACATCAAAGATTGCGTACTCTTTCTTCCTTTAGCGCGAAATTGAGCAGAGTTTTAGCAAGTGATTTGGTAGTACAAATGAACACACTTAATTCTAAACATTCTAACTTATTTATAGTAGTTTACAGAAATAACTGCTAAAGCTATCAACGACTGAGATTTAATCCTTGAAAGTAACTTCTGCCCACGTTTCAGCCTTCATTTGGAACGCATATCCCACGATATTCTAAAATAACTACCCATGATCTAATTTACTTGACTTTTTCCCGCTTCGTGTCTCGAAAGGAACTTCCTTCAAATTTTGCCTATTTCTTTCAAGCACAACGAAATTCCCTAAGTCCACAGCGAACTACTTCGACAGCGACATCATCTCGACTAACTTCTTCTTTCGACTCAAACTCTTTGTCGATTCGACTGTTATGTAATGCGTTGACATGGTCTTGTTTTCCTGACGCTGTTTTGCTTCTGGTCGACGTAGTTTTGACCCTCTAAGCCAAACTCCTAACTAAACAAGCATTTCTTCTGGAACTTCTGACTTAGCTTTGTTGATTATCCCCAGAAGCTACTTCTTCTAAGATTAGTTCCTAAGTTGTAGGAACTTTTGCTTCTACAACATGCCCTTAGTTCATTTTACCAAATTTCAGCTAACAGATACATGTCTAAATCTTTAGGATAAATTGTTTTGTTATTGTTTGGGGGATGCTTTTAAGAAGCCCGTGGATCCTTATATTGTAAGCCCAAGAGGAGGCTATCTGAGGGACATCGAGGGTCCTTGTATTGTGAGCCCAAGAGGAGGCTTTCTGAGGGACATCGAGGGTCCTTGTATGAAGCCCAATAGAAGGCTATAGGGTATGGCTGGCTTGACTTTAAGAGTGATTTCACCAGGAAACCATACTCTTAGGGTTCTATACTAGCGAAGGTGATTCTTTGTGTTGGAAGCCCAAACTGTTAGAGATTTCCAGGTCTCTTTCTTGTATGATTCCCAAGAGAAGTCTAAACTAAACAAGGGTGTCATTTTGTATGAATCTCAAGGGGAGGCTAACTCAACAGGGGAATTCTTTTGTACGAAGCCCAAGCGGAGGCTAACTCAATAGGTGAGTTCTTTTATATAAAGCCCAAGAGAAGGTTATGGGGAACCTAGTTGTTATACTAGTTGTAATGACATAAATAAACATGAACAAGTATATGAAAAAGTATATATATGACAAAGTGTGTGTGTGCATTCATAAGACTTTATGAAGGAAATATATAAACAAGTGTTTAAAACAAGCAAATAAAGCTAGTGTAACTTGGATATATACAAAGAAGTGTGAAAGCAATATATAAACAATTGTTTAAAACAAGCGGATAAGCTAGTATACTTGGATATATACAAGGGAGTGGTACTTACACCTTAAGGGAGACCCACTGGTTTAAGAGCAGTTTCACTGGGAATAATGCTCCTCTTAATACCAATGGAATTGGTGTATAACAAGTGGAAAAAAAACAAACGAACGAAGTTTGTTATACTTGAATATTTGCAACAAAGTTGAATATGTACAAGGAATTAAATATGTACACAAAAGGGTGGATATGTACAAGGAAACTAAATATGTGCATATGAGGGTTGGGACTTACACCGTAAGGGAGGCCCATGATCAATTTGATTTTGAGTTCGAAAGGTTTTCGAGGAAAAAAACCTAGTTCGGTTTGTATTTTCAAAGATTAATCGAATCGATTATGGAAAAGAGGTGTGTAAGTTTAAAATGTTTTTGAAAGGTTTGAAATGATTTTGAAAAGTTAAAGATATTCACAAAAGGTTTTGAAAAAGATTTGGTTTGAAAAATCGGAAAGAAAATATTTTTTTTGAAAAGTATTTAAAATACCTAAAAACGTCCATTTTAAACCTAATAAAATTATATCAAAAGAAAATATTTTTTGGCATTTTTTGACATAATCATAAAATAGGTATGTTAAATGACAAGTGTGCAAAAAATCATCTCAAAATGAGATATTTTGATTGGTTTTTGAAAATGTTGAAGTTTGATAGAAAAATGAAGAAAACTAGTGATAAAAATTTGTTTTTGGTCTTGGAGAGGTTTGAACCCATGACCTTACACTCAAAGTTGAATTTTTTTACCACTGAGCCATGTGTTTGGCTTTTTATTTACACGCTTCAGTTTGATTTTATTTAAAAACAAGTTGTGAAATTTGGTTTTGAAAATAGTTGAAAACGGTGAAAAATGAGAAGTTTGAAAAATAAAAGGTCCCAGAGGGATTCGAACCCTGGACCTTAGGCATAACAAGTGACTTAAGAGCACACTGGCTGCCACTAGGGTGGCTGTTTCATCCAATCATAATACAACAACCATTAAATATAAGTTAAAATGGAAATTTGAATTTTTTAGAAATCAAAAAACGTGCGCATGATTTCATCTTCAACCTCAAGATTCTATGATTCCTAAATCTTTCATTTTTTGATGAAATTGGATGAAGTAAAAATAAACTTGCTCGTTTTGAACCCAGGAACATGATGGTGGTGTTTAATTCCCTTTATTTTAAGCCTAAGATGACTAATTTTGTAGAAACCAGATGAACCCTAGCTTTGGAAAATTGATCATAAAATCATGTATGTGCAGCAAATCAAGCAATTGATTGAGGGTTTATGATCCTCATACATACATAAACATGATAGCATAGCAAGTTTTGAACTAGAATGAAAGAATCATAAAAAACGAAGTTGAGCAACTTACCTCTTATGAGCAGAAATCGAATTCCTCAAAGAAGTGCTTCCAGATGCGTTTTGATGATTTGGATAGCTTCCTTGGACCTCAAGGAACGTGTTGGAATGCTCATCTTGCTTTGAAATAGTCTGGAACATCCTACCCAAGTCCAACTGTAGAACGACTGATTTGAAGATGGAGATGATGATTCTGTGGTTACATAAGTTATCTAAGGGTTTGTATCATCTCTATGGAGTGTATGAATGATGTTTGAAGTGATAATTTGGAAAGTGCACAAGTGGATTGAGAGATGGAGGTTTAAGGCTCAATTTGCAAGTTTATGGAACTTGGGGTATGATTCTGAATTTTGGTTGTTTTTGTGATGGCTTGATGATTCTAACAACTTCCTAAGGGTATTTGGAGAGTGTTTAAAGCTTGAGATTGCTCAGAAATTGCAAGGTTTGAAGATTTGCAAATTCTCACATTTTGGAACTTTGAAACTTGGAAAAAAAGAGAGAAGTGAGAAAGCAAGTTTATTAATGCTTTGGTGTTATTAATACATGAGAAATGAATTCTATTTATAGGCCAAGAGGTTTGGCAAGCAAGGCAAGGATAGGATTGGAAGAATTGACAACTTGGCTTAAGAGGTAAGAATGGAATCTTTCACATTTAATGCACATGGTTAATTTTTCCAACCATGATTAAATCACTCAATTGATCTTATCCTCCTCTAAGCCAAGCTCATCAGATATTTCTAAGTTAAAACCTATCTTTTTTGGTGACAAGGCTTCTAGAAGGAAGAAATTGGAAAAAGACTTGGAAAATTTGAAGAAATGGCTTGAAAATTATGGTTATGGACCTCTAAGTTTCAATTTCAAAACCCTAGCTACACAAAATGTTTTTACAAGTTCTTGGAAATTTTGGAAATCTTGGAACAAAATCTACAACTTTCATGTTTTGAGTTTTTCTTGAATCAAAATGGATCTAGGTGAAAAATGGCCATGAAAATGGTGAAAAACATGATAAAAACATTTTGATAAAAACATTTCAAGTTTTGACATTTTGTTGACTTTTTCACACATTTTGATTTTTTATGATCATGATGGACAATTTGAAATTATTTTATGATTGAATAAATTTGAATTTTAAAAAGTTGACCAAAAGTCAAAGTTTGACTGATTTGAACAGTTGACTTTTTGTTAGATGATTCAGAATTTCTCTGATGATCAATCATGGCATTTTAGATGTTTTGAACCAAGAAATTAGGTCAAGGTATTGAATTGATGATTTTGAGATCATTCTCCAAGCAATTAGGTCATTCATTGAGCAAAAAGTCAATGATACACCATCCTCGATCAAAACCCTAATTGGTCGATTCAAGATAGATCTTGAGGAAATGATGAGGATTTGAAGATTAAATGTTAATGATTGATGAAGATAGGTCATTAAAAGTGAGTGAATACTCAAACCCTAATTATCATATCTTGAACAGATGAAATATTTTTTATCAAAACCCTAATTTGGCTCAAGGAGCACACATAATTTATCTTGTGCTGAAATTGTTAGTGATGTAATGATGCATATGTGAATGATATGAGATGGTATCTTAGGTCAAAAATTGGGGTATGACAGGGGAGCAGTAATATGAACAACAATATGTGTGATTCCAAATGTGACTAATGTTGTGTGTAGGGGAGAAAATGACATTATGTGTGCATATGTGAATGTTCTAACTGATGTTTGAACATCTATTTTTCCACTGTTGTATCTCTGATACTCTGTGATGCTGAACTTACTGTGCTTACCTGCTATATTTGCTTAACTGTTAATGTTAATTGTGATGTTGTATTTTTGTATGGCTTGTACGCCAAGTAATGTTTTAGCCAAAAAAATTCAAAGGGGGAGTTTGTTGCTTATGTTGATTGGCAGCAATTTTGGTAAAACATTCTACTCAGAAAAATGCCATGAAGTTTACTGAAACAACAGATGTCACAACAGATGTCCTGACATGTGAAACTGATTGAACTGGTTTTTAAGTTCAGATATTTTAGGAGTCAATTTGTTTTAAATTGTATGCTTCGATTAAGGAAGCTTTGGAACGATCTTCAGCAATATAATTGGAGAATTTTTATCCTACTTTCATGGAGAAAGGTCTGGATTGCTGAAGACTTAAATGTGTAACAACCCTAGCTGTTGTAACTCTATAAATAGGTTGTTAAACCTGTTTTCTGAGTCGGTCATTCCAGAAGAACGTAAGCTTAGTATTTTAGATTGTTGGTTGTTAATTTTGTTGGTTGTTTATTGTGAGCCTCTCTAGTATTAATTAATACTTGAGTAGGACGTTAGTTGAGTTGTACTTTGTCAATCACCATAAGCTTTGAAGCAAGAGTGATTGTGTGTCTTTTAATAGTGTCTTCAATATTTGTCTTTGTTAATTGTCACTGCATGACCTTGGGGAGTGAGCAGAAGTTCTCATATCTAGGATATGTTTCTTAGGTAGAAGGGTCATTGGGTAGTGATTAAGTGAGGAGTGTAGACGAGGAAGTTTAACTCTGAATTAATACTGCTAATAATGGACTTCATCCCTGGCTTGGTAGCCCCCAGACGTAGGTAGGTTAGAACCGAACTGGGTAAACAATTCATTGTATTCTTATTGTTTTCTGCATTTAAATTATGTATTGTTAGTTGTTCATAAGACAGATATCAGTGTCGTGATATCACCTTCGACATCTCATATTTGATACCAGAATTTCAGTACAAATACTCATATATACTCAAAATACCACGTGTTAAGGGAAACGAGTTTTAGAGAAACGTACGTATAGAAACACCATTTTCATTATTATTTTGAATTAATCAAAGTTCTTTACCTTTAAAGTCATTTTAAATTCCAGTATTCATTTACCTTTCCAGTCAAAACTTTTATCTTTCGAAGTCATTTACATTACTTGCACTTTTTCTTTACAAGTTCTTTACATTTCGACCCGTTTATTTGTTACTTTTCAATCAAAGTTACTTTAGTTTATAGTCTCAAATACTCTTAATATCATAATTGAAAAGATGATAAACACAAGTCCCAAGACGACTATAATATCAAAACTTAGACACATGTCCTAGGATCAATCTAGTTGATTATGTAAGTTACCAAAATTAATTCGATTTGGAGGGCTAGCAGTTGTTTACTAAAAATCACGGTAAACAACTAGTTCCTATGTAGTCTCTCCTTTTGAACTTTTCTCCATGTTTCCATAAAATAAAATTAAAAAAGTTATAATCTCTACAATTGCACACAAAGCATACTCTGATTTTATACCTAAAAATTATAAATTTGAAGCAATTATGCCATTTTGTTTTTGTCAAAAATTGAAATTGAATAAAAAAATAATTTATGTAGATGATGCGGCAAGGTGTGGCTTAAAGCTTGACACACCTATAGAAATGGTCCTACAACATATCCTCATAATAATTTTGCATCACCCTTTTATAAACGTGCAACATACAACACAACCAATAATGTTTGGACAACAATATTTGTCTTGATTATTACTTTTATTTATAAAAGTATATCCTCTTCACTATATTACTTACTAAAAAATAATCACCTTTCATTTCTCACATGCATTAGCCATATCAAGAAAACCCTTTTCAATAACCCTTATTCACATCATTATTAGTTTACTACCATGTTTTCTTTAAGACTCCCCATTCCATTAGAGAAAACTCTAATAACATATTCTACACCAAACACAACTTATAATTCTAATTATTACTCTTATAGCAGGATGAAACATATTCATATTTTCCATCCATATTCTTCGAAATCCATTGCCAATCGTGGCGCAGCCTCCATGGCTTTTAAGAATGAGATGAAAGAAGAAACTTTTATTGACGAAGATTTTTCCAAATTGGAGCCATTGCCGGGAGAGCTGAAGGCGGAGCTGATGCCAAAGCATGTGGCGGTGATTATGGATGGGAATGGGAGGTGGGCAAAGATGAAAGGGTTGCCGGTGTCTGCCGGTCACGTTGCCGGTGTGAAGTCGTTGAAAAGGATGGTGAAGCTATGTTATAGTTGGGGAATAAAAGTTCTCTCCATTTTCGCGTTTTCTACTGATAATTGGATCAGGCCTAAGGTCATTTGATTATACTTCTTAGTTTAGTTTCACTTGTTGATGGTGGTTTTGCTTAGGTTTGTTAATGGTGATGATGGTGGTGTGCAGGTGGAAGTTGAATTCTTATTTGGACTGTTTGAAAGATCAATACTTTCTCAATTTGAAGAATGCAAGAGGTATCAATACTCTCTCAAAATAAAAGTATTATAAATAATGTTTACTTTTTCTTTGTATTCCCTTTGACTTGGATAAAGATCTTCTCAATTTCTTAAAATATATTTTCTTAAAAATATGAAGTATTTATAACAAAGTTTTATAATAAATAAAGTATATAATAGGCCTATATAGAGGTTAAAGTGGATAAACATCTTTAGTAGACCTCAAAACAATGACTTCATTTTTATCTTGTAAGAAACATGTATCACAGGGTAAAACACCAATAAAATATTATGATTTATTTTTTATAGGTTTATGGCATATGATACTTTAATTTAATTAAGTAGAAAAAATTTAAATTTTCTTACAAGACTCTTTAATTAAAAGATTATGCGCCGCAAAGTATAAAAATCTATTAAATCTATGAGATCGACGTATTTAAATAAATGTGAATAAATTTATTATCGATAAATGTTATTTTTGTACTTTAAATAAAATCTCAAAAAATAAATATTTTAAAGAATTTTTAAAATTAAATTGAAATTTTTTTATAAACAACGTTATAAGTTGTTTTTATATGTTCTCTTAAACAAATAGTCTAATAAAAATTATGCTACTATGTATACTCGGCTAAGTTAATAGAAACAAATATTTGATCTTATTAATATTTTAATTTGTTAGTCAATTTAAATATTAGTTGAATTGATTATTTACACATATTTAAATGAAAGAGATCTTCAATACAAAAAAAAACCGAAATTTGCAAGGTGAAAATCACCTCATAACTCTTTAAATCAACCAACATCTCCAAATTTGTGAAGCAGACAACACTTCGCAAAATTGTTAATCACAACGTGTTATCGGGTAAAAACCACATTGTAATATTGTTAGGTGAAAATTACGCTACAATGTTGCTAGGTGTAAATTATGCCGCACAAATCATACTTTATTTGTTAAATAGAAATCACCTCGCAATACATGTAAACACACCTCTTAACTTTTAAGACATACAATTTGTTTTAATATTTTATTTTTCTATAAAAACTTTCTTTTATAATAATCTTCTTTTAGAAAAACAAATATATATATATTACAATATCCTTATTTAAAAACAGAAACAAACATTTATATAATTATATAAAAATGAAAAATTATTACTCTCCTTGTTATTCTATTTTATTTATAAAAAAAATGATTTAGAGTTTAAAAAAGTTCATACAAAAAAAAACTAACACAAACAAATAATCAATATTTTTTTAAAACCAGCTACCACAACCTAATATATAATCAATTTTATCGGCTACATGCGAATGTCTTCATCACAAGTCATTTTATCTACATGCCATCTAAGATTCTTTGCATTATTCGAATTAGTAAAATGTCTCTTAAATCGTAAAATTATTGGCAATTACCATAACACTTTAGCATAAGGATGCTTCCTACTAACATTGTCATGGTCATAGTCAAATCGCCATTGTTGGCCTTTAGCGTGTAATGCGACACACCATATTTCAGATATTGATACAAGTTTTCATACTCTTTCATTTATAATATGCAATTATTAGGGAAAAAATATATTTTGATATTCCCCAAACCCATTGGACACAATATCTTCTTGGCCTCATAGCAACATTTTGAAAATTTGTTATCTTCTGGTAACATTTGTTATAGCAATTCAAGTAATTCAGTGAAACTTTTCTCCAACCATCCATCTTTTGCCTTCATATTAAACAACTTTAACACTGTCGACAATCATGTAAAATCTATGCATCCCTTATATAGAGGGGTATCTTTATCACCACATAAAATATCATAAATATGAGCATTCTTAAAAGAAGATTTCCCAATATCACGGAATATATCCTCTAGTTGATCTTCTATATATTCATCTTCATCCACTCTTTGACTTTATGATGCTCGACTTTCCTCTTTATCCACCTCACCATGCCACGTCCATATTATATAATTTTGACATATACCATCACAACAAAAGTGCTGGAATGTTTCTTCATTCCTACCCTTATTGATATTCGCGCAAACAATACAAGGACAACAAAAGATATCATCATTGTCGGGAAGATGTGTCTCAGCATATTCAAGGAATTCAAGAACTCATTTCTCATAAACCGGACATGATCTATCGACTTTCATCCAACTACGATCCATAACAACTTCTGAAATTTATACATATATAATAATGTGAATGACACATCAAAATATAATCCAAATACTAACTTTAGAATATGCAAATCTAAACCTAAAGCATGTGAAAAATTTAATCTCATACTGACTTGAGCATATATACAACATAAACAAAGAAAAAAGAAATGAAGATGTTGAAGAGTATCGTACTTCAAAGTTGGAGAATCTTATGCACATAAGGAATGATGATGTTGAAGAGTACCGTACTTTGAAGCTAAAGAATCAAATGAACAAAGAGGGTGCATATTTGAGCATATACAACATAAACCAAGAAAAAACGAATGAAGATGTTGAAGAGTACCGTACTTCGAAGCTGAAGAATCAAATGAACGAAGAGGGTGAATATTTGAGCTCCAAATGAATGGATACGAAGAGGGTAAAAATTATGCCACCGTTGTTGTCTCTGGCTCGCTTGTTCACCTAGGACGTCTTATGAAATTAATACGAAATAAGTTTTATTTTAATTTATCAGTAAACCCTTTAATTGTGGTTGGACAAAGCAACTGTAGTGGAAACTTAAGTCCCCTAACAACGGTTGACGTACTCACTGTTGTTAAATCACTTACAATTTATTTTTGAAATAATGGAAATAGGTGACACACGCTTAATGTACTCTAAAAAATGGAAAATATGTGGTTGTTGGGATTGAAGCATGCTACACATATTTTTTTACTATGGTGTTTAAAATCAACCATCATTAAATAACTGTTTATAAATCCAACAACTCACTAGGCGCGAAAATTTTGATATATTACTACGGTGTATATGGATACGTCGTAAGCATAGCGTTGTTGTTTGTGTGTTTTGTAGTAGTGAATGTATAGATTTTAAAAGCAAAAGAGAAAAATGAATTTGGAGAAAAATTTCCACAAAAATCAGATCCAATGCTCAAGCCTTGAAATGATTCAGAGGTTTTAGTTTGTTTTTTGATATGTTGTGTATGAGAGCAATATTGTGTATTATAAGAAAGAGAGTTGTGTATGAGAGAAATAGAGAGTGTTATGCGAAAGGAGAGATAGTAGAGGATGATTGAGAGTAAAAAATTGGAAGAAAAAAAAAGAAAAAGTAATGAAGTGTAGATTAATAAAGTGTTTTTGGGGAAAATATGAAGAAATTTGAGGATGAAAATCACCTTGCAGCTTTATGACTTTTGTAATTTGTGGGGTGATTTTCACCTCACAACCTTATCACATTTAAAATTAAGTAGGTCGGTCACGTGCCTTCTGACACATATTAAATCACTCTGTCAAAATTCTCCCCACTTTTATAAAAAAAATGTTGTGGGCCGTTTTACACCTTTCTCGCCGTTAGTTGTGAGGTGATGTTTTTTATTATTTATTTATTTGATTTGATTTGTGGGGTGAAAATTACCCACCAATTGTCCTTTTTTCAAGTTGATTAACATCACGCACAATCACTTTGCAAAACATGAATTTTCTTGCAGTGTTTAACCAGACTAATAGGTCAACCAACCATATCTTCAACAAGGCCAAACTATAACCTAAAATAAGTCTATGAGGATATGTTAAACTTAAGCTTTAAATTTTTAGCAGATTAGACTTTAAGTTTGGCAAAACCTATTTCAGTTCAACCTATTTCCACTCCTAATGATGAGTAATCACAAGATGTTAAGATATACAAATATGTTATTCTTACACTAAAGTGTACACCAAATACTTACACTAAACATTGTTCACCGTATTTGTACGGTGGACGGTGATTTTTTAAATAAAAAATTATATTTATGAATAGTAATGTGAACAGTAACGTGAATAGTATCAGTGAACAAGTATCCGTGAATAGTATATGAATAGTGAAGTTTAATGATAAAATAAATTTGGTTAATGAAATATGAAAAGTTGGTTAATGAAGTGATGAAATTGGTTAATAAACACCAAAATTTTAAAAATAATTTTTAGTAATAAACAAATTGGTTAATAAAATGTAAAATATTGGTTAATATAGTGATGAAGTTGGTTAATAATGTCAAGATATTAAAATAACTTTGAACAATAAAATAAAGTTGGTTAATAAAGCATAAAATGTTGGTTAATGGAGTTATGAAGTTGGTTAATCATATAATTTTATATTGATAATCCAAAAAAAACAAATTTATTTAAAAAAATTAATATTTTTTTATAAAAATATTTTGATATTACAATATTTCAATGTTCACCGTATTAATGAACAGTGAAATACGGTGTAGTGTATCATTTGGCTGTAGGAATATCATTTTTCTAAGATATAATATGTAAAATAAAGACAGACTCACATATTAACACATAAACAAAACATCAAACATTGATAAGAAGTCATACACATATTAACACAAACATCACTCATTCACTCACATTCATGTTCACAAAGTTATAATCGATGACAATACACTCGGTGTGTATTACTGATATGCTCATTCGTATTGACTTTCAATGTTATCATCACTTACTTTTGTGTTCCCCCAACATTATGAGGTTAAACTTCCACATTATAGTGGCATATGCATATGTCCTACTATAACTAGTTTTGGTCATCCACTTCATCAATTGTATTCATCATATTGTCATCTTAAGTCACTCTTTAATTAAAAATAAACATATGCATGAGTCTGATACCCAATAAATGAATATTAATTAAGAAGTATGATGTATTTAATTGAATCGAATAGACATAAAGTACATCATATTATTATATCAAAGAATAATCAATAATAATAATAAGAGCGATGTACCTTGTAGGATTGAATAGGTTGTTGGTTGAGACGAGTGGGTATGAGAGGATTACTACCCTCATTGTCGTTTAGGGTTTCAGAGTATGTTAATCGTTTAATGGGGAAATGCTCAAATAACTAAACGGATGACGGTATAGACCTCTCATTAGACTTAACTAAATGGTACAACCCATCATGATCCATTCAGAGACAATAGCTCAATTAGATAATTCCTCAATAAATTTTTAATAACAATCGACTACAATTAATATTAATACTAATTTCTAATAATTGACTATGGTTAATCCATAATTAATTAATTAAAATAATTAATCCAACAAAGGGTGATATATTTACACAAAACATCAAGCATTTTACACACCGTAGCATGTGCATGTCGTGTCATGTGGTAGTGTGTGTTAGAAAAGAGAAAATATAATTATTAAATATTTACAAAAACAAATTTTTATAAAAATACGGTGTAAGTGTCATGCTCAATGTACAATTATAATTTCTCTTTAAACAAAGAGGGTTAGAGGGTTAGAGTGAAAGAGGATTTTTTAGGTTAAAAACTTTAATATTTAAAAGTTGATAATTTGAAATGACTTATAATGATTGAGAATGTTAGGTTTGATATTGAATGATTATCATTAATTTTGGTAAAATATATTTTATTTGGAAAACATGTATCACATTTATATGTTAAGCAAGATGTCATGACTTCTTGACCAACTGGTACAGTAGAGTCTGCTGATATTATTTTTGACAGATGTTGTGACATGTTATACCAGAACATAAAAAATGTACAGTTGTTTAAATCCTTGTAGATTTTATTGTAAAATATAAGATTCTGAATGATTTTAGTTCTTCTACAGGTGCAACTAGTCAATGACATTTTAGGAATAATGCCGATTTTATTTGGTTTCATAAAAGGATCTTTGAGACTTTTAGGAAACTTTGAAGATTGGTTCCTATTTTTGTAGAAGATATTGCAGCTAATTTAAAATTAGAAGATTGGATTTGATTGAAGAGTCCAAACTCATACCGCAATAGTTTATATATAAGGACTTGTTAAACCTAAAATTAGCAAGCGTTCACATCAAATATAGTGGGTGCATAATATAAGGATTTAGGATTTTGAGAGTATTTTAGGTACTCTGTTGTTCTTGTGTGTCACCCATGTATCTTTTGATACATTGACGTAGACTAATTGTTCATTGTTATTTGTCCAATACTCATGAGCTTTTAAGCAAAGAGTTCATTGTGTGTCAAGTTATTTTTCTAAGTTAAAAGCTTTTAAGCAAAACTGAGTATTGTAATTAGAAGTGTGTTTTTCTATTTTTGTTATTGTCATTGTGGTGACTGTGGAAAGTGGAAGGGGAATATCATATCTAGATTGTTTCTTGGTAGAAGTAGCATAAGATAGTGATTAAATGATAAGTTGTAAACTAGGGTTGTTTAGTTGTGAACTAATATTATCATAGTGAGTTTTCTTTCTGACTTGATTTCCTTCAAAGTAGGTGATGTTGCACTGAACTGGGTTGGTAACAATTGTTTGTGTCTTTTACCTTCTACAATTTACTTCTGCATAACTTGTTGTTTTGGTAAAATAAATTATCAGCAAATGTTGTCTTAGCATCTGTCTTAATATTGTGTTTTGGTGTTGGAACATCAGTTTTAAAATTTGTTTTAAAGTGTCAGAGTTTCAAAAAGGAATATTGGTGTATTCTTGATTATTTAGGTAAAAGTTGAATTTTTCAGTGTCCTGGGATGTAGGAGGCGCAAAAAAAAATTGACAAAGACATGTAAAAGTTTAAATTAAGACTACCTATGCTCAAAATCATACTTTAAAACTAAAGTAATAATAGTACTACTTGTGTCTAAGCATCACAAAATATATCTCTAAAGATACATAGGCTACATAGAAATCAAGAATTTGAAGTGTTCCTTATGTAATACTAACATTCTTTTCCTCTTATATTAAGTGATATTATTTTTGTTAGAGTTTGTAATTGTTACTTTGTTATATAGGGAATGAATTAAAATATCAGTGATTGGAGATACATCAAAGCTCCCCAATTCGTTGCAACGAATGATAGCTGATACTGAGGACTATACAAAAGAGAATTCAAAATTCCAACTTATTATGGCAGTTAACTACGGTGGAAAATATGATGTAGTCCAAGCATGCAAAAGTGTAGCAAAGAAAGTGAAAAATGACCTTATTTCTTTAGAAGACATTGATGAAAACATGCTTGAAAAGGAGTTGGAGACAAATTGCACTGAGTTTCCTTACCCGGATTTACTGATCCGAACAAGCGGAGAACTTAGAGTTAGTAATTTTTTGTTATGGCAATTGGCGTACACTGAATTTTTCTTTCATAACAAACTTTGGCCAGATTTTGGGAAGGATGACTTTATAGAGGCCTTATTATCATTTCAACATAGAAACAGACGTTATGGTGGAAGATATTAATTAGTGCATGACCATTTCTAATGTAGTAGAGGTGATATATTGGTATATGAAAAATTTACAAACATATATCTAAAGTATACATATTCTTATTGTACACTTGTAGAAAAAATAAATTCGATCGAATTTATTTAAATGTCTAAATTATATAGAAATAAATATGTGCAAATTTTATTTTATTATGGTCTGGTAGTAAGCAATGTAATTTTTCTGTGACTCTGAAATTAGGTTGAAAGGGAAAATTTATTATGATCAAGAGACCAGGTAAGGGAGTCGATTATGCGGGGAGAAGATGTTAGCACCCCATACACATGTAGTACTCTACGGGATCCACTTATGTTATCTATCTAAAGGGTGTGTAAATATCTAAGTCTAAAGCTTACAAGCTAATGGAAAAAAGGAATGCATAAATGCAAAAGAAAACATGGAGAAAAGAAGAAAATATTTACAAAATTGTGCTTGCTTAGGCCCCGCGACTCAATGCCTACGTATACTTTTCGAGGAATCAGAGCGTCGTAGTTCGGCTCACATATTTTGGTTTGTTTTGTATTTTTTAATGAGTAATACCATTTCGCATCCTTGCTATTAGGATTGCAATTCGTGCTTTGCATTGCAGCTTATCCAAGACTCATGCTCGGCCACTCGTTCACTTAGCAACTCGCACAGATTTGGAAAAACATACCCTTATCGAAAGGGTTTTCAAAAGAAAAAGGTCTAAAGACAAAATGGTTTGCATTGGTGGATTATTTTTACCTTGAAGAAGGATTTGAGTTTTTTAATGTGTTTTATGAACTTTAGAAGAAAAATAAGCGTTTTAGTCTTAATGCATATGTATAAGAGAAGAAAATACTAAGGGAAACTAACTAGTATTATCCCTAATATTATCATATAATGGTTGAGCCTAAGGTTGAGGATGAAAGGGAAATGTCTAACTAAATCAGCATGCATGGATAACTATCCTAATGTCTATCTCGATCACAAACATAAAAAAGTCGAGAGAATCCTAAGGGAATCTAATATCTATGAAAGCGAGTAAATATCAACAAGCTCTATTAGAGAGCACGCTCATGTCATGAGTAGTGTACACTAGCTCAAGTTAAAACGCCTAACCAATATATAAATGATCGAGGTAGGTACACGAAGATTTAGTCAAGGGGTCATATCAACCGAGGCAAACAAGCCAGCTTTAGCCAAAGGGTCATATCAACCGAGGAAAACAAGCTATCTGTGGGAACGAGCGTATGTACAATAGCATCGTGTTACCAGGTAAGAAGAGTAAGGGCGAAGTGAGTGTCCAAAGCGACTAAGTACTTAATCAAGATATTGAGAATCGAGGTAAGCGATAGAAGATGGTATGAACAAACACAGAGTGTCAACACTGATCAATGCGAACTTCTGACAAAGTGTGGGGGTTTGATCGCAGAACCTTGTTCCACTCGACTGACACAATACACAATATACACAAAACTCTGAAGCGTCAGTGTACGACATGAGCTAAGGATGACCTGGACTAGAAAATGGAGGGGTCGATTGTGGACCCTCTCATATTTCCTTCTCTAAGGACTTATCATGGGGAATGGGAATGGGGCACCTTCTCTGAGGTCTTTGGCACAAATATAAACACACAGCAGAATTCCTACTCCGAAGTAGGTCTTTAAACAAACCACAAACATAAATAGCATACGAATGCGGAATCCTTGCTACAGGACTTTAAACAGGGACTTCGAGCGTACGCTCTTTATAGGATAATTTCTCATGATTTAGAAAGTAGTAAATGCATGCATCTCTAGTCCTACTTCTCATGGCATCAGAAAATGGTAAATTTAAAATGATAAACCAGAATCAGTGTAATACCAAACAGATATCAACTTGTAGCAAAGCATCCAAAAGAAGAGAAACCCGGAAAACTTCGTGTAATCTACCATCAACAAATGAAATAATCAGATACAATATCCAATGTGGATCCAATTCTATAGTGAGAAAATAAATCACAAGCGAGAGTAATGCGCCGCGATGAATTCCCTTCCAAAACTTGCACAATCTCGCAAGAAAGGTTAGCAAATAATTAGGAATACAAAATACGATTAAACAATCGATACCATAGCTCAAAATGATATAATATCATGCATTAGGAAAATTTTAATAATTAATGATATCAAAAGATCAAATATGGGGTAGCATGTGCATCATAATATGAATCGTACGAAATACCATCATAAAAACAACAAGACTCTAAGTCTATATCAAATAAGTATCAAAACAAGTCTCAATGTCGATGAACCAATAATTAGAATGCATACTAAGCCTAACTTCCAATGACGGGAAGCAATTACACATTCTTAGACTTATACAAACATCTCCTTAAGATGGAGGAAAAGTTACAAAATGATCATGCAAGTAAAGCCTAGAAAAACTATACAATTATCAATTAGTCCCTAAGAATTGTACCACTAAAGGTTAGAACTTTAAAGTTCTCCTACAATAATAGTACAAGGTTACATTTAATCTAGTCGAGTTAGTAAAAACATCCTAATATTGCTAAAGAATCAACTAGTAATCATGTATCAACAAATTCCAACAATTAGTTAACTTAAATGGAAAGAGAAACATGCTCCTAAACATCACAATATGGTCAAAACTTGGGAATTAAGTAGGTATTGTATTAAGTTAGGTATGGAACCCTACAAGTTAGTAGTTAACCCAAAATCATTGATCTCAAACAAAATTTACAAGAAAGGTCGTGATTGAAACAAATTATGCGCCAAAACTAGGTCAAAACGATCAATCGATAACTTATGGATCAAGTATCATGGTATACTAATCATATGACTCAATTGTGGAATCTAAATAAAGGTGAAAACTACCTAAGCATGTTAACATATTATTTAAAAATTTGATTGAGTGTTAGACCAAGCATTAGGCATTATACATAAAAGACTGGTTCCTAACTAGGTGAAATAGTAGACAATTATTCATCTTTGTGTAACACAAAGGAAAAATTCGAACAAGTCTAAAGAGACCTCAAAAATTATGGAATTAAACCGCAAGGAATATTATTATGTCAATTATCATGCCACAAAAAATATCTAAGCTATTGCATAAATACAAGCTTCAAAATTGAATAAACGCACAAACATGACTTTATTAATTTGGGATGCATCGAGGCTCCTAAAACTAATCAGAAAATGATTCAAATCTCGGCTTAAAAAATAATAAATTGGTATATAATCCATGGATACATAGCCTTCTGACTATGGCAAAAAATGGTTCAAAGAATAGCGAGCAATCATCATCAAGCACAACCCTCGACCAAAACGTAAATTAAATGACATATCTTTACAAAAAGGATTTAAAATATTGCAGCTAAGCCTAACAGCTTCACTACTTGCCTCTGATGTTGTGCTACCAACAGTCATTCCCCCTTGAATCATGCTCAATGTATCAGCTTGTATAACTCGTACGTTATCCAAGAGACTTCCACTTCCATCGCTTTGAATTGTGTCGAGCACAAACGCAACCATTTATTTCACCTTTGTCCATAAACCCTGACCCATTTCTATTCCTCCAACTTCAACAACAACATAATCGTTCGATAAAATACTAAATTTTCCTGGAGTTGGTTTTAGATGCATCTCTTATAAAACTGGTACTCGAGATATTCCCCTTTTCTTCCATATGCTAATACTGTTAAACTTTTTCACTTTGTTAACTCTAAGTTCATAATTTGCAGAAACAACTAACTTCTTCCAAATTAAAGGCATTGTATATTTAAGAGGTTCACCAGAAGAGTCCTCATAAAATTCCTTAAGACTTGTGTAGGTGTGAAGATTAATGCTTCTGACATAATTTAATTCCTTAAGTGTAATCGTTTGAAGAATGTGCATTGAGAGTGTCTCATTGTAGTACTCATTGTGATTTGGTTTTAGTGTCTCATATAGAAAAAAATATTGCGAGCATAATTTTACTTAATCATGAACACAAAGAAAGAAAGTTCTAGAACTGATACACTTATACAGTCATATACAGAGTTATGAAATTCAAGAAACAACTGACAACTAAATTAGTAATATGCAACATGTAGAAAAATGACTCTAGTTGCTAACCTCCACTCCTCCACATTTGGATGCAATTATCTGTGCTATTTCAAAAGCTCTTTGGAGGTCAGAAGAATATATAACTGAGAGCTTAGATTCCCTAGAGTCTATCATCCACCTCAATTGTAAATTTTACACTAATTAGATTCATGAAAGCATTAGTCAATAAAATAAGTAGAACTTAGAAAACACATAAATACAACTTACTGCAACTGCTTGTTGTCTTCCAGTTTCATTATATTCAACATCTAGTTGTCCCTTTTTACATGTATTGTGTTAGTTCTATTTTTTGTTATTGGATTTTATATTGTGTTGGGTCTAATTTCTGTTATTGGATCTTATTGGAATATAGAGTTTGCAACTGGTTTGAAATTAATTTTGGGAGAAACTCAGAATTGAAATTGTTGATATTTGTAAATAAATAAAAAAAGGCAACAGGAATGGACTCAGACGTCTTAACTCAGAATTTAATTTCCCATTTTCCATCATTAGGTCCTTAGGTGTATAAACAGGTTTTCTCCTAATAACAAGATAGAGAATACCATTCCATTGGTAATAATAGTACAGCAGGACAGCTTTCGTCGAGATTGAAAATTAAACACGTACATGGATGGTGGGGAAGAGAACAAGATCTGACACATTTTTTACATTGTCATATGCTAGTTGAGAGAGATTCTTATTAGATTAGAGTCCCACATATTTTAATGTTACATGATGTTTTAGTGAAGGGTGTTTTGTAGAAGGGTGTTACAATAGTGGTATTAGAGCATAGTTGGTCCATGTGACTAGTGTCTTAATGTCATTATTCCTTTTGTATGCGACTAGTGCAAGGTAACACTGTCGATACTTGTGTTCTAATGATAATTGTTTTGTGGATTCTTAGAATAATGGCTGGAAGAGGTAACGGAAGAGATGAAGTTGTGATTGTTGAGGTTTTGGGAATGCTTGCTGGTGTGCTAGGTGGAAACCTCAATGGAGCTAGTATTGGTGCAGATAGGCAGCTGGGAAATTTTGAAAGGAACAATCCTCTGTTGTTTAAAGGAACACACAACCCTGAAGGCGCTCAGAAGTGGCTAAAGGAGATTGAAAGGAACTTCCGAGTGATTGATTGTGCTAAGGACCTGAAGGTGAGATATGGTACTCATATGCTGGAAGAAGAGGCTGATGAATGGTGGATTTCTACTAGGACTGAGATGGAACAAGATGGTGTTGCACTTACTTTAGCTACATTCATAAGGGATTTTCTGAGGAGGTACTTTCTTGAATATATTCGAGGAAAGAAAGAGATTGAATTCTTGGAGCTCAAGCAGGGTAATAAGACTGTCAATAAGTATGCTTCCAAGTTTATTGAATTAGCTAAGTATTATGCTCACTATAATAATGATGAGGCGGGAGAATTTTCTAAGTGTATCAAGTTTGAAAACGGTCTCCGTGATGAAATCAAGCAAGGTATTAGGTATCAACAAATTCACAGGTTTTCTGATTTGGTAGATTGTAGTAGAATTTTAGAAGAGGATATTATAAATACTAGATCACGCTCTCGTGGAATAGTTGACAAGAAGGGAAAACAACATATGGATCGTGGAAAGCCATATAGCAGAGGTGACCAGAAGTCTGGTGGATGAAAAAGGCCTAGTGGGGGAGACTCTAGTGCTCCTATTAGGTGCTACAAATGTGGTGAATATAGGCATCACATTCAGGAATGCAAGAGTGAAGAGAAGAAGTGTTATAAATATGGAAAACCTGGACATTTAGCTAATGATTGCACAACTTGGACAGTGACTTGCTACAACTGTGGGGAAGAAGGTCATACTCGTCCGCAGTGTACCAAACCAAAGAAGGAGCAGTCTGGTGGAAAAGTGTTTGCTTTATCTGGTTCAGAGACTAATCTTGAGGATCAATTGATTAAAGGTATGTGTTTTATTCATGGCACACCTTTGATTATGATTATTGATACTGGAGCGACTCATTCGTTTATTTCTTTGAACTGTGCTAAAGGATCACAATTGGTTATATATGATATGAAAGAAAGTATGGTTATTGACACTCCTGCGCTGGGTTCAGTGACTACTTTGTTTGTGTGTAGGAATTGTCCTATTTAAATATTTGGTAGTAGTTTTGGTATGGATTTAGTATGCCTACCGTTAGAATAACTTTACATCATCCTTGGAGTGAATTGGTTGGAATTCAACCGGGTTCATATTAATTATTTTGCAGAGACTCTTATCTTCCCTGAATATGTTGGTGTCAAGGACTTGACTATGTCTTCTAGGCAAGTGAATGAAGCTATTAATGAAGGTTCAATGGTATTTATGTTGTTGGCTTTGATGGAAATGAAAGGGAAGGCTAAGAGTAACGAATTACCATTTGTGTGTGAATTCCCAGAAGTTTTTTCAAAAGATGTTAGCGAGTTGCCACCTGAGAGAGAAGTGTAATTTACTATAGATTTAATTCCTGGAACTAGTCCTGTGTCAATGACACTGAATCGCATGTCGGCATATGAGTTGGCATAATTGAAGAGTCAATTAGAGGAGCTACTTGAAAAGAAATTTATTCGTCCAAGTGTTTTTCCGTGGGGTGCTCCTGTGTTGTTGGTTAAGAAAAAAGAGGGTTTTATGAGACTGTGTGTTGATTATAGGCAATTGAGCAAAGTTACAATCAAGAATCGGTATCCATTGTCGAGGATTGATGATTTGATGGATCAGTTAGTTGGAGCTTGTGTATTCAGTAAGATTGATCTAAGGTTTGGATATCATCAAATTCGTGTAAAAGCGGAAGATATTCAGAAGACTGTGTTTAGAACGAGGTATGGATATTATGAGTATTATGTTATGCCGTTTGGAGTTACTAATGCAGCTAATATTTTTATGGAGCATATGAACAGGTTATTTCATCAGTATCTTGATAAGTTTGTGGTGGTCTTTATTGATGACATTCTGATTTAATCAAAGAATGGTGAAGAACATGCGAAACATCTCAAAATTATGTTAGAGTTACTGAAAGACAAGAAGCTTTATGCGAAGTTATCCAAATGTGAATTCTGGTTGAGTGAAGTAAGCTTTCTTGGTCATGTGATTTCTAAGAACGACATTGTTGTTGATCCTATGAAGGTAGAAGTGGTATCTCAGTGGGAGGCGCCGCAATTTGTTTCTGAAATCCGTAGTTTTCTTGGTCTTGCAGGTTACTTTAGAAAGTTCATTGAGGGATTTTCAAAGATGGCATTGTCGTTAACTAAGTTGAGGAGAAAAGGACAAGCGTTTGTATGGGATTATGAATGTGAAAAGGGTTTTCAAGAGTTGAAAAGAAGATTGACTAGTGCTTATGATGCTTCACTGATGAGTTTAGGTGGTGTTTTGATGCAAAATCATTATGTAGTAGCTTATGCTTCAAGGCAATTAAAAGTGCATGAAAGGAATTACCCGAGTCATGATTTAGAGTTGACGGCTATGATATTTGTTTTGAAACTATGGAGACACTACTTGTATGGTTCTCGATTTGAGGTGTTTAGCGATCATAAGAGTCTGAAATATCTCTTCGATCAGAAAGAGCTCAATATGAGGCAAAGGATATGGTTGGAATTTATGAAGGATTATGATTTTGGTTTAAATTACCATCCTGATAAGGCAAACGTTGTTGCAGATGCGTTGAGTAGGAAATCTTTGCATATGTTGTGCGCGAATTGGATTTAATTGAACAGTTCAGAGACTTGAGTCTAGTATATGAAAACACTCTTAATAGTGTTAAGTTGGGTATGCCGAAATTGACTAGTGGTATTCTGGAGGAAATCAGAATCGGACAGAAATCTGATGTTGGTTTAGTTGATAGATTGACTTTGATCAACCAAGGTCAATGAGGTGATTTCCGAATTGATAAGAATAATATTATGAGATTTGGTGATAAAGTTTGTGTTCTAGATGTTGTTGAACTCAAGAAGAGTATTCTTGAAGAAGGACACCATAGCGGGTTGAGTATTCATCCTGGTGCTACTAAAATGTACCATGATCGGAAAAAGTTGTTTTGGTGGCCGGGAATAAAGAAAGAGATTGTTGAATTTGTTTATGCTTGTTTAGTTTGTCAAAAGTCAAAGATTGAACATTAGAAACCGTCTGGATTTATGCAACCATTGTTTATTCCAGAATAGAAGTGGGATAACATTTCTATGGACTTCGTGTCTGGCTTACCGAGGACAGTTAGGAACTATGAGGCTATTTGGGTTATTGTGGAGAGGTGACGAAATCTGCTCATTGTATACCAATGAGGATGGATTACCCGATGGAGAAGTTGGCTCAATTGTATATTGAGAAGATAATGAGTTTGCACGGTATTCCTTCTAGTATTGTGTCGGATAGAGATCCAAGGTTTACGTCTAGATTTTGGGAAGGTTTGCAGGAAGCTTTGGGTACTAAATTGAGATTGAGTTCTGCTTATCATCCGTAGACAGATGGTCAGACGGAGAGGACAATTCAGTCGTTAGAGGATTTGTTGCGTGCTTGTGTGTTGGAAAAAGGTGGAGCTTGGGATAATTATTTACCTTTGATTGAATTCACCTACAACAACAGTTTCCATTCGAGTATTGGCATGGTTCCGTTTGAGGCGTTGTATGGTAGAAGGTGTAGGACACCTTTGTGTTAGTATGAATCTGGAGAAAGTGCAGTGATTGGACCTGAGATTGTTCAACAGACTACAAAAAATATCAAAATGTTTCAGGAGAAGATTAAGGCTTCTCAAAGTCGTTACAAGAGTTATCATGATAAGAGGAGGAAAACCCTAGAGTTCAATGCGGGAGATCATGTGTTTATGCGAGTTACTCCTATGACTGGTATTGGTCGAGCCTTGAAGTCAAAGAAGTTAACTCTGTGTTTTATTGGTCTGTTTCAGATTATGGAAAGGATTGGAGAGATTTCTTATCGGATTGCTTTACCGCCGACACTTGCGAACTTGCATGATGTATTCCATGTATCTTAGTTGAGGAAGTACATTGCAGATCCATCACATGGAATCCAAGTAGACGATATACAGGTGCGAGATAATCTGGCTGTTGAAACATTGCATATGAGGATTGAGGATCGGAAATTGAAGCAGTTGCGAGGTAAGGAAATAACATTGGTAAAAGTAGCTTGGGGAGGACCAACAGGTGGTAATGTTTCTTGGGAGCTAGAGAGTTAGATGAAAAACTCTTATCCAGAATTGTTCGTTTAAGGTATGTTTTCGAGGACGAAAACTATTTTTAGTAGGGGAGATTTGTAACACCCCATATTTTCAATTGTTAATAATTTAGTATTTTAAATTATTAATTTAATTAAAATTGGATTTTTTAGAATTATTGAAATTATTGAAAATTAAGGAAAAGAAAAGAAAAGAAAGTGGGCTTATATTGTGGTTAGTAGAAAGGGGATGTAAGTAAGTAAATCTTACTAACTCTATTTTATTATTTTTATTAATAAAAATAAAGAGTTGGGAAGAAAAAGAAATTGAAAACAAAAGTGAGAAGAGAAAGAACGTACAAGGAGAAGAGGATTTAAGAACTCGAGAACTTGGTTAAGGTAAGGGGTGACTTCTCTAATTATTATGCATTATAGGTTTTGAGATAATAGGATGGGTTGAGTAGATTAGGAATCCCAATTTAGGATATTAAGGTTTAGGAATTTTAGACCCTAAATGCACAAATTGATGGAACTGATACAATTTGATGTTATAGTGTTGTTATATGATGTCGTATCATGTTAGAATTGCACTATAATGATGTTTTTAGAGTTGTTTTTGGTGTTGTAATTGATTGGGGTCTAATTTGGATGAATTGGAAAATGCTAAATGCTGTCAAAATATTGTTTTTCTGCTACAAGCCTCGTGGGAACCGGTTACCCCAGGGTGGGAACCGATTACCATTGTGTTGTTTTTCTAGAAATTTCAATTTTGGCTTCGGTAACCGGTTACCCCAGGGTGGTAACCGATTACCGTGTGTTTTAAAAGAAAGATTACGCTACTGACTTGGTGATAACCGGTTACCCTCCTAGTGGTAACCGGTTACCACTGAAGCCTTTGGAAAAATACTTATTTTGAAAAATTCATAACTTTCAAACCGTAAGTCCGTTTTAATCGTCGTTTTGGACATCATAGCTTAAATAAAATATTCTATTTTATAAAATGAAGAAAATGGTAATAGCTCGATTCTATTTTAAAAAGTCTCGATTTTCCTAAATTATGCTTGATTTATACATTGTTTGCATACTTTGGCTTATATGTAACGATGTGTTTGTTATGGTGTTGTTATGAATGCATAATGTGGCTGGATTATGTATGTTGGTGATAGAATTACAGGTTGGACTGTAATTGCTTGTGTAGGTTGTATGTGATTGGAGATGATTTATGATAAAATGTTATCATAATTGGTGTTGATATTGCATGCTGTAAAGATGTGCATGCATACATATCATTATTGTGAGTAGCTAATTCCCATTGTGTGGAATTAGTTAGTTGGCCAATAATCGTGTCCGGATTGGAATGGGCAGTGAGGCGTATCCATGTCCGGGTTGGAATGGAATAGAGGTTGACACTGGGTCCAGGTTGGAATGGAACAATGTAGTGAACATAATTCACAATTGGTACCAAATGCATAGAGTCGTGTTGCATTGCATTATTGTATGTGTTATAACATGATTAGAAGAATTCCAGTGTTATAATATGATTGTTACGTGTTATCGCGAATTACTAACTTATGTATTATTTTGGTGATGAAATGATAAATCTCAATATGCTGAAATGGGTGGAGTAATTGCTTACGATGTTTTGATTATTTATGAATTTATAATGTATAATAAGTATGATGTAGTCTCACCCTTAAGGTTGACCATTTTCATATTGAAGTTAGCAGCTTAGGCGCTTTGGTGAGGATAGCTCGTAGAGCTAGACTATTATATTTTGTCGAGTCCGATGTCATGCTCTGATTTGTAACACTGGGGAACGTTTATTTGTTTAGAGTTATTATTAAACTCTTATTTTAATTTAATGTTTTAATTGGATAATAATTTTGTGGAACTAAGGCTGAGACCTTATTGTTGATGTTTTGGATTATCCAAGAGTTATGAATATTTTCCGTTGTGTTAAATATGTTTATTTCAATTATTTTAATTGGTTTATGTTCCTCAGATAAGCATGACATGCATAATTTTTATTTTAATGAATTATAGCATCCTTGATAACATGTTACTCTGAAATAATTATTTTTATATTCCACAGGAGGTTTTAGAAGGGTGTTACAAAGCTAAACATGCTAAGAAAGATTTAGATGCCTTACCTGTTGGAGGTTTGCACACAAGGTGACAGAAAAGCTCTATGTCGTGTTCTCGAGACTTTAGTGGTGAAGGTGTAACGTTGATAATCTTGATGCATTGAGAAATAAACCCAGTCTTCCTGTTTGAACCTTGAATATAAGAAAAAGCACGCGTTAAATTGAAACTTGCTTCAACGAATTTATGGAGCTTCAAGATCTTCTCAGGATCACGAATAAGGAATGAAATATGCTCTAAGAAAAATAGCTTGACACTCTTGGAGAATCCAAAGAAAGAAGTTGGGAAACGATGAACGATAACAAGAGAGAATGGTAAAGATGATATGTAGACGAGAGAGAGCGACAAAGACGAAGATTGGCGAAAAATCTCCGTAACTGATTTTCGTAACCGAACTTTAGGTGAAAGGAGAAGAGAGGTTGAAGATGAGAGTGAGGTGAGAGATCATGATGAAGCGAATGAGAGGACGGGAGATAGTGATAGAGTTTGTTTAGAATTTTCGTAACCGAATAATGGTGATGTGCATATGTGGTGGCTTAGAGTGCGTCTCTTTCAAATGCGTGCATCAGCTCTCTCTCGATTCAAGCTGCTCATTTTTTGTATAAGGAAAGAGAGTGAAGTCATGACTTTGTGATATGGAGTTTTGTTGTTGTTGTTGTTGTTGATTCATATTATGCAGGAGGCAGTATGGCAACCTATGGTATGGCTCAACCAAACTTAATTGACAAGTTTTTTTAAGCTATTCCAAGCAAAGTATTACCCTTATGCATGCATATACATAAATGCTCGATTAAATAGAGTAATAGATCAGAAAGGTGGCATACTGCATGTAATGCAACTCTTTGATCACGTATTCACATAAACAACACGTAAGATTGCTAAAAAGACCGAATGGCATGCCTTGAACCCGTGTTCATGTAGCTACCTTCTACGCTCAATAGCTTGGAATGTAAACACCCTCAAGATAAGATTCAATAACCAAAATTGAAGAGAAAACTTCTCTGAACAACTTTCATGTTGAAAGTATCTTGAATTAAAACTTGTAGCATGCTCTAAAATACCTTTGAAGTCATGGTGTTGAACCTGCTAGAACATACCAACAATTTTGCTAAATATGATAATTATTGATCAACTCATATTTCCTCGGTTTTGCAGTTTTATAACTTTTGATCTAGAGCTCAAATGAAATCGATTCCTTCTACAAAGTTGTAGCTTGCTATAAGGTGAACAACTTTGTAGTTGAACAATTCTGGAAATAAGGCTTGGAATCACATAAAAAAATGGGCTTCAAGTAAGCTCTTTGA
Organism: Vicia sativa; assembly: GCA_021764765.1. Taxonomy (NCBI): domain Eukaryota; kingdom Viridiplantae; phylum Streptophyta; class Magnoliopsida; order Fabales; family Fabaceae; genus Vicia; species Vicia sativa. The sequence continues at coordinate 180,730,319 of CM038795.1, forward strand.
CCATATTGAAAAACACTTAAAATTCTGCTAAGTGTTCGACTTTGCAAGCATGATAAACTCATATCTTCTAAGCTTCGTAACTTTCAATCTAAGACTCGAATGTATTTGATTCCTTCTACAAAGTTGTAGATTGCCATGAGATGGTCAACTTTGTAGTTGAGCTCTTATCGAGATGACAGATGGAATTACATGTAAAATGCCTCTGAAGTCAAACACTTGGCCACGTTGAAAATTCAGCAAAACTATACTAAGTGTAAACATGCAAAAATTGTAAACACCAATCTTCCAAGCCTCATAACTCAAAATCTAGGAATTTTTCAAAGATAACCCAATTGTTCTTGATTTTTTGATGAAACGTGTGGATCAATAGACCATTTATAGATGCCTTAAGACTCATAAAAGGCCATGGAATCTCTTCGTGCTCGAAGAATTAGTCATGACATGTCTATGTTCCAAAACCCTGATTAATAGCCATGAGAGTGTCCGCTTAGACGTTAGTTATGTGTAATATTAATTATTAATATCATAATTTATGATAACAACTTAATAATATAAATAATTGGATTAAATACCTTTTATCCCCTATCATATGAGCGTGTTTTGATTTCCCCCTAAAAATATTTTTTATTTCGCAGACCTCACCAAATAAAGATTCCAGCACTTTACACTCCGATCCATGTTTTTACCTATGATAACAAGTGACCAGCCTACGTGTAAGTTCCATTTTTAATGAATGTGTTAAATATGCCACGTTTCTCTAATTATAAAAGGAATGGTCCAAAATTAGGATTTTAATTTTCTCAAACCACCCCCTGGAAAAGCTAGGGTTTTGCTGCAGACAAAATAGATACCTGAAGATGGCGTAGAAGACGAAGCAGTTAAGCCAGTCAAAGAAATTAAAGGTAGCAAAGCAAACGAACGAAGCTACGAAAGCATTTAAACCAGATATGCATGAAGAAGAAGAAGTATCTAAAGCTCAAAAGGTTCGTTTTATTTATCCGTGTGTATCCAATTCACAAATAGTCTTCGAAGGTTAGGTCTTAATTCGTTTTTCTTTTTAAATTTCAGAACAAGCAATTATTCAGTGTTGTTTTCCATCATGGAAGGGAATTTTTGAGCATGAATAATGAGGTTATGATTTACAGGGGAGTTGTGACGACATTAGTTAGTAATATACACATTTATAATGGATAGTGTTCATAAGATGTTGAATGGGTGGGGTTACAATCAAGGGACATATAGGGTATGTACTAAGGTTATTGAAAGTGATCCGAACTTTTTCCAGATTAGGAGAGATGATGATTGCTACGAGTTCGCAACATATTCTCATGCCAATGAGGTTAAGGGTGAAATATTTGTGGAGCATGATGTAGTAGATATTTTAAGTAACAATTTCAAGTAACACACTCTTTCAATACTCAGGAATTTATAGTTGATATTTCCAAAAGGTCATGTACATGTAAGTTTTGGGAATTAGTTGGCATTCCTTGTACGCATGTTGTAGCAGCATCAGGTTTTAGACAACAAAACCTTGAGGAATTTGTTGATGAATGTTCTTCTAGAGAAAAATATAAAATGTGTTATGGTTTTGCTGTCAGTACAATTAATGGTCGGGAAATGTGGCCTGAGGTAGACTCAGAAGAATTGTTGCCATCAATGTTTAAAAAAGGTCCAGCGAGGCCTAGAAAGTTAAGGATTAAAGAAAGTGGTGAAGAAGGTGCAAGAAGGTTACCAGGTGTTTCATACAGATGTACGAAATATGACAAGTTTGGTCACAATGTATAGTCATGTAAAAACACTACTCAGGATCCAAATGGTCTCAAAAGAAAGGTATAATATATATGTCATATAAATGTCTACTTGTTATAAGTGTATGATATATATATATATATATATATATATATATATATGTTATGCCATATAAATGACTTTGTGTTGTTTTTTGATAGAAAAAAGGTCAAGACACAACCAACTCAAACTGCTATAACTCAATCTGATGGAAATGCTACAAGTCAAATTGATGGAGATGTTACAACTCAAACTGATGGAAATGTTGATGCCACTCCAAATGATGCAACTCAAACTGATGCCACTCCAAATGATGCAACTCAAAATGACGTAACTCAAACTGATGCCACTCTAACTGATGCAACTCAAATTGATGCCACTCCAACTGAGGCTTCTCAAGTAACTGATTACTTTGATGGCATAATTGATGACATCATTTCAAGCCTCCTAAACATCAACACATCTCAAGCACCTGTTGAAGTATGCAAAGCTACCAAAACAACAAAAAAAGGGTAAAGAGGTGGAGCCATTGAAAAGGAGGTCTAGTGAGAGAATTAAGATCAATTGGTTTAAAAAATCAAAACCATTCACAGGGCCTGGTTCAAACAGTGACCAACCTATATCTTTGACAGATGAAGAAGAGGGAAGAGGTTCACAAAGAGCAAGGAAGAAACTTAGGAAATAGAATGTCATGACTTTATTATGAATATGTTATGCTTAGTATGTTGGAACCTTTTATGTGTTATGTGTAATACTCTGACCTTATGTATTATCTAATTTTATTTTTGTAATAGCTTATGACATAATGTGATGACTACTACATTTTGTGTAAGGCTTATGCCCAATGTTATGTACTGAATTATGCCTTCTGTCATTATTATGACTTCATTTCAGCATTTATCAACTCATTTAAAACATCATATTATATAACTTATAAACTCAACTATCTGATATACGACAACATATTACTTAACATTGAAAACAAAATCTTGCATTTATAAACTTAACAGAATATTACATAACTTATAACAACAAAATCCATGATAACCCTTATAACAAATTACATATTACAAAATCCACCAATTCCTAATTCTACACTATTGTTACATAAACTTGTACACCATTGCCAACAAAATCCAACACAACCATAAGGCCAGTTTCATTTGAAAATTCTTCTAAAGCATAATGGCAAGCTTCAACTTGGCTTTTTCTAGTTTTTTTGTTGTCAATTCAAACTTCACCAATGCCACCTCACATTTCTTGCATTCACCAATATCACTCTTTGAGCATTCATTCATAGCTTGAGCAACTTCATTATCCCATATAAACAAGTCACAACAATTCAAATTCTGTAAACACAAACAATTTAATGGCATAACAGTTATATTCAAACTATATAGGTAAATCACGAAACTCCTTACCCCGACATTACGACATTTCCAAAACTTCCTATTTCTATTTTGCACTGTATTCGCGACCAACATCTTCATTGACCGACGACAACCACACTTGGGAACACTTGAAATCTCATAGGAATTGCTGCTTCCACGACTGTTACGTGGATCCATGTGTCGTAGTTGATGAAGTAGAAGACGAATATGTAACCCTAGGCTAGTTGACGATGAAGGGGATGATGAACTGGTGGGGAAGGATTCATAACCTATGTTTGTTGAGTTTTGAACTAAAAAAATTAGAGTTGAAAACGAAGAAGAAGAGGTGATCAATTCCAACATGGCAAATGGAACTTACACCTTGGCTGGTCACTTGTTATCATAGGTAAAAACATGGATCAGAGTGTAAAGTGCTGGAATCTTTATTTGGTGAGGTCTGTGAAATAAAAAAAATATTTTTATGGGGGAGGAGAAACCAAAACACGCTCATGGGTAAAAAGTATTTAACCCTAAATAATTTGATATTGTTTTTGGTCTTGTTTGATAAAAATAGTGATTGACTGATAAACTAACTGATAGTTTAAACTTTATAGCTAATGATTGATTACTGGTAACTAATAAATTAATTAAAATGTTTGATAAAATTAATAGTTCAACTACCTTAAAAATGTAAAATAAATTAAAAAAATATTTAATACATACTTATTTTTTTAAAATGATAATAAATTATAGAGGATAAATGTGAATTTTTGTTAAAATATAAAGATAAAAAAGAAAAAAAAAATTAATATGCTATAAGCTACATATTAAAAAAAATGCTATTTAAAAATAGTGTTGGAAAATTAATAAAAATATGTTCATATAAATATTTTATTGTAATAAATAAATAAATAAATTTATTACTCATATTTCTTCTTCCTTTGATAATGTAGATTTAATTTTTGAAAATCAAATCATTGATAATTAACTTTTTAAATCTTATATTCCGAGGGATAGTTTAGAATCTCTGAAACAAGCACCCACCAGGGGTTTGACAAATTTCTCTTCTTCCCCGCCCCGCTGTACAATCATCGCAGACCCTTTCACAAGAGTCTCTCGTGCTACGCTCCAACGCCCCAAGCTCCAGCCTTTGCAGAAGCAGTTCGCTGGTAGAAGAGTTCTTTCACTCTTCATTTTCATTCATACCCAGGTACGTATTACACTTGATTTACATATTCTCTCTCTGTAGTTAGAATTGAACCTTATTTCTAATATGCACACAACCTGTTTGACAAAAATCCCAAGCTAATGTTATGTTATGTTTTACCATAACTTTGATGCCATCTTTCTTTTGCCCTAACTTAAATCCCTACTTCTCTTTTTGCTTGTAATAATCTTCTGTATATGGGTGTTGTTAGGTAAAGAGGAAAAGAGACATGAACCCGTTGACACTAGTGAAGCGCATTCAGAAAATCAATTCAAGAGAAGCTGCACTAGGCATCAGCGAACAAGCTTCGTGGCACACCAAATACAAAGATTCCGCGTATGTTTTTGTTGGTGGCATTCCCTTTGATCTCACCGAGGGTGATCTTCTGGCCGTTTTTGCTCAGTATGTGATTCTCTTTTCATGCATTTTTTCTGTATATATATGTAAAAAGGATTGAGATTGACTTTGATGCATTGTCGAAGTAAAACTACATTGTTGGCCAATCACAAACCATCTGTTGTATGATTTTTTAAGGTAGATAGGATAGGTTATGATTGATTAATTGATAGTATGTTTACATTGTTGATGCATATCAGTTAAATCTAATGTTAATTTTGGGTCTTGAAGATGATTTTTTAATTTTTTGCAAAACCCAGATATGGGGAGGTTGTTGACGTTAATCTTGTTAGAGACAAAGATACCGGCAAATCAAAGGGTTTTGCGTTCCTTGCATATGAAGATCAAAGAAGCACTAATCTTGCAGTCGGTTAGTCTCTGTCCATGATTCTAAAATATGTACTTTAACAAATATTGATTATCTTTTTTTTTTCTTCCAGGGATCTAGTGCTGAGTTGCTTTGTAATGTTTGGTTTTTTGTGTCTCAGATAATCTGAACGGAGCTCAGGTATTAGGTAGGATTATTAGGGTGGATCATGTTGATAAGTATAAGAAGAAGGAAGAGGAAGATGAAGAGACAGAGCGGCAGAAAAGGGAGGCCCGTGGTGTTTGTCGAGCTTTCCAAAAAGGGGAATGTACTCGTGGATCTGGATGCAAATTTTCTCATGATGAGCAAGTAAGAGAAGCATTTACAATCCTTAATTTTTTTATTTAAGTTCTTTATAAATAGTTATATTATATATGCTAGTTCTACTACTCCCACGACCTTATCTTGATAATTTTAACAAATACGAAAACATGATTGAAGTGTTCTATGCAATGCTGTTTGGCTTAATTGAATGAGGTATTTTTGTGTTGGTTGTAGAGAATTATTGATTAGGCTTTCATGTGTCTTTGCTAAAATTAAATGTTCAGCACTTTTAGCCATACACGTATACATATGAGAGTTCGGAAGTGTATTGAGAAATGCAGCATTTATGTTCCCAATCCCATAAGGAAGCACTTTTCAATAAAGATTTTCAATTTCTTGATTGGCATTGGTTAGCAAAAATTACATTAAAATAAAAGAAGTGCAATGAAGTACCAAGTAGTTAATTTTGTTTCTGTATAACACTGCAGATTTGATTTGCATTTTTTAATTTAATAGTTGGATTGATACAGTAACTATTACGAAAATTGGTTAATTTTGATAAAGTATACAAAAATTTGTTAATTTTGATAAAGTATGCCAAGACTGGTGTCAACAAACTCTTACATAGTTCATCTTAAAAGAAAGAAACTGTTAGTAATAGGCCTCTTATCGTTGAGGACCTATGTTAGAAAGAAGCCTAGAGATACAATTAGGCTTGTGCAGAAGTTATGTAATGTTAATAAATTCTTTATCTAGTATATTATATGCTGTTTGTTTAATTACTAGTAACTGCTTTATGTAGCAGTTATGGAATGGGACCGCGGTTGGTTGTTATTGCATTTTATGTAATTGTAAATAGAAGGGGTTTAGGACATAGCCAGGGATTGGGTTATTTGTCAATATGTTGGTTGGGTGGAGAGACTGGGCTCTTTAATTCCTAGTGGTTATTTCCAGTTACATTCATTCTCCATCTCTCCACTGTATTTCTCATTTTCTTGTTCTTCCTTTGTTATCAATCCCTGCTGGAAGAAAAATCCCAGAAATTAGAGCACTCACGATCTTGAATGCTTTGTTGGTGGTTACAAAAAGCAAAATGGAGGTCTGTATGAAATTGTTGGAACGTGGTTTTGAAGTGATGCTGGCTATGAAAGAATCTCTCTATGAAGCACAGCCTCCGACACGGACACCGGGACCCGACACAACACGAACACTTAGACACCAATAATGTAAAAAATATACGACACCGGCACCGATACATATATGAGATTTGTCCAAAAAATGTAGAGTGTGTTGAAGCAAAGAAATACACAAATTCTTTTAGAATCTCTTATGACTTTTCCGACGCACCTACTCATAGAGGTGCCCCCCTTGCTTCATAGAAAATTACGGCGAAGCATAGCGAAGAAGTCAGATTGGTATGCATAGAAGTAAGGACAAAAATGACTGAATTGGCGGAATCAATGCCGACCCTGCCATGACTCATGATAGCGCAACCATGGCACGCGGCAGTGCTGTCTTTTTTGCTTGAAAGGGTGAGGTCCTGTAAGAAGTTGAGTTTTGCGGCGGTGCACATCTTGTTGTTGATGATGCTACAACTGTGATTCTCTCATCCATTTTAGCACTTTCAAGCAGATCCATCAATTTCAATCATTTGTTTCAATCATCAATCTCTCATCTGCTTCAAGTTAAACACTGCCATTCAATTTCAATTTCAAGGGAAAATTAAGAAAAACCATAATTAGCATCGTGTTTTAGAAAAACCATTTATTTGCCTCAATGATATGGAAATTATAATGATATAAGAGAGGCTTGGCATTAGGTTTGGTTGATAAATTGTTATAGCCCCCACAGTTGACTTTGAAGTTGAAATACACGGTGTGGCGAACAAACCGTTTCTAAAGTCAACAGTTAGATTTGCATTTTTACTGCCTGGTTGGGTTAAAAAAGCTTTGGTTCGGTTTACTTCACAGTTCAGTTCAAATTTTTAAAGTTTTTTGAACCCCTCCAAGTGCGACACTCTGAGCACCATCCTCCATGTTTTCACGACGAAAAATGGTGAAAACTGGAAATTCTAGTTTTTGAAGGAACCAATGTGTGCGGTTGGTTGAAAGATATTTTGATCTGAAGCAGATGAGTGGACCAGATCGGTTACCGGTAGTTATGATGGCAATGCAAGGAATGAATGATTCATAGTCCTTTTGAATTGTTGTGAACTCTCAAAACAATTGGAAACCATAGAAAAATACAAAAAGCAATTTTAGTTATATGCAGGCCCACTAAAGTGTGCTGAACAATCCTAGGTGGAGGGAATTTTTCTAAATGGACATAAAATGTTATTAGGGCAGAACTGGAGCTTATTTGGGATTGGAGGAAAAAATCAGTAGGAAATTATTTGGGATTGGAGATTGGTTGGGTTGGGAGATTCGAAGCTCTCGAAATCGTAGAAGGGAACCAATTCTAATTTTCAGGAACCCAATAATTCTAATGGTAATTATCCTGTATTTTCATATTTCTGATCCTCCTCCTGCCTAGGTTTCTGACAGAAACTGGTACCCCAATTCATGTGTTGTAATTAGTATTGGTATTTTTTTTGTCTAGTAGCCTAGTGGCTGGAATTAACCCTTTTTAAAGGTGAACAAGTGGAATGTCGCGTGTTCAAACCCGCGCCCCTACACCCGATGTCCCTACACAGCTATCAACTAAGTTGGGATAAAGGGACGTAATTAATATTGGTTTTAAAATGTAAAGTTTTAGTCAAAACTATTCTGTTATAAATACTTATCTATTTAAAAATATCTATAATTTATTATGGAGATGAAATGTTGAATTATTATTGTTTTAAAGGTATTGTCTTATTTATATAGGTCATATCTATGTTATTTTTGTTTCAGATAAACTCCTACGAGTGGAGTCCACACTCAGACTTCACAAGTTTACCTAAACTAATGAGTTTGACAACCAGAGAACTCTATTTTCCCTTTATCCTGTAACCTTATAGTGAGTGGAAACACGAACATTGATGGTCATATTTAAGCAAACAATAACTCTGTTTGCATCATAGAAACCCACGAGTAACTACAAGAGCAAGTCTGTTTCACTAAAGCTTTTGGATATAGAAACTAGAGCTAGAAATTCTGGAATCATTGCTCCAGTTAAGAGAGCACAATACCAGATGTTAAAGAGTTATTCTTTACTCCCTCCGTCTCACAATAAGTGAGTTATTTGTAAACATATTTTGTCCCAAAATAAGCAACCCTTTCAATTTTCAGTACAAAATTATTGATTCAATTGCACCCTCTAATTAATATTACTTTCATCTCTCCCAAGATAACATCTTCCACTTTACATTGATGGTAATGGTGAATACACCAATATTTCATAAGGTTTAGTTAAAGTACTATTCTCTCTTTTTCATTTATTAATTTTCTTAAACCACGTGAAATATGTGAAATGACCTAATGAGTCACTTATTATGAGATGAGGGATCATAAGCTACTTGGGTTTAGTTGGGCGACTAAACTTTGTAGTGTATCAAATTACATTATTCTCATGCCTTCTATCTTTCTACATGGTATCTAGGGCCTTATAGGATGCAAAACAGTCTTGCAGCTGCCGGCTTATTTAAAAAACTCTTTACACCAGAGAACCCTATTTTTCCTATACTTTGAAACTATATATGATTGTAAACACGGACATTGATGGCCATATGTAAGCAAATTTTCCAAGTAAAATGGTGCAGGATGGTAGGTGAGAAAGTTGAACATTGAATTTATTATTATTAGCCAACACTGAAGCTTGATGAATATAATTTTGCTATCACCTTAATTTTGATGATTAGCATATACCTTTACACTGAAATTTATTCCAAGTTGTAATTGAATTGCATTGCACAGTTTTTTGCGGTTATTTCAACATGGTATCCCTAAGCTGCAGTTTGTTTCCAATTATAACTTATGTGGTGTAGTTGAAATAGGAATATGAATTTCAATTTTCTATCAAATATATCATGCAAACGATTTGTCCAGCATATTTTTAGTTCTTCACTGATCGCGTTATATTTTTTTGTAGAGAGCTGCAAATACTGGTTGGGGTGAGAAGGACAATTCAAAATGGGATAATGACAAATATGATGGTCCCATGAAAGACAGAAGAAATGACATCAACCAATCAAATCGCTTTCCAGAAACTAGAGACAGAGACTCACGCCCCAGAGCCCATAGCAATACGACGGAGTTAGACAACCAATCCAAGCGAAGTGATAGAAGAGAGGAAAAGATGCCACAGAGGAGGCATAATGACGATGAACTTGAACATTGGTCAAAAGAAGATCAACATAGGAGAGAAGAAAAAAGATCAAGGAACAATTATGACGACAGGGAACCTGAGCCAAGAGATAACAGAAGGGAAAACAGAAGGTCTATAAAGAGAGATAATGTCGAGTTTGAGCCCAGGTCAAGAGATTCTGATGTAAGAGAAGACAAAAGACTGAGTAGGCAGGATGTTGATGATTTCAGAAGCAAGTCAAAAGAAATGCATGGTAGCCGGGAAGAGAGGAGATCAAGAAAACACTCTGAAGATGAGTCTGTACCAAGGTCAAGAGAAGATCATGATAGGAAGCATGGTAGCCGTGAAGAGAGGAGATCAAGAAAGCACACTGAGGATGAATCTGTACCAAGGTCAAGAGAAGATCATGATGACAAGCTAGATAACATATCATATAGAAATAATACTCATCGATCTGAATCAAAAGGAAGATATGATTCTGACCCAAGAGAAGTAAAGAGGCCAGGAAGGTAATGGCAGTTTTGAGGTCTGGGTTTATCTTGGACAACAAGAGTATTGGAGTAAGTTCATTGACATCTGAGAATCTGAAATGATGCTTGCTTATAATATTTCCTTTGTCGTTTTGTCTGTCATTTGATTTAATTTAACTTTTCTAAGAACTTTTTCTTTTGGAGTTGTGTTATTTAAATATCAAATTATATACATGGTATCTAACATCATTTATTAGATATTTGGTAGCTAGTATTTCTATTAACATGGTATTTTGTTGGCTCTGGCCTCTCCTAATCTTGGCTCTATGACCTGCTTATACAAGTTATAATTTCAGTTCACTCTCCGAACTCGACTTGGGGTGAACTATACATCACTCGAGTTCAATGCATTTATTTAACGAGTTCAATTTTTACTCCAAAGCTTATTTAGTTCATCACGCATTCCTACTGTGTATCTACATAAGCTACAAAGTGAAGTTTTGTTTTGGACGTGTTTTTGTTGTGGTGTCACGTACAAAATGAACAAATATATACATTCTCCCATTAAAAGCATATTTGCTTGGCTAATTTTATCATGCACAAACTGCAACTATTTCCATATTCAACGTAAATCCATTCAATACAAATAGATACATTCTCCCATTAAAAGCATATTTGCTTGGCTAATTTTATCATGCACAAACTGCAACTATTTCCATATTCAACGTAAATCCATTCAATACAAATAGATACATTCTCCCATTAAAAGCATATTTGCTTGGCTAATTTTATCATGCACAAACTGCAACTATTTCCATATTCAACGTAAATCCATTCAATATTTTTTGAAGTAGAATGAACAGTCTTGCAAAAGATATAGTCCCTCACTTCCAAGAAATGGAACTTCCAACTATAAAGAACAAAAGTTCATCAGTTGCTGCCTATAACATTATCAACAAATTTTCCCACAGAAATGAAAGAAGATCCACCACTTGCAACAGCATTCCTAGCCTTCTCTTTCATCTCTTCAACCTTCTTGTGCACAATATTATCCCTATCCATCAAATCCTTCAACCCTTTCTCAATCTCCTCAGCTACCACATTATCACTACCCTTTCTGTAATCCACTCTCAACTCCACAGCCACACCCCATTCCTTCACCATGCTAAAAGCATTAAGCTGCTGTTCTGCATAAATAGGCCATGTCAATATTGGAACACCAAACCACAAACTTTCCAAAATAGAATTCCATCCACAATGTGAAACAAATCCACCAATAGCCTTATGTGCCAATATCTCAACTTGTGGTGCCCATCCACATATCATTCCTTTACCTTCCAATTCCATCCATTCTAAAAACCCTTCTGGCAACCCTTGTTTCTCTGCATTGTTAGCCCACAGAAACCTAACTCCACTATTCTTAAGTCCTAGTGCCATTTCTCTTATTTGAGATGGAACAAAGCTATTTCCCATGCTTCCAAAACATAGAAAAACAACAGATTTATTAGGCTGTTCATCTAGCCATTTCAGTATAAGATCATGCTGAGCTTGATCTATCTTAGGATTAGGATTACCTTTGAGATCTAACAAAGGACCAACAGCATATATAGGAGGAACTTTTTCATCATGACTAGATAATGCATCAATTGAATATTGCTCCAAATCCGAAAAAGTATTAACAACAATCCCTTTGGTGTCTCTAAACCTCTCAGCAAATTTATAATAAGAAACATATCCACCATCTTTGTTAAAAACAGCATCAGGTAAAGCTTTAAAAGGTACTGGAATTGAGAAACCATGAATCGAGAATTGACGATCAAGATCAGAATCATCGAAAATATCCTCGATTCTGCGGTTCTGTAGTGAAAGCATGAAACTTAAAAAACTAACATTTGATGTCAGAAACATATAAGAAGGTATTCCAAGTTCATTTCCAACATCAATCATTGAAACACAGAAGAAATCTAGGACTAACCCAACAACTTTGTCTGATAAAATGGTTTGTATAGTTGCTTTGACATGAGGTATGAGACTTTCCATGAAAGTCAAGATGAAGAACTCTGGAGATTTGAGGAGCCCTTGTGGTGGAAGTTCAACTTCAGGAAGATCAATGAGTTGGATCTGAGGTTGTGAGGCTAAAGCTGATTTGATGTATGAATCTGCAAAGGGAAAGCCTGGGAATTTGATGCATAGGATTGTGATGGAAAGGTTGGTATGAGTGTTGATTAAGAGTTTTGCAAATTCAAGTGATGAAGTTAAGTGGCCAATTCCTGGTGAAGGAATGAAAATTAGTTCTGGTTTTTTGTTCATCTCATTCACAGCCATTTTTGTTTGTGCTTTCTGTGTGTGGTGTAGGACTTTCCTTTTGCATAGAAGAGGATTACAAAGAAAAGGACTTTTACTATCCAATTATTTTAATATTACGTCTTTTTGCTGTCATTTAATTATTTGATCAGTTAATGGTGGGTGTTCAATTATTGTGATATATATATATATATATATATATATATATATATATATATATATATATATATATATATATATATATATATATATATATATATATATTTCTTCTTCCTCACACATTATTAAAATATAGTTATTTTTCTATTTGAGTTTGTAACCATAATGTCATAGTTGAAATTTTTTTCCAATATGTAAAATATTTCCCAAAATGTTTGGTTTGTTAAAATTTTGGCAGTCACTTAATGGAGTGGCGGAAGGTATCAGTCATATGTACGGATGACAATTTGACTTATTTTTATTGGATATTAATAAAACTATGAATATGATAAAAATCTAAATAAATGAGGACGAGCATCACGTCACATAATTATCCACTAAAATAGCTGCACTATCTATAAGATGGGGAAGACATTGAAGTGAAATGACCTTCATCCACCCTGAAATATTCTCAATATCATCTAGGATTAACAATGGACGATACACTCAAAGATTGAAAAATTCATAAAAAAGATGGAGCAATCAAACTCGTTGGTGTATAGCGAGGATGATAAGATGATTTAATTGTTTCTTATGTGCTTGTCTTTTTTCTCTCCTTTGAAATTTCCCATTAGAAAAGTTCTTTGAATTAAATAAAATATTTCTTTTCCTTTGGAAATGTCATTGTGCTTATGTTTGCATATTTAAATTCTTGCAATGCATTTTTATCTATCTTTTTAATTTTGATAAAAGTGAAGAAGTATACTCTCAGCAGCAGCTGGAGTAGAGTATACTCAATTTAATTAAGGGGGAATTTAATCACTCCAAATATATTTTATTTGCTTTAACACCTCGTTGAAAGATGCATTGTCATCATAAAAAAAGAAAGAATGTGGAACCATGTAGTGCAAAATACATAATTAAGAAAGCTTTCATGTTCTTAACGATTAATATGCTTTTGATGATGAAAACTAAATGCAAGCATAATAAACAGTTAGAGATTCTAGCAGATGAAATATGACATTGATGATCACTAAAAACATTATGTGATAATGACACTTAATTAAAATAAAACTAAGCCTCATTTTAAGAAGAACTCAATAATATATATATATATATATATATATATATATATATATATATATATATATATATATATATATATATATATATATATATATATATATATATATATATATATATATATATATATATATATATATATATATATATATATATATATATATATATATATATATATATATATATATATATATATATATATATATATATATATATATATATATATATATATATATATATATATATATATATATTATACAAGTCTTGAAGCTTCAAAGTGTGAAAGTTCGTCTTCGTCTTATCACATTTGAGTGAGTAATATGTTGTAAAATAATAAGGGAATTTTCATAAATTTGTACATCTAAATCACGCACACGCGCGCATACACACCCACTCACACACAAATACACACGCAAACACACACACGTACACACACACACACATGTAAACACACACGCGCTCGCACATGCTCGTGCATATGCACGCACACACACATACATACTTACACACGCACACACATGCATGCACACACACCCACACATACACATGTATCCACATGTTTTCAAGCTTATTTTTCTTAGAGAATTATACCTAAAAATATTTTGAAGTTGTGCCAGTCAAATCAGGAACTATCTAAATATCTTTGGATAAAATTTGTATTATCCAATCGATTGACACTTATACCCAAATGATTTGGTCAGTTCAAAAAACATTCTTAAACATTTGGGATAATGTAGTAATGAAAGACAACGACTATATATCATTTCCTTCCTTTAAAACAACATAAATTTTTATTTTTGATACCTTCAAATAGATTTTAGAATTATTCCAATCAATTGACACATTAATTTTGGCTTTTATAAATTTTTCTTTTTTGTGACGTGTAACACCTATTTTCTACCTCATAATAAATATAGCAAACATCAGAGTAATTTATCATGCATCTCATAAAAGGCATCACATTGGTTACACAAATATTCACAATTACCAAATTGCATACTGGTCATGATCATAACACGTATTCAAATTCACGTTTTCACAATATAATACGAAACATGCATCTCACAGCGGAATAATTAATTCATCACCAAAATATAAATGATTGATATCCCATACTACCAATCATGTCTCAAGTACTAGGCACCAAGGCCAATCATCATAACATCTCATACATATCCAAATAAAAGAGAGTGATAACAAATATCTCTCACAAAACAAGTCATAACATGAATCTAAACATAATCCCCCATGTTACATATACCAGAGCAATGACTCACTGCCTAGAAAAAGTAGATAAAGTAAGCTAAGCTTCTACACTAGTCTCATGAAAAACACCACTATCTTCGGAACCTGCACGTTACCCACATAGAGGTAACATCACAATAGAAGGGTGAGAATTCACATCATTATCGAAATGTATATAAATTGAGAGTAATATAGAAACAACATCTATTAAAGAATTCTCCACACTTCATGTGATATTCCATAAAACATGATTTCCATAATATAATTATGAAAGAATCTAATTATACAAATATTCCAAGTATAACATATCCACATTTATCGCACATAGCATAAAGACCACCAATACAATCAATCAAAGGATCTACATGCCCAATTATCACATATTTTAACATATAACACACCTTCTTTAATTACACATGAGACATTAATGCAATGTCACTCATGCATGTGGTACCATCGTGAACATCAAGCTCACCTCACTTCCGATTCAATAACTTAGAACCAAAGCCACACTTCCGATCGGGACAAGATCAAAGCCACCATTATGAACACATAGTTCACCGCTTCTTTTTCCATATAGGATCAAGCACATTGTGAACCCAAATTTTCACCTACTATGTTTCCACTTAAGGATCAAAACCACAAATACCGGAGTTCCAACTTTCCATGAATGCATGTTCAATTTAATCAACAACATATGCAATTAGGATTATTCACCAACCTTAATTATTCAAGCATATCACCATAATTCAACACTTTAAATTATCACCTCTTTTGCACAAACATCATGTTTCATCATTGATAAACAATACACATAGAATTTACTATCATCACAAATAACATATAGCATACAGACCAACACATGTTATCCTCAATAATTCACCAAAATACAACATACATATACTAATTTCATGTTACTTGAATTCATTGAAATCGCATCCAAAATCAATCCAAAACTCATCAAAATAAATATTAGAATTCATGTAAATTAATGACAAATCATAATCAAGCAATCCCCTAAACCATTCATGCATTAACAAAGAAAACTTTTTTCTGCACACAGCGAAGCACGCTCAATGCCGCCCCGATCGCTCAGCGGCCTCATTTTTCTGCACAAAAATCTGCAGCGAGACAGCTTTGCCCAGCCACGAAAATCACTTCTAAAACAGATTCTAATGCTCATTTATCACCATTTACACATCATCTAATATGTATACAACATAGGGAACCTATTCATATCATCAAATCTAGTTTTTCTCATCAAAATCCCCAAATTCCCAATTTAACTTGAGTTAACAAAACCTAGAAATTGATATATCCAATCCTATAGCATGTTACTAATCACTACCCAATAAAATAAAAATGAATAATAATGAAGATTCCCCCCTTACCTCTTGAAGATTTAGTACTTAGGGTTTTTCCTCTTCTCTTATCTTCTTTTCCTCTTCTCTTTTTTCCACCAAATGATAAGTCTAACTATGTTTTCTCTTAATCTTTACTAACTAGTAAGTTCTATTTTGGGCTTAACAATTAACACCTCCTTATTACTCATATCATTATACTTAATCCCAATACTAATAAATCTTATTTCTACTCATAGAATCCAATTACCCAAATAACACACATATGCAAATAATCCAATTATTCATCAAATCACTCAATTAAATTATATTATCATATAATATAATAAATAATAACTGATAAATAACTATTAAAATTTGGGATGTTACAAGTCTCCCTCACTTAAAAGATTTTCGTCCTCGAAAATTACCTCAAACAAACAACTCAGGATATGAATCTTTCTTCTGACTCTCAAGCTCCCAAATCACATTACCACTAGCAGGACCTCCCCAAACCACTTTTACCAAAGCGATTTCCTTACCTCAGAGTTGCCTAACTCTTTGATCCTCAATACGCATCAGTGATGTTTCAACCGTCAAATTATCTCCCACTTGCACATCATCTAACGAAACGACATGAGAAGTGTTCGCCATATATTTCCTCATTTGAGATACATGGAACACATCATGAAGATTAGCAAGTGACGATAGAAAATGTATTTGATAAGCCACTTCACCTACTTTCTCAGCAATCTGATACAGACCAATAAAATGCGGAGTCAATTTACGTGACTTCGAAGCTCTATCGACACCAGTTATAGAAGTAACTCTCAAAAACACATGATGTCCTTTCTCAAAACTAAGATCATTTCTTCTCTTATCATGGTAACTCTTCTAACGAATTTGGGCAACCTTCACATTTCTCGAATCATCTTAATCTTATCTGTAGTTTGTTGAACTATCTTAGGTCCAACCATAACACTCTCACCGATTCATCTTGATCATGTCGTGGTCAAAAAGTTAAATTGCAAAGCGTAGTAACGACGGTACGGTAACTCGTGTATCATCTCTCAAGGACTCTTGGGTTTTACTAACTAAAACGGAATTGGGGGTTGGTTTGGTCGAAAAAAATGATTATCAAAAGTGATTATGAAAATAAGCTGTTTTGAAAAAGTGATTATGAAAATAAGTCAATCTACCGATTCGGTTCCTACCAATCATCGATTATTAAAATCTCACTATCCTAAGCGGATTCCTTTCCGTTCGATTACAATATAATCAACAAGCAACAATATTATACGAATTATATTTTCCGTTTGCGAATTAAGCATTCGGTTAGCGATAAACGGTTTAACGATTAAGCATACGAAACACGCGATAAATTGAAAACATAAATCAATCGAACCAAACAATATATATTATGAATATCAAATTAAGAAAAAGATAAACAAAATATATAATTGAAGGAAAAGGAATTTTATTGCAAAACTTATAATAATCTAATAGTTTCGGAACCTGAATTCGGTAGATCAACCAAAAGTGATTAGTTCTCCATGGCCATTCGTACAAGCTTCAATCAAAATCGTGAATGGAATGATACATGCTACAGTGCCCCAGCTGCTACCCTAAGGAAAAGAGTACAACCGTTTACAATCCAACTGGGTCAAACATACGACCAAGGCCCAAAACTAATTGACCCGAAACTTAACTAAAACTAGTGCTGCAACTTCAACTAATTTTACGGCCCTTCTACAGTTCGATTCTGACTTCGACTCCAACATAAGAATTGTATCTCTTTCTCTTAGCTTTCTGTCGATTATTAGAACGCCTCAATCGGACTTCTGGAACTCCAATTATGATCGTTTCCGTGCAGACTGCTAAAGCTGAAAATTAAATACGAAAATCAAATAACAATAAAAATAAATTAAAATATAAAAACATTATAAAATACAAAAATAAGACAAGCAAACCATGGAAATGTATAAGTACAACAGAGTAATGTGCATCAAAATGCACGATCAAATTCCCACACTTGAACTTTTGCACTCGAGCAAAATGAAAACAAAACAAAGAAAGCACAAATACATCAGCGATTACTTATCCTAGGCTACAAATCTTCTTGGTAAGTTTGCATCAGCAGTACTAATCTTGCACACTAAGGACATCGTAAGAACACTAACCACGATATGCGACATAAGCCTCCTAAATACACAAACCAATTTCAAATCATATTATTATACCATAGCCTAACTTACTCATCCTTTTTGCTCTTTTCATTCAGCGCAATCACATTAAGCCCGTTATCTCCACACACTTATAGCGGGACGACCGGTTAGTGACTCGATCCTTTGCGGGGTTACGGTACTTACGTGGCATAACCCTTTGTTTACTCAGATGTAGTTGCGGGGGATCGGACCGTAATCCTCCCTACCAAGTTCACCACCAGAAACCGCTGAACCAACTAACAAAGAGTTTTGAAAACCTTTTTTTTTTGAAGATTACACAACCGTTGGGTTAAGTGACCGGGTGAGGGTCACCAAACTTAGAAGGTGTATTCTCTTTTTCTTTTCTCTCTTTTTTTTTCTTTTCGGAACATTCACTTATATTCATCGGTTTATAGATATTAATCAGAGTTTTAATCACCAATCAAGAGGCGTCACAATTTAAATCATAAATTTTTTAACCAAAACAGCGTCATGCTTCACTGAAGAATACTCATCAATTAAATCATACACAACATTATGTTTATCAGCGGAAGTGAAACATAATTAAATCCCGAATACTTTACTCAACAGTTATTCCAGGATGATAAATCAACATAATTCCAGAATTATTAAAATATCCATAAAAGGATTCCAAACAATCGTTTTCCCGGTGTTACATCTACGAGCACGACAACGACACGCGGACAAAGACTCGAATCTAAGACTATCCTCACCAACTCTAGCGGCTAATCACTCGGATCCGAAAATGTTAAAGTAAGGGTGAGATTTCAATTCGATATAATATGAGTTATCGTTCTTAGATCCAGAATAACCGAATATATTAGTTCGTCAACCAAATACAAACTCATAAACAATGCGAGACAAATCACACAATAATCATGTATATAACAAACGATGGCAATTGCAACGGAAACCATCCTAACATGTTACAATTCCATATGCAATGCGACTCTATGCATGTGGTACCAATACGTGAACCTCGTTCACCCAGCTCCGTTTACTCGTGGAAAGGCGATTGTAATCCATGATTCGCCCACAACATCGGGTCAAGAATCTAGCCTCACTACCTCCAACGGTAAGTCTATTGGCTCGCAAGCTCACTTCCGCACAATGGGAATGAACCAAATCAACAAATGTTTATGCATGCATCATCAAAGCATGCAACATTAATCTCGATCACGATATCAACATATATCACATAATTCCAGTTCATCAACGTATCACATTCAATCATAATGAATATCAAGATACACATAATAAGCATTAACCTTTCATCGGTACTTAGACCGATGGTAATAGTTCCCGTTGTCATTAACTAATCACTCTTTTCAAAAATCGGAGCGACCATTTTAAAATAATTTGGCAAAATAACATTTTCTCTTTTCAAAAGGTAGTACTTTAATTTAGAAATAACGACGGCACTCGAATCGAGTTACGGTTTAGAAAATATGAAGTTTTGAAGTTTTGGAAGTTTTGGAAAATGCACTTGGAACCCGGTTCCTACCTCGAGGAACCGGTTCACGAAAATTTTATAAAAGCACGTCCCTTTTTGAATGGGGAACTGTTCCTACCTACGAACCGGTTCCGAGTGCAAAAGTCCCGATTTTCTAATTTTGACACTGGAACTCGGTTCCTCCCAGGGAACCGGTTCCCAGACCTAACAACATTTACTACTTTTTGACAGCATTAGGCATCCATTATCATTACCAAACTTCCATATACGAATTTGGACATCAGGAACACTATTTTATCATCACTTCACACCATTATAACAACAAACAAGGTAGTTTAATTATCCCTATCATTTATTTGACATACTATGATCCAATTTCCAACACCGACACAAAATAGGGTTTGTTCCTATAACTCCTAATCATAAAAGATTCAACTTTCTAACATACCCATTCATTTCTATGGTTCCCAAAACCCATAAAACATATTAACCGATTAAAACCACCCCTTACCTTGCGATGATTCTCTGGTTTCTCTCGGCGCCGGCTTTTCCTCTCTTTTCCTTTTTCTCCAATTCTACGTATAGTAGCTTTTCTCCAAAAAAACCTTCTCTTTCTTTTATTTTTCCTTTTTATATTCCTTCTAATACTCCGTCATTTATTCCAAATAAATAAATAATTAAAACTTAGTAATTAGTAGAGTGTTTTACTCATACACCCACCATTTACTCTGCACACCTCCAATCCTTTCCTCATTAAAAGATCCAATTAATCCAGATAAATTAAATATTTAAGACTTTAATCAATTAAATAATTAATTCTCATTTATTTAATATTTGAATTAAATCGGGGTGTCACAACTCTCCCCCACTAAAAGAGTTTTCGTCCTCGAAAACATACCTTAGACGAAAAGTTCGGGATACGAGTCCTTCATCTGACTCTCCAGCTCCCAAGTCACATTGCCTTGTGGTCCTCCCAAGCTACTCGTTGAGCTATCTCTTTACCTCGCATTGCTTCACTTTTCGATCCTCAATTCTTGCACCTTTGCTTCCACGATCAAATTATCCCTTTTGAACATCATCTACGAATTTCATGAGACGGATCCGCGATATACCTCCTCAACCGAGATACATGGAAAACATCATGCAAATTTGCAAGTGGCGGTAAAGCAATCGATGCAACTTTCCCAACTCTCTTGGTAATGAAGCGGACCAATAAAGCGGAGTCAACTTCTTTGACTTCAAAGCTCGGCCAATACATCATCGGAGTAACTCTCATAAACACGTGGTCTCCTTCATCAAACTCAAGATCTTTCCTCCTCTTATCGTGATAACTCTTCGCGACTACGAGAAGTCCTCATCTTCTCTGAATCATCTCAATCTTCTCGAAGTTTGTTGAACAATCTCGGTCCAATCCAACACTTTCTCCATTCGTACCAACACAACGGCGTCGGCATATCCTACCATACAATGCCTCAAACGGAGCCATACCAATGCTCGAATGAAAACTATTGTTGTAGGTAAACTCTATCAATGACAAATAGCTATCCCAAGCTCCACCTTCTCTAACACACAAGCTCTCAACAAATCCTCTAACGATAGAATCGTCCTCTCCGTCGACCATCATGCATGGATGATATGCGAACTCAATCGTAACTTAGTACCCGAGCTTCTGCAATCTGTCGAACTTAGAAGTAAACCTCGGATCTCTATCCGACACAATGCTAGACGGAATACCATGCAAACTTACCACTCTCTCAACATACAACGCCAACCTCTCCATCGGATAATCCATTCTTATCGGAAAAAGTGAGCAGACTTCTTCAATCGATCGACAATCACCCAGATAGAATCACAGTTCTTCGCAGAGTTCTAGGCAAACCAGACACAAAATCCATAGAAATGCCATCCCATTTCCATTCCGGAACGAATAACGGTTCCATCGGTCCGGCGGCCGATGCTCAACCTTCGATTTCGACAAACCAAACACGCATACAAACTCGCAATTTCCTCTTCATTCCCGGCCACCAAAATAACTTCTTCAAGTCATGGTACATCTTAGTAGCACCAGGATGAATACTCAATCCACTATGGTGTCCTTCCTCCAAGATACTCTTTCTGATCTCAGCAACATCCGGGACACACACTCTATCGCCAAATCTCATAACACCATTCTCGTCAATCCGGAACTCACCTCCTTGACCTTGGTTAATCAATGTTAGCTTGTCCACTAAACCAACATCAGACTTCTGTCCATTTCGAATCTCTTCCAAAATACCACTAGTCAGCTTCAACATGCCCAACCTCACACTATTCGAAGTAGTCTCACATACCAAACTTATGTCTCTGAATTGTTCCACCAAATCCAATTCACGAACCATCAACATCGACATATGCAAGGACTTCCTGCTTAATGCATCTGCCACGACGTTTGCCTTACCAGGATGGTAGTTCAAACCAAAATCGTAATCCTTAAGAAATTCTAACCATCTTCTCTGTCTCATATTCAACTCTTTCTGATCAAAGAGATACTTCAGGCTCTTATGATCACTGAACACCTCAAACCGTGAACCATACAGATAATGCCTCCACAATTTCAACACAAACACAACGGCCGCCAACTCTAAATCATGAGTCGGGTAATTCCTCTCATGAGTCTTTAACTGTCTAGAAGCATAAGCCACAACCTTCCTATCTTGCATCAAAACACCTCCTAAACCCATCAAAGCGCATCACAATACACACAAAGATTCTTCTGGATTCGGCAAAATTAAAATCGGAGCACTAGTCAACCTCCTCTTCAATTCTTGGAATCCTTCTTCACAATCTATATCCCAAACAAATGCTTGGCCTTTTCTCGTCAACTTAGTCAATGGTAACGCTAACTTCGAAAATCCCTCAATGAACTTTCGGTAGTAACACAAGACCAAGAAAACTACGAACCTCTGAAGCATTCTTCGGCGCTTCCCACTGAGATACCGCTTCTACTTTGGTAGGGTCAACAGCAATACCATCCTTGGATATCACATGACCAAGGAAACTCACTTCGCTTAACCAGAACTCACACTTCGACAATTTCGCATAAAGTTTCTTTTCCTTCAACAATTCCAACACAGTTCTCAAATGATTTGCATGCTCCTCTTCATCCCTTGAGTAGATCAAAATATCGTCAATAAACACCACCACAAACTTGTCAAGATACGGATGAAATATCCTGTTCATGTACTCCATAAACACACCAGGTGCATTAGTAACTCCAAATGGCATAACAGAATATTCATAATGCCCATACCTCATTCTGAACGCAGTCTTCTAAATATCTTCTGCCTTAACGCGAATCTGATGGTACCCAGACCTCAGATCAATCTTGCTAAACACACAAGCTCCAACCAACTGATCCATCAAGTCATCAATCCTCGGTAATGGATACCGATTCTTGATCGTCACTTTATTCAATTGTCTGTAGTCAACACACAGTCTCATCGTACCTTCCTTCTTCTTAACCAACAACACTGGCGCACCCCACGGTGAAACACTAGGCCGAATAAATTTCTTCTCCAATAACTCTTCCAACTGTTTCTTGATTCGGACAACTCGAGATGCCGACATGCGATAAGGCGCCATCGACCGGATGGTTCCGAGTCAATTCTATAGTGAACTCCACTTCTCTCGGTGGTAACTCATTAACATCTTAGGAAACACCTCGGAAATTCATTCAGGTAACTCTCCACTTTTAGCCTTTCCTTTCACTTCCGTCAAAGAACATAACATGAACACCACGGCACCCTCGACGGTGAATTCATACGCTTGCGACATGATCGCATCTTGACTTTAGCTATTTCGGAAATATAACCGTCTTCTCAAAACAATTGATATGAACGGTTGTAGACCAACGGTTCATTCAAGGATAATATCCGGTTGTTCTAACGGTAGGCACACTAGATCCATACCGAATCCTCTATCGAAAATAACGATAGGACAATTCCTACACACATCAAGTACTCACTGAACCCGGCGGAGTGTCAATGACCATACTTCCATCCAAACTAGAAATTTCTAGATTCAATCTCTTAGCACGGTCAAAGAAATAAAAGAGTGTGTCTCCGGTGTCAATAATTGCAATTAAAGGTATGCCATTAATAAAACATGTACCTTTAATCAACCGATCATCCGCAACCTCGACCACGACAAAGCAAACACTTTCCCACCACTTGCTCTTTCTTTGGCTTAGTACCTTGGACGAGTGTGTCCTTCTTCACAGTTGTAACAAGTTAGGCTTGGGATCTACACTCGCAGACTAAATGACCAACTCTTCCACAATTGTTGCACTTCCTCCCATCACCTTGCATTACGAGATCGGTGACCCAATTCACCACACGTAACACCTCACGGAAGAACCGAAGAACGAGTCTCCCCACTAGACTTCTTCCAACCTCCGTTTCGACTATTCCTATCATAAGGCTTACCACGATCCATCATCTCTTACCCTTACGGTCGGATAACTCGAGCATTTGCCTTAGTACTAGTAAGATCTTCCTCCGAATCCTACTACGATCAACCAAATCGAAACCTTCTAATACGTTGATACGATACCTTGCTTGATCTCATCTCGCAGACCATTCTCAAACTTGATACATTTGGAAAATTCTCCATCTGCATCGTTAGGATAATTAGCATAATACTTTGCTAACTTAGTGAACTTGGTCGCATACTCACTCACAGACTTGTTGCCCTGCTTGAGCTCCAAAAATTCAATTTCTTTCTTTCCCCGAATGTCTTCAGGAAAATACCTTCTCAGAAAAGCTCTCCTGAACATAGCCCAAGTCAATGCAATCCGTCTTCTTCCAATTCGATCTGGTAGCAACCCAGGTCATCGACTTCCTCTGCCAACATGTGAGTACCATATCTCACCTTCAACCCCTCAGCACAATCAATCACTCTGAAGATTCTCTCGATCTCTTTCAGCCACTTCTGAGCACCCTCAGGATCATGTGCACCTTTAAACAACGGAGGATTATTTCTCTGAAAATTCCCCAATTGTTTGTCGGCCAATCGCACTCCTGCTGATTCCTCGAGCACTCCATTAACATTCCCAAAGCCTCGCAATAGCGTCATCATTCCTTCCGTTACCTCTTCCGACCATTGCTCTTTAACATTACAAAACAATCTACATCGACACAAGTATCGGCGGTTACTTACACTAGTCGCATACTAAAAGGAATAACGACACTAAGACAAGACCGACTATGCTCGATACCACTATTGTAACACCCTTCTAATTACCCGCGTTTATAGATATTAATCGAGTTTTAATCACCAATCAAGGCGTCACAATTTAAATCATAAATTTTTAACCAAAACGTCATGCTTCACTAAAGAATACTCATCAATTAAATCATACACAACATTATGTTTATCGTGAAATGAAACATAATTAAATCCGAATACTTTACTCAGCAGTTATTCGGGATGATAAATCAACATAATTCGAATTATTAAAATATCCATAAAAGGATTCCAAACAATCGTTTTCCCGGTGTTACATCTACGAGCACGACAACGACACGCGGACAAAGACTCGAATCTAAGACTATCCTCACCAACTCAAGCGGCTAATCACCGGATGCGAAAATGTTAAAGTAAGGGTGAAATTTCAATTCGATATAATATGAGTTATCGTTCTTAGATCCAACGAATAACCGAATATATTAGTTCGTCAACCAAATACAAACTCATAAACAATGCAGAGACAAATCACACAATAATCATGTATATAACAAACGATGGCAATTGCAACACTGGAAACCATCCTAACATGTTACAATTCCATATGCAATGCAGACTCTATGCATGTGGTACCAATACGTGAACCTCGTTCACCCACTGCTCCGTTTACTCGTGGAAAGATAGTGTAATCCATGATTCGCCCACAACATCTGGGTCAAGAATCTAGCCTCACTACCTCCAACCAGGTAAGTCTATTGGCTCTGCAAGCTCACTTCCGCACAATGGGAATGAACCAAATCAACAAATGTTTATGCATGCATCATCAAAGCATGCAACATTAATTCTCAGATCACGATATCAACATATATCACATAATGCCAGTTCATCAACGTATCACATTCAATCATAATGAATATCAAGATACACATAATAAGCATTAACCTTTCATCCGGTACTTAGACCGATGGTAATAGTTCCCCGTTGTCATTAACTAATCACTCTTTTCAAAAATCGGGAGCGCGACCATTTTTAAAATAATTTGGCAAAATAACATTTTTCTCTTTTCAAAAGGTAGTACTTTAATTTAAGAAATAACGCCGAAAACGACACTCGAATCGGAGTTACGGTTTAGAAAATATGAAGTTTTGGAAGTTTTTGGAAAAATGCACTTGGAACCCGGTTCCTACCTATACAGGAACCGGTTCTTGAAAATTTTATAAAAGCACGTCCTGTTTTTGAATGGGGAACAGTTCCTACCTATCAGAACCGGTTCACAGTCTAAAAGTCGATTTTCTAATTTTGACTTTGAACTCGGTTCCTCCCAGGGAACCGGTTCCCAAGACTACCAACATTTACGCTACTTTTTGACAGCATTAGGCATCCATTATCATTACCAAACTTCCATATACGAATTTGGACATCAGGAACACTATTTTATCATCACTTCACACCATTATAACAACAAACAAGGTAGTTTAATTATCCCTATCATTTATTTGACATACTATGATCCAATTTCCAACACCGACACAAAATAGGGTTTGTTCCTATAACTCCTAATCATAAAAGATTCAACTTTCTAACATACCCATTCATTCCTATGGTTCCCAAAACCCATAAAACATATTAACCGATTAAAACCACCCCTTACCTTGCGATGATTCTCCGGTTTCTCTCGGCGTCGGCTTTTCCTCTCTTTTCCTTTTTCTCCAATTCTACGTATAGTAGCTTTTCTCCAAAAAACCTTCTCTTTCTTTTATTTTTCCTTTTTATATTCCTTCTAATACTCCTTCATTTATTCCAAATAAATAAATAATTAAAACTTAGTAATTAGTAGAGTGTTTTACTCATACACCCACCATTTACTCTGCACACCTCCAATCCTTTCCTCATTAAAAGATCCAATTAATCCAGATAAATTAAATATTTAAGACTTTAATCAATTAAATAATTAATTCTCATTTATTTAATATTTGAATTAAATCGGGGTGTCACACCGACTGCTGAAATAAACTACTCAAGAGCTGTCAAAGAATGAGAAATTAAGGTTAAAACATAATAACAAATTCAAATCAATTTCCATATGTAGGAGACCTACGGTGTTAGAATGATACCGATCTTGTGAATTTTTCCCACGTCTCATAAACCCGACTCAAATCAGTCTATAGCCTAAAACTTTCAAGAAGATGCATTTATTATTTTTTTATTGGTTGAAATTAAAAAAAAACTAACAAACAAAAACAAATAAAACACACGATTTCCTCCCCCACACTTAAACTAAGCATTGCCCTCAATGAAAGGACATTACTAATAAAGTAGAGAGAAGGAAAGAAGGACTCCACGATCAAGTTGCGGTGTAGTTAGGTGCTTCCAAAGAAGCTCCTCTATCTTGACATTTTCGAACACCGAACTTTCATGGAATAACTTCACCCTGCCGTTAACCTTGAAGATTTTGTCGGTACCTACACTTTTATTTCTCTGCACCATGAGGAAAACATTAGTAACAACAAAGGGCCAATCCATTTGGATCGAAGTTTCCACCATAAGCTTAAGGCGGGAGTTAAGCGATAAAACTGTTGGCCACAGAAAATTCCTTCCTAGAAATCATTTTATCATGGAAGTGCTTAGTTTTCTCTTTATAAATCCTAGAGCTCTCATAAGCCTCTAATCTAAGCTCTTCCAACTGTTGTAATTGGAGTTTTCTTTCAATACACGCTTGTTGCATCTCCAATTACAACTTTTCACCGCCAAAAGCACGGTGTTCTATCTCAGCAGGAAGATGACATGCCTTACCAAAAACAAGTCGATAAGGAGACATCCCAATGGGTGTCTTGAAAACATCCTTTGTGCGTCTTCTAGAGCGGCGACTCCAATCTTTCTGTTTGGCACCATTTTCTCTAAAACATTTGATCTCTGTTTGAGATCTCGGCTTGCCCATTAGTCGTGGGTGATATGCATGAGACTCGTGCACAACTCCATACTTTGGAGTAAAGCTTCCATGGTGCGGATTCTGAAATGAGTGCCTTGGTCACTTATGATGGCTCATGGTATTCTAAACGCAAAGATATTAGACGACAAAATCAACAACTCGAGAATCATTAGTCCTAGTGGGGATAGCTTCCACCCACTTTGAAACATAATCAACAACAAGTAAAATGTAAAGGAAACCAAATGATACAGGAAAAGGACCCATGAAATCGATTCCCCATACATCAAATACCTCATAGAAAAACATCGGCTGCTGAGGCATTTCACTCTTGCTAGTGATGTTTGTACCTGCTATCTGGCACTCTTTACAAGTGCGGTAAGTCTCAAAAGCATCCTTAAAAATAGTTGGCCAATAGAAACTGAATCAAGGACTTTTCATGATCCTTTGAGGACCGAAGTGTCCGCCGACTTGAGATGCATGAGAAAATTTCAAAATAGATTCAATCTCATTGTCGGGGACACATCTCCTGATTACCTGATCACTACCAAACTTCCATAGATATGGATCATCCCAAACATAATACTTGGCATCACTCTTGAGTTTGTGAACCTGTGCTCTCGATGCACCTGTAGGAAAAACACCAGCAACAAGAAAATTAACAATGTCAGCTGTCGCACCCCAAAATTTGCCCCACCTCCTGTTTTGATTTTTCATTTGGTCATATCTTGCATCGTTGTTGATCTTGGTCCAATTACAAACATGCATTTTTATTGCTATAAGTCAAGATCAAAGCGCGGTTTTAAATGTCAAATTGAAAGTTCCTCAACGTGAAAGTTTAACTACATGGAAAGAGGTTTTGTTTGTGATTAAGCCCCTATCATAAACTTTGTTGAGTTGGTCCTCAATGCTGGTACTTATTGTTTGTGTTCATTGGACATTTTTTTTTCTTTGCCTGTAGTACAAGTTTTGGATTTTTGACTTTGAATTCGACATCCGATGGTTAGAAGTTGGATTAATCGAGGTTTAGAATTCAGATAAGAACAAATGATTTGATATGGAGGAAGGTTCGTTCTTAAGATCAAATTGTCATGAAATTCAGGAATGATGGTTGCATTTGATTTGTAGATTTTTGCTTCAAGAGGTTCAGATATGGAGGCATTTAAATTTGAATTGGTTAGCAAAGAGAAATTGCAAATTAATCTATTTGGCACTTCATTTTATACTGGTTTGAAATCACATGTCATAATGGAAGTCTTTTCTTCTTCCTATTTCCAAAATTAATTTCATGAATATGTGGCCACCTAATAATTGAATTCTAGTTACTTCTTGGTCTACTAAAAATCAAAGCAAGATAGGAAAGCAATACACCACCAATATATATGAGTAACTCTTCCATTTCCATTAAGATTTTGTTACAAAAAGTCTCAAGTTACTATGTCGAAATTTCTTACAAAGAGAAAGCTTTTAGATTTAAATCCTATAATTTCCTAAGGCCTATCTTCATACTACTATGCAAGCCTCTTCATCACAACCTTCATGCTCTATTTTGACTTTGCGTCGTGACCAAGCAATAGGACATGTGCTGCTTGAATACTTTGCCCAAATGTGTTACAATTTCCTCAAGCTTCAACCTGCTGCAATCATATAAAAAAATGTCAAACAACATCATGCCAAGATTTCCATGTTCAAACTAATTTGCATCAGACTTGTACATACCGGTACATTAAATAGTCGTTTGTTTGTAGACTGTGGCTGTCACATCAGTACAAAGAGGTCAGCCATCCATGCCATTCCACCATTCAATGTTACATGAAAAACAAGAAAAAGAAGTGATTAGCATCAAGTCATAATTATACGAATTATAATCAAGAAATTAAAAGAGCATTCTATTTCAAACTCATCATTAGGGGTGTGTTAAGGAATCAGCTTAGAAGGTTTAATCATATTCAATGCCTCATAATCTGAAGATTAATCATAGGCTGTTGTCTCTTTTCCCAATTGCAAATCATAAAGCAACTTTAGTTCACAAAAAAGAGAAGGGCAAGAAAACAATTATGGTTAACAGCATGGTTATCAGTAGGCAGCAGACAGTACAAAGTAACAGAAGGCAGCAAGCAAACCAGATCATGGTTATCAGCACAGGTGCAAATAAAACAAATGCATAGTTATCAGCAGCAGGCAGCATAGAGAGCGACAACACATGTTATAGCAACTAATGCAAGCAACAGGCAGAGGGATAGCCAAGAAAGAATATCTGTTCCAACAAGAACCAAAAAATGGGCATAATATCTAAACAGAGAGCAGAGAAAGAGTAAACACAGCATCTGTTCAAAAGCAGAGCATCTATTCTTAAGACAGGGACCAAGCAGAAAAACCAGAAAAAATGAGGTGTGCATCTGTTCTTAATGTACCAGTATAGCCTCTGTTCAAGGGGAAGGCAGTATCTGTTCTTTTAAAACCCTCAAGAGAACAACCAAGAAAGAAGAGGCATCGGTTCTAAGTTTTCTAAAAACTCATAAACCAGTTCCAAAAACTAACCGAAAAAATCATCAAACCAAAACCAACCTCAATCCAAAGACCAAGAAAAATCTGTTACAGACAATAACCAAAACCAGTTCACACCATATTTGTGAGCATTTTGTTCAAGATAAAAAACCCTTAACCAGAAAAACTGTAACGACAACCCTATCACTCAGAACCATCATCATTTTCGTAGCAACCAAAACCATAACCACAACGCAAACTCAGAGTAATCAAAACAACCGAAACCCTAAAAGTTACTCATCATCTTCCCTAACCCATGATCCTTCAGAGAGAAAGAAGAGAGGAAAAGAAGTTTTATCGGAACAGACTCACCCGGCTAGGCTCAGAGGCGACACCACTGTCGACCGCCACCATCACCGCCGTCCAAGCAATTTCCGGCGAAGGGCTTCGTTGAAGGAGAAGGAGACCGCGACAGCAGGAGGCGGCGAGAAGACCACGAAACCCACTGCTAGCAAACCAAAACAGATCGGACCAGAACAGAAACGCAACGCACAGACCAAACATGCAAGCCACTTAGGGTAAGTAGCTATCGAGAGAGAAATGGGTTTCTTTTGCCGTTTGGAGCATCGTGAGGAAGAGAGTTTTGCTGTTTCGCTTTTCAATTTTATTTTTTCTGTTTATTAATAGGATTAATATTAGTATTATTATTACTTAGTTATTATTATTATTAATATTCTTAATAACTGCTATTATTACTATAACCTATTAATTATTATCATAATTTTTCTTAGTTAACAATTATTAGTATTATCACTTAGTAAAACATTATTATTATTATTATTAATTATCATTACTAATATTATTATAATCACTAATATTATTATCATAACCATTATTATTATTATTACTATTTTTCTCTAATTAATAATTATTACTATCATATTTCTTTTTTAAACCAATAAAATATTTAGTATATATTCAAAAATACAAAAAATAATAATAGTAGTATTAGTTAGACATTTTTCTTATTATTAGGAAATTTTTAGCATTTTATTTCTTTCTCCTGCAATATCCCCATTTGTAAATTTGTACCCCCATTCCCCACCTGTTGTAATAATTATTAAATATTATCGCTTTATCATTTAAATTATTCACAAAGCACAAACAAAACATTTTTCAAACTAATACTCGTGCGAGCCATTTTTTTACCATGAGTTGACAAAGCTTTGAAGCGTCACAACAGCCACACATTTGTGCACACACCACGCTTACTCTTGGGCTTACAATGAAACTTTGATCGGCCAGTTAAACATTATTTAATTATCTAATTAGTTTATTTAAAATTAATTGGCCCATCTGATTAATTGTATTAAACTAATTACTTAATTAAGTTTCGTTTAATTAGTCGATTAAATTTATTTCGCGCATGCACCTACACAATGTAAATCATTTATTTGCGCAAGCCACCTTGTATGAGCTTTTAATTTATTTACTCGCTTTCTGTAACGCTTGTATACAATTATTTGTTCATTTCCGTTATCACACCTTAGTCCACATGTTTAATTAATCATAACCCGTACCTCCAAAACACTTTCATAATTAAATTACAAACCTCGATCCAACGTCGAGTACATTTTCAAAATTCTTTTATAAGAAAACTCAAGTGTTTAAGCCGTTGGATGCTAGACTAATTGTTTAAACACTTGCAAAAAAATGAACTTCGAATCTTTAAGTCGTTGGATGCTAGACTAACTGCTTAAAGATTCTTAATAACGTGAACCTTGTTTCACTTCACTCTTTCATAAAAGAAAAACTTTTGGGATGATAGACGACTCGTTGAACATTGAGTTCATCTTGTTTCTAGTATTTGAATCGTAGGATGCTAGTCCTATTGTTCGGTACTTTTCACCCACATAAAAAACAATTCAACTCACTCAAATCCTTTTATCGCTCATACGCGATCATAAAAACTCTTTTCCGATAAAGAGCGTGCAATAGTCATCTCAAACACGAACGTGGACTTAAAGATTTTCAAACAAACTAAACAAGTCCAAGTTCAAGCATTTGAGATGTCTAGAACATGCGATTTTTCTTATAAAATCAATACAACAAACTTAAAACCTTTTGAGAGGAACTACGAGTTTTGACTTTCCCATTGCGAGGGAATATGTAGCGCAGCGGTTACGAAACCGTGTCAAACTCAAAATAATAATAAACAATTCTTTTTCTTTTGGTATTCATAATTTAGCAATAAACACACAGACAAGCGCGTAGAATTAAATGGGTCCCATCGAGTGCGATGGATGTAAAGTGCTAATACCTTCCCCACATACCGACTCGATCCCACTTATTGGTCACGTAGACCGCCTTATCCGCTTGTTTGGGGTTTTATCTATATTTTCCGTTCTTTTTAGAACAAATAAAATTAGGTGGCGATTTCTTTGTTTTCGAGAATTAAAGATTTTTGAAAATCGAGTTGCTTCATCAACAAACCAAGGTGTAATCCGTGCAAAAGAAACAAGCGCTCATCGGAAAGTCATCACGAATAGGAAAAGGGTCTTCATCTCTCTATCACCAAGTGGTCGGCCACTAAGTTCTCGACTCCACTTTTGTCTTTAATCTCGATATTAAACTCACGGAGCAACAACATCCACGAATCAATCTCGGTTTTGCATTCGACTTCTTGACAAGTACTTTAAAAGCATGGTCGGTAAAACAACAACCTTGGAACCTAGCAAATAAGATCTGAATTTGTCAAGAGCAAAACAATAGCTAGCAGTTCTTTTTCGATGGTAGTGTAATTTGGTATGCGAATCTAAAGTCCTAGAAGCATAGTAAATAACATGGGCAGCCTTGTCAACTCTTTGTGCAAGGACAGCCCAACACATAATTGAAGCATCACATAAGCTCAAAAGGAAGTGTCGGTCGGGCTGAATGATGGGAGGAGGTCAATGCTTTCTTCAAGAAGTCAAGCGCTTGTTTGCATTTGTCATCAAAATCGAAAGTGGCGTCATTCTTCAACAAGTTCGACGGAAGAGCTATCTTCTTGAAATCCTTGATGGCGCTGTAAAACGCATGACCAAAAAGAGCGAATCTCGCGAATGCAAGAAGGGTAAGGCGATGTAGAAATCACATCAATCTTAGCGGTCAGCGAAATTCCTTTTCGAAACAATGTGACCAAGGACAATTCCTGCTCAACCATAAAGTGACACTTTTCATAATTCAACACAAGGTTAGTCTTGATGCATCTTTCTAAAATCAAGCTTAAAGCTGTTCAAGCATGCATCAAAAGAAGAACCATAGGCAGTAAAGTCATCCATAAACACTTCCATGCAATTTTCAATAAAATTAGAAAATACTCATCATGCATCGTTGGAAAGTGCGGGAGCATTGCAAAGGCCAAAAGGCATCTTCACGTAAGCAAATGAATGGGCACGTGAAAGTGGTCTTTTCTTGATCTTGGTGCAATATGAATCAGTAACACGAAAACCATCAAGAAAACAATAATGTGATTTACCACTAGTTCAAGCATCGGTCAATGAGCGGCAAAGGAAAGTGATCCTTTCTAGTAGCTGGTTGGTCTCACGTAATCAATACAAACTCTCCGTTACGGACTCTAGTGGGAACAAGTTCATTCTTTTCATTTTTACCTTGTGAGTCCAGTTTCTTAAATACAACACCGGACTTACCCACTTCTTGTCGGAGATAGGATAAATGATACACCTTGCAAGAGTTTGGTTACCTCTTTCTTTACAACATCAAGAATCAAAGGATTAAGCCTCCTTTGGGGCTGCCTTCTTGTTCGCTCCATCCTCAAGTAAAATCCGTGCATGCACATCGAAGGACTAATACACGGAAGGTCGGCTAATGTCCACCGATTGCTTTCTTGTGCCTCTTCAATACTTGTAAAGTCATCTTCTTGATTGAAATCAAGGTTAGAAGAGATAATAACAGAAGTTTTCATTATGCTCTAAGTAAGCATATTTCAGGTTCCAGGAGCTCTTTTAGCTCTAAGGGCGGGGCTGCTTTCGATGGATGGAATGCTTGGGGCAGCCGGGATGTCAAGAGCATCGGCGATAAAAACAGCCTCATCGGTAACAACTTCACCTAGGAAATGTATCGGCTGCAGAAAGCATCAATCTCGGCACAAAGAACACAAGCGTTAGTGTCGTCAATCGGACATGAATAAGTATCATCAAATCGAGAGAGAGATGGAAAATCAAGTGCAAATAATTGAACAACTATCATCAACTAGTTAAATCAACTCAATGTGAAAAGCGGAATGCTCCTCAAGGGATGTTTCATGGCGTCAAAGATGTTGAATTTTGCGACAATGTCACCAAATTCCATGGACATGGTTCCATCGTCAACATCAATCTTCGTTTTGCCGTTTTCATGAGCAGTGCGCCTAAAATTATGGGAGCTCGCTTGTCTTGGTTTCGCCTTCCATGTCTAAAATATAAAAATCTGCGGGAAAAATCAAATCGTTAACGAACAAGGACATCTTCGACAACCCGTGGTCGGCGTTGCCCTGTTTGCCAATTGAATGATTAAACACGTATCTGCAAAGGCCAAGACAAAGGTTATTATAAAGCAGTAGGCATAACATTAATGCCGCTCCCAAATCAAGCATGCAATTCTCAAATTTACTATCCCGATGGTACAAGGAATAGCAAATGTTCCGGATCATACGCTTTTGTGGCGACACACGAGTAGTGAGGGAAACATTTTGCTCACTTACCTTGTCAGATGATTGTTTGGGCTGAATAAAGGCAGAAATATTTCGTCCTAAGTTCACTCTTTCACTTCCCTTAATCCTCCTCTTGTTAGTACACAAATCTTCCTCCTCTTGTTAGTACACAAATCTTTCAGAAACTTTGCATACTTAGGAACCTGTTTTATAACATCAAGTAGCGGAATATTTACCGCCACCTTTCGAAACACATCCAAAATCTCTCTTTCTTTGTCTCCCTCCTCAATTCTTTTATTTTTCAGAACTCTATGTGGGAAGGGGACTGGTGGCACATACTCCTTTTCTCTAATTTTTTCAGTTTCGACCATAACAGAAGAAGGAGAAGAAAGTGCAGTAGGGGAAGGTTCAGATGGAGAAAGTTCAGAAGTTACCTCTATGATTTTTTTATTTTTTTCAGGGGCTGGTTCTGTAACCTTTCCGGATCTCAAAGAAATAGCGCTCACATTAGCATTACCATTCGGATTGACAACAGTTTGTGTTGGAAGTTGGTTCGAACCTTGAGCTTGCATATTATTTATTTGAGTAGCAAGTTGTCCCATCTGTGTGGTCAAGGTCTGAATGCTAGTGTCGGTTCTTTGTTGGGCCGAAGGTTGTTCACGACCATTTGTTTAACAAGATCTTCAAGGATGGTCGGAAGTAGTCATTTGGAGGGTGTGTTGTGGTGGGGTAGTGGAGCGGTGAGTTGTTATTGTGAGGCTGATTTCCATATCGAAGGTTGGGATGATTCCTCAATTGGGGTGATATTTGTTGGTGGACAAGTCGGGGTGTTGTTGTACATTGCGGTTGTAAGGTTGGCTGCATAAGCTTGAGGCGGCTCGGTAATAGTATCATCTTCGAGAAGAGGACAAGTATCGATGGGATGATCATGAAATGTACAAATGCCATATCTGATTGCTATTTGAGGTTTCGCTCTGCATGTTGTTTGACTAAAGCGGTCGACTCATCAATTGGTTTCTCTGACTCTGTTGAGGAACCTTGAATTTGATGTACACCCTTGGTGCGGAATTGGTTGAGTGGTGGTGCTGGGAATTTAAGGACATATTTTCAATGAGGGCCAGGCGGCGGTGGTTTTGTCAACAAGTGCTCCACCACTAGCGACATCAAGAATGTTTCTATCCATAGGTAACAACCCTCATAAAAGTCTTGAATGAGGAGTTGCTCGTGTCGATGTTGAGCGACTTGAAACTAACTTCTTGAACCTATCCGGTACTCATCCAATGACTCGTTATCTTGTCTAATGCCACAAATCTCTTTTCGGATTGAAGCGACTCTAGCGGAAAATATCTCTCAAGAACACTCTTTTCGAGCATTCCGACTTGTGATTGAATTCGGTTCGAGATCATATATCCAATCCTTCGCTGCACCCTGCAAAGAAAAAGGAAAAGCACGAAGTTTGATATGATCTTCAGTGATCCCTTCAGGCTTCAATGGTGTAGAGCACACTACTTGGAATTCCTTCAAATGTTTGTGCGGATCCTCACCTGCAAGACCATTAAACTTTGGCAACAAGTGTATTAAATCCGATTTTAATTCAAAAGGAACAACAACAGCATCATATTCAATACACAAGCCATTATAATTCACGTCAGGGGCTGCAAGTTGTCTTAGAGTTCTATTGTCAGCCATTTCAAAAGCAAATTCAGAATCAGAAGCAAACAAGTTATGCAAATAGTCGGACTCAGAATCAGACTCAACTATGGTCGGTGAAGGTGAACTATTGCTAGCCTGGCCTGCTCTACGAAGTGTGTGCAAGGTTCTTTCTACCTCAGGATCAAAAGCAACAAGTTCAGGACAAGAAGACCTAGTAGCCAGGACTAGTGCACAGCAATGCAGCAACAATCGGGAAAATCCCAACTATGTCCCTAAAACAAACAAAATGAAGCAAATCGATTAAAAAAAATTCAAAAAAATAAACTGACACCGAAAATAATCAAATGACGTAAAAAAAGAATTTTGATAATTTTTTTTGGATTTTTCTGACTCTATGAAAACAGAAAATAAATCTTTAAAAATAGTAAAAAGGCTTTTTTCGCGATTCGAAAAATTTGTCACGTAACTACTCTGTAGTAGGTGACTTTTGATCAGTGAATTTTTTCACACCTAACTGTCGGGACAGATTTTCAAAACGGTGCAATTTTTCCGAAAACCGATTTTTCGACTCAAAAGGCGTTATGGCCGAAACCGCGAGGAACCTATGGCCAAAACGCACAAACACTACACCTAAGACTCTAATATCAGTTAATATTCACAAGAATCCCGACGCGCCTAATTTGATCATTTGGCAGCGGGTCAAAAGCGAGTTAAATGCAAAGCGTAGTGTACGGTAACTCGTGTATCGTCTCTCAAGGACTCTTGGGTTTTACTAACTAAAGCGAAATTGGGGGTTTGGTTTGGTCGAAAAAAATGATTATCAAAAGTGATTATGAAAATAAGCTGTTTTGAAAAAGTGATTATGAAAATAAGTCAATCTACCAATTCAGTTCCTACCAATCATCGATTATTAAAATCTCACTATCCTAAGCGGATTCCTTTCCCGTTCGATTACAATATAATCAACAAGCACAACAATATTATCGAATTATATTTTCCGTTTGCGAATTAAGCATTCGGTTAAGCGATAAGCAGTTTAACGATTAAGCATCGAGAAACACGCAGATAAATTGAAAAACATAAATCAATCGAACCAAAAAATATATATTATGAATATCAAATTAAGCAAAAGATAAACAAAATATATAATTGAAGGAAAATGAATTTTATTGCAAAACTTATAATAATCTCATAGTTTCGGAACCTGAATTCGGTAGATCAACCAAAAGTGATTAGTTCTCCATGGCAATTCGTACAAGCTTCAATCAAAATCGTGAATGGAATGATACATGCTACAGTGCCCCCGCTGCTACCCTAAGGGAAAAGAGTACAACCCGTTTTACAATCCAACTGGGTCAAACATACGACCCATGCCCAAAACTAATTGACCCGAAACTTAACTAAAACTAGTGCTGCAACTTCAACTAATTTTGTGGCCCTTCTACAGTCCGATTCTGACTTCGACTCCAACATAAGAATTGTAGCTCTTTCTCTTAGCTTTCCGTCGATTATTAGAACGCCTCAATCGGACTTCTGGAACTCCAGTTATGATCGTTTCCGTGCAGACTGCTAAAGCTGAAAATTAAATACGAAAATCAAATAACAATAAAAATAAATTAAAATATAAAAACATTATAAAATACAAAAATAAGACAAGCAAACCATGGAAATGTATAAGTACAACCGTAGAGTAATGTGCATCAAAATGCACTGATCACATACCAACACAAAGGCTTCCTACACCTTCTTCCATACAAAGCCTCAAACGGAGTCATTTCAATACTCGAATGGAAACTATTATTATAGGTAAAATCAATAAAAGACAAATAAATATCCCAAGAACCTCCTTGCTCTAAAACACAAGCTCTCAAAAGATTCTCCAATGATTGAATCGTCCTTTAAGTTTGACCATCAGTTTGCGGATGATATGTCGAACTCAAACACAACTTCGTGCCAAAGCATCTTGCAAACCTTCCCAGAAATGCGAAGCAAACATGAGATCTCTATTTGAAAAAATACTCGACGAAACGCCATGCAAACTCACAACTTTCTCAATATACAACTTAGCAAACGTTTCCATGGGATAATCCATCAAAATTAGAATAAAGTGAGCAGATTTTATCAATCTATCCATAATAAACCAAATAGCATCGTGACTACTCAGAGTCCTCGGAAATCCAGAAACAAAATCCATAGAAATGTTATCCCACTGCCACTCAGGAATGGATAACGGCTGCAACAACCCAAATGGTTTCTGTTGTTCAATCTTCGACTTCTGCCAGATTAAACAAGAATACACAAACTCTGGAATATCCTTATTCATACCAGACCACCAAAATAACTTCCTCAAATCTTGATACATCTTTGTAGCACCAGGATGAATACTCAAACCACCACGTTGTACTTCATCAAGAATTATCTTCCTCAAATCTCCAACATTAGGAATGCAAACTCTATCACGACACTTTATGATACCATTCTCATTAACCTGAAAACCACCACCTCAGCCTTGATTGATCAACACCAACTTATTCACCAAAACCAAATCAAATTTCTGACCTTCTCAAATCTCATCCAAAATACCACTAGTAAGCTTCAACATACAAAGCTTAACACACGAAAAAGTCGCTTCACAAACCAAACTCAAATCTCGAAATTGCTCAAGCAAATCCAGTTCTCGCACCATCAACATCGATATATACAAAGACTTCCTACTCAAAGCATCAACTACAATATTCGCTTTACCCGGATGATAATTCAAACCAAAATCATAATCCTTCAAGAATTCCAACCATTTTCTTTTCCTCATGTTCAACTCTTTCTGATCAAACAAATACTTCAAACTCTTATGATCGCTACACACCTCAAATCTCGAACCAAACAAATAATGCCTCTAAATCTTTAAAACAAACACAACTGCGGCCAACTCTAAATCATGCGTCGGATAATTATTCTCATGAACTTTAAGTTGCCTTGAAGCATAAGGTACCACTTTCTTATTCCGCATCAACACACCTCCCAAACCCATTAAAGAAGCATCACAGTACACCACAAATGGTTCTGTCGGATTAGGCAAAATCAAAATAGGAGCGGTTGTCAACCTTCTCTTAAGCTCTTGAAAATTATCTTCACATTGCAAAGTCCAAACAAAATCTTGACCCTTCCTTGTAAAGTGCTTTAATGGTAACACCAACTTAGAAAAACCTTCAATGAACTTACGATAATAACCAACCAAGCCAAGAAAACTTCTAATCTCAGAAACAGATTTCAGATCCTCCCATTGAGATACAACCTTAACCTCCGAAGGATCCACAAAAATACCACCACTCGAAATCACATGCCCAAGTAGGGATGGCAACAGGTGGATTTGGGTGCAGGTTTTACACTACCCAAACCCACACCTGAAATCACCACCTGAACCTAAACCCAAACCCAAAGACTATCCGGGTGGAAAAGTAACACCCACGGCCACACCCGTTGGGTTCGGGTTTTTTCACCCAAAACCGAAACCCACATCAAAACACATAAAATACAAAAACATTAGAATTTTCCATAAATTTTACTACAACTTTCCAACATCAACATTACAATTTTCCATGAATTTTCCTACAACTTTCCAACATCAGCATTACAATTTTCCATCAACATTGAATTTTACTAAATCTTTACACTTATATATATAGTTAGGGGTAGTTATGGAATTTAAAGTCTAAATGGGTTTGGTTTTGGGTTTCGGGTGGCACCCGAATCCAAACCCAGTCAACTCGAGTTTCACCCGTTGACTTGGATTTGGGTGCGGGTGGGTCCCATTGGTTTGAGTCTATTTTCCATCCCTATGCCCAAGGAAACTCACATCCTTCAACCAAAATTCACACTTAGAAAGCTTAGTATACAACTTCTTCTCTTTTAGCACAGATAACAAAATTCTCAAATGCTCAGCATGATCTTCTTCACTTGTAGAATAAATCAAAATATCATCAATGAACACAACAACAAACTTATCCAGATACTCATGAAAAATCCTATTCATATATTCCATAAATACACCAGGAGAAATAGTCACACCAAACGACATTACAGAATACTCATAGTGACCATACATTGTCCTAAAAGCAGTCTTCTGAATATCCTCAGCTTTCACACGAATCTAATGATAACCCGAACTCAAATCAATCTTACTAAAAATAGAAGCACCAACCAACTGATCTATCAAATCATCAATCCTTGGAAGTGGATACTTGTTCTTAATAGTCACCTTGTTCAGTTGTCTATAATCAACACATGAAAGCTGAGGTGGAAAATCAACTTACATCTTCAAGAAATACCTCAGGAAAATCACGGAAAATAGGAAATTCACCCATA
This sequence comes from Vicia sativa, assembly GCA_021764765.1. Taxonomy (NCBI): domain Eukaryota; kingdom Viridiplantae; phylum Streptophyta; class Magnoliopsida; order Fabales; family Fabaceae; genus Vicia; species Vicia sativa. Next base: position 180,771,594 of record CM038795.1, read on the forward strand.
GTTCATTTCTCACCGAGATCCAACGATGCCAACAAAGCAAACAACACAACACCATCTTTAAAAAATTAATCCACTTTCTTAGCAGATAAAACAAATCCCTCTAAATACCAGAATCAAGAAATATAAATGACTTGTCAAAATAATTGATAAAAACATGATTGTATTCGAACTAGTTCATACCAAGAATCACATCCAATTGATCTAACGGAAGACAAACTAAATTCATCTGAAAATATCTACAAAAAATACTCAACGGAATATTCAGACATGCAACAGAAGTACACACAAAACCCATAGAAAGAGTATAAATAATCACATTTCCATGCATATCAAACAATTCAAGATTCAACCTCTTAACACAATCCGAAGAAATTAAAGAATGTGTTGCACCAGTATCAATGATAGCAATCAAATGTGTACCATTAATAAAGCACATATCTCGGATAAGTCTATCCTTAACAGCGGTATCAGCACCAGACAATGCAAATATTTTCCCTCTAGCTTGCTCCTTCTTTGGCTTATCACACTTGGTACTAATGTTCCCTTTCTCACCACAGTTGTAACAAGTCATATTTGAACCAAACTTGCAATCAACAAATTTGTGACCCATCTTGCAACACCTAAAGCACTTTCCAACATCCTTTCCACAATTATAAGCATGATGCCCTTCCATATCACACTTGAAGCACTTAATCGGAGTAGAAGCTCCTCCCCCACTTGACTTCTTGCCATTACCAGCTTGATGTTTCCTCTTATCATCATACGACTTTCCACGGAATTGACCTTTTCCTTTCCTATCATTCAGATTCTTGTCGTAAGAAGCACTCTCCCTACTATCTTCATCATAATTCTTACTCTTGTTCACCAACTCAGCAATACGAGCAATCTGCTGATATCCAATAGCCTTCTTGATATCAGGTCTCAAAACATTCACAAAATTCAAACATTTAGATCTGTCAGCATTCATAGTATTGTAATGAGGATAATACTTAATCAATTCCTGAAATCTTGCAGCATACTCAGCTACAGTGCCATTACCCTGCTTCAACTCAAGAAATTCTACCTCTTTCTTGGCACGCATATTTTCTGGAAAATAGTTCTCCAAAAATGCATCATGGAAAAGAGCCCAATTAACCTCAATAAATTCCTCATCAAACCTCTGAACAGTGTTGCTCCACCAATCTTTAACTTTCTTCTCTAGCATACGCGTACCAAACCGCACCTTCTGCGCATTAGTACAATTCATAACTCTGAAGATCTTCTCAATTGCCTTCAGCCATGCTTGCGCCTTGTCAGGTTCATGCTCACCTTCAAAGATAGGAGGATTGTTCCTCTAAAACTTCCCCAAAGCATGAAACTTATCACCCTTATCTCTGTTACCAGCATTTGCCTGCGGAATCTTCCCAAGAGATCCAACCAACATCCTCAAGGCTTCAGCAATATCAACATCATTCCTTCCAGTAACCATCGTCCTAAGACATCCAACTGTTAGAACATGGTTTGGTTCTACACCTATCTTATACGTTTTGATGATAACAAGTACTATTGATGACGTTTATGTTCTGACCCTGTTCAATAAATATTTTATTTGAAACATCGTTGTCTCCTAATTTGTTATTAAAGTATGCAGATGATGTTCTGATCTTGAATGTAGAAGGAGAACAAGGTACAAGTTTGGAGATATAAGAAGTTCTGGAATTTTGTAAATGAAATTATAAAGCTATCTTCAAGACTATCACGCTTATTAGAAGAAGTTTTGATTATGACAAAGCTTCTCAAAGCACCATGCTACACTACAATCTCTGATTCCTATATGCTGGTTGCTTAACTCTGATTCTGATGCGTTACAAAACTCAAATGGAAATACTCAAAGTAATGGCTGTTTTCAGACAGGATCTATATTTAAGGAAAGGAACACTTATTGCATTTATCAACATTCCTTTTGCAAATTCTGATGACTCCCAACACTTCAAAAGCAACACCTATATAAACAAGTATCATCTTCATGTTTTGTTGTCGAATCTTTCTCACGCGAAAACAACGCTCAAGCTTTCATCTCAAATTACTTAAAGTTATTTTATATTTTCATTGAGTCTAAATAGTGTATACATCATAGTTGTGATATAGTCTTTGTGATTTGTAATCTATTCTTGAATAGTGGATTAAGACCTCGTTGAGAGAGGAAAATCACCTTGACGGGTGAACTAGACTAGTTTGAGTTCAAACGAACCAAGATAAAAATAACTGTGTCAAATTGTTTTAATTTAGAAAAACCCAATTCAAACCCCTCATTTCTTGTGTTTCTCAACCTTCACCACCAACAACAGACAATAGTATCGATCGTGTCGGATACACAAATCAAATACAAAAAGAATTAGATTCATTAATAACCTGGCCAATTTGACCGACCATTGCTCTGATACCACTAATGTAACACCCCCTTTCTACCATATAATAAATATAGCATACATCAGAGTAATTTATCATGCATCTCATAAAGGGTGTCACGTTGGTTACACAAATATTCATAATTACCAAATTGCATACTAGTCATGATCATAACATGTATTCAAATTCACATTTCACAATATAATACGAAACATGCATCTCATAGCAGAATAATCAATTCATCACCAAAATATAAATGATTGATATCCCATACTACCAATTATGTCTCAAGTACTAGGAACCAAGGCCAATCATCATAACATCTCATAAATATCCAAATAAATCAGAGTGATAACAAATATCTCTCACGAAATAAGTCATAACATGAATCCAAACATAATCCCCAATGTTACATAGACCAGAGCAATGAGTCACTACCTAGAGAAAGTAGATAAAATAAGCTAAGCTTCTCCACTAGTCTCATGCGAAGCACCATTATCCTCGGAACCTACACGTTACCCACATAGAGGTAATATCACAACAAAAGAGTGAGAATTCACATCATTATCGAAATATATATAAATTGAGATTAATATAGAAACAACATCTATTAAAGAATTCTCCACACTTCATATGATATTCCATAATACATGATTTCCACAATCTAATTATCAAAGAATATAATTATACAAACATTCCAAGTATAACATATCCACATTTATCGCACATAGCATAAATATCACCAATACAATCAATCAAAGGATCCACATGCCCAATTATCACATTTCCAATATACAACACACCTTATTTAATTATACATGAGACATTAATGCAATGTGACTCATGCATGTGGTACCATCGTAAACATCAAGCTCACCCTGCTTCTGATTCAATAACTTAGAACCAAAGCCTCGCTTCCGACTCGGACAAGACCCAAGCCACCATTATGAACATATAATTCACCGCTTCTTTTTCCATATAGGATCAAGCACATTGTGAACCCAAATTTTCACCTCCTATGTTTCCACTTAAGGATCAAAGCCACCAATACCGGAGTTCTAACTTCCCATGAATGCATGTGCAATTTAATACACAACATATGCAATTAAGATTATTCACCAACCTTAATTATTCAAATATATCACCACAATTCAACATTTTAAATTATCACCTCTTTTGCACAAACATCATGTTTCATCATTAAAAAAAATACACATAGAATTTACTATCATCACAAATCACAAATAATATATAACATACAAGCCAACATATGTTATCCTCAATAATTCACCAAAAACACAACGTACATATACTAATTTCATGTTACTTGAATTCATTGATATCGCATCCAAAACCAATCTAAAACTCATCAAAACAATTATTAGAATTCATATAAGTTAATGACAAATCATAAGCAATCAGTCCCCTAATCCATTCATGCATAAACAAAGAAAACATTTTTCTGCACACAGCAAAGCACACTCAGCGTCGCGCCGACCGCTCAGCGGCCTCATTTTTATGCACAAAAATCTGCAGCGAGACAGCTCTGCCCAGCCACGAAAATCACTTCCAAAACAGATTCTAATGCTCATTTATCACCATTTACACATAATCTAATATGTATAGAACATAGGGAACCTATTCATATCATCAAATCTAGTTTTTCTCATCAAAATCCCCAAATCCCTAAATTCCCAATTCAATTTGAGTTAACAAAACCTAGAAATTAATATACCCAATCCTATAGCATGTTACTAATGACTACCCAATAACATACAAATGAATAATAATGAAGATTCTCTCCCTTACCTCTTGAAGATTTAGCTTCTAGGGTTTCTCCTCTTCTCTTTTCGTCTTCTCTTCTCTTCTTTTCCTCTTCTCTTCTCTTCTTTTCCTCTTCTCTTCTTTCCACCAAATGATAACTCTAACTATGTTATCTCTTAATCCTTGCTAACTAGTGTTCGCGTTAAAAAGTGACGCGCTAGGGAATCGAATCTGAATTCAAATCCTCTGGCTCGAAACAATTTACTCTTTTGATTTGTTTATAAAGATGCCGCGAGCATCAAGCTTTATTATTTTCAACACAAGAAATTATGATTATGAAAAAAGGGGAAAGCTGCTAATACCCTCAATTGATTTTGATATGCGTAACGACTAGCGCAAACTAGACGCAACGCATTGGGGAGATTCCGGGTAAGGGGGTTTGTTATAAAGGGAATAGATGGAGCACCCTAAATATATATAGTTATCTATAGCTTTATATATGAATTTGTTTGATATGTTTTAATTGTTATTTCTATGATTGAGAAAGTTTCTCCTTTGGGATTTTAAGAAGGATAGATTATGTGGGATCCTAGTGTTTGTTATTATTGTGCTCGCAAAGATCTTTGGATCTTCTGCATACATATCCCTTAATGGGAATCAGAGCATTTGTAGCTCGGATCTACAGGGATCTATGGTTTGTTTGGTCTGAGGGAGAAATAAATTTGCTCGCCAAGGATGAGACCTTGTGCCTACGTATTCTCAAAAGGATGTTGAGAAAGTCAGAGCAATCGTAGTTCCCACTTATGCTAGTGGAAAGCAACGGAAGTTAGTAAGAGACACAGACAAATGTCATCTTAATGAAAAATGTATCTAATCTATTTCATCACATACATTTTGAAAAGATTGATGAATCTTTTGTCGTAAGTTATAGGTGTTTTGCTTGAGTGTACAAGCGTTACCACTTACATGTTTAAGAAAGATGTTTAAAAAATGATTGAATCTTTTAACTGTAAGCATTAGGTGTTTTGCTTGAGTGTACAAGCATTACCACTTACGATTAAGAGATGTTTTTGTTTGAAAAGAGTTTGAAAAGTTTTTGATTGTATGTGATGTTATAGATGAGATATTTCTTCCATAGAGATGATAGATGTCTAAATCTCGAGGAGAAATTGATTGGATTAAAGGGATGCTTTTAAGAAGCCCATGGGTCCTTGTATTGTTAGCCCAAGAGGAGGCATTCCGAGGGTCATCGAGGGTCCTTGTACGAAGCTCAAGAGGAAGCTATAGGGTATGGCTGGCTTTGGCTTTAAAAGGGATTTCACCGGGAAACCATCCTTTTGGAATGAAGAGCAATTACACCGAGAAATTATACTCTCAGGGTTCTATCTTAGCACGGGTGATTCTTTGTATTGGAAGCCCAATAGGAGGCTGTTAAGAGATTTCCTGGTCTCTTTCATTGTATGATGCCCAAGAGAAGGCTAAACTCAATGAGGAGTTCTTTTGAACGAAGCCTAAGAGGAGGTTGACTCAACAGGGGAGTGTTGTCTTATATGAAGCCTAAGCGGAGGCTAAACTCAGATGAATGAGTTTTCTTATATGAATCCTAAGAGGAGGCTGAACTCAGATGAATGAGTTATCTTGTACAAAGCCCAAGAGGAGGCTGATACTGTGGGGAACCTATTGGTTAGACTAGTTGTTATGTTATAACTAGACAGTTGTATAAACAAGTGTGTGTGTGTGATATGTATCCACAGGAGTTTATGAAGGAAATATAAACAATGCATGATGTTTAGTTACAAGAGTTTATGATGTAAATATAAACAAGTGTCTGTGAAACGAACGTTTAAAACGAGCGTAACTTAATTACTTACAAGTTTGAGTATGTACAAGGAAGTAAATATGTACACGAATGAGTATTTATGTACTAGGAGAGGTGGATGTACATAGGTGGGTTGGGACTTACACCATAAGGGTGGCCCATTGGTTTAAAATCAGTTTCACCGGGAATAATGCTCCTTTCAATACCAATGGTATTTAGTGTATATACAATCGAAACGGAAACGAACGATCGAAGTTTATACATATTTGAGTATTCTGAGTATATATTATGTACAGGTAAAAATTTGTATGTATATGAAAAGAATTTGATATGTACAAGAAAAATATGTATGTACATAAAGAATGTTGTGACTTACACCGTAAGGGAGGCCCATGATCGGTTAAGAAATTTGAGAGAAAACGAATTCGGTTTTATCGTTTAATCAGATCGATCATGGAAAAAGATGTAAGTTTTGATGAAAAGTTTTGAGGAATTTTTTTTGAAAGATGAAATTTACTTGTAAGAAGTTTTGAAAAGAATCGGGCTTCGAAAGTTTGAAAAAATCACCTTTAAAGGTGTTTTGAAAAAGTACTCAAAAGTACCGTTTTCAGATCGATAAAAATATAATCGGATGAAAGTTTTTCTGAAAATTTTTGACACTATATCAAAATAGATACATTAATTGACAAGTGTACAAAAAATCACCTCAAAATGGGGAGTTTTGATTGGGTTTTGAAAAAGTCAAAGTTTGTAAAAAAAATGAAGTGAAAAATTAAAAAGTTTGGCAAAATGGTCCCAAGGCTACTCGAACCCGGGACCTGTTAGGCAAGGCATGGCATGAAAGTCTTAAGAGTGAGCTGGCAACCGCTGGGGCGGCAATACATCTGTGTATTGAAGTTAAACCAACTAAATATATTTTAAAACAGATTTTTGAATTTGAAAAAACGCGCGCAAGCTCATCTTCTTCCTCCAATCTTCATTCAATCCTAAATCCTTCGTTTCTTGATCAAATCAGAAGATATAAACATCAAACTTGATCGTTTTAAGCCCAGGAACATGATGATGTCCTTTAATTTCATTTATTTTAAGCCTAACATGATTGAATTTCTCAAGAACACGAAGAACCCTAAAACTGAAAATCTTAATTGAAATCGTGTATGGTGAATGATTTTGTCAATTGATAGAGGGTTATTGATCGTTGATAGTGCAGAAACAAAATGGCCAAGAGTTTTTTGGACTGGAATCAAAGAATCATAGAGTGTGAAGTTCGTGCTCTTACCTGTTCAAGCTGAGATCGAAATCTGTGTTGGAGCGTTTCCAGTTGTGATTTTGTGATCCCTATAGCACCAACGACTCTTGTGGAAGGTGTGAGGATGGTCTGCTTGCTCTGGAATAGCTTGGAATGTTCTGACCAAGTCGACCTGCATACAGCTCAAAGTGAAAATGGAAATCATGGTTAGAGATGTTACAGGTTGATGTTAATGGTTTGGATCATTCATATGAAGTATATTGATGATGTTTGGATGATCAAAACACAAGTTGCTCGAGCCAAACTATGAATTTGAAGTTTAAGGCAGTTTTGTACAAGCTTGAAACATGAAATGCAAAATCTGATTTTTAGCTTTTCTTGTGTTGATTTTAAGTTTCAAACAAGTTCTATCTTGATATTAAAATATGTTAGACACCAAATTTCTCAAGGTTTTTCACAAGTTTTCAAAAATGCACAATTTCTCAATTTGAACTATGTTTCTTGAATTTTAAGAAAGAAGAGAGAAAGCATGTTCTTGCATAGCTTTGGTGTGGTTTGAAATTGCAAACAAGACCTCTATTTATAGGTCACAAGTTCTGAAAGATAAGTGAGAAAGTTTGGCTTTGGTATTTACAAGTTGCCTTAGAGGGCAAGAAAGTCATTTTTGCATTAAATGCAAAAGGAAGCTTCCTTTTAACCATGGTTAATTCTTACCTTGATCCTATCTCATTGTAATTACTCTCCCTCTGATTTTTATCATTCCTATCTCACTTTGCAAGGTGGCATGTTTCTAGAAAGAAAGAAAAACTCAAAATGACCTATAATTTTGAAAGTTTGTACTTGAAAATCAAGGATTTTGGAGCTCTATGTTTCAAAATCAAAAGAATAGCTAGACTCCATGGATTTGAGAGTTCTTGGACATTTTGGAAAGCTTGTTTCAAGGGCTACAACTTTCATGCTTTGAGTTTTTTCCAAATCAAAGTGGAACTATGTGAAAAAATGCCATGAAGTTTGGAAAAAGTATGAAATTTTAACACTTGAAAAATTTTCTAAGTGTTGAAAATTTTGACTTTTTGTTGACTTTTCCAAATTTCTTGATTTTTTATGATCATGATGGATCATTTGAAGTATTTTGATGATGGAAAAAGTTTTGTTTTGAAAAAGTTGACCAAAAGTCAAAGTTTGACTTTTCAGTGCAGATGAAATTTCATCAGATGATTCAAAAATTTGACTGATGAATTCTGTGAACTTCTGTGATGTTTTGAATCCAGAAATTAGGTCAACATGTTGTATCTAAGATATGAAGGTCAATCTCCAATCAAAAAAGTCATTCATTGATCAGAAAATCAGAGATTACTCATCCTCGATGAAAACCCTAAGTGGTCGATCCTTGATAGATCATGAGGAAAAATTTGATATCTGAAGATCAGAGGTTGATGATTTGATCAAGATAGATCAAATGAGGTGGATAAAACTCAAACCCTAATTGATTACCTCTTGAATCAGATGAAAATTTTGTGAAACCCTAATTTTGACCTGTAGAAGCTACACCCGATTAATTCTGTTCTGAACTATTAGTGATGCAATGATGCAAAATGTAAGGTGGTATATTAGGTCAAAAATTGGGGTATGACAGATGCCCCTATTTAAGTTTCTTTAACATGAGATATGAAGATGAATATCTTCGTTTTGATAGGTGTAAAGAGACTTAAATATCAGAATACGCAAATTTTGGACCTAAGATACCAAAAGATGCGAGTGATGCAAAATGATTGCAATAGGATTCACCCAGAAAATATCAAAGAAATGACATGGTGGGGAAAATTTTTGAGGAAGACTCGATCTGTGTAAGAAAAGAGAATCCTGTTTGTTGGGAAACAAGTAATATGTTTCACTGGGAAAATAGATTCACAATGTATGTGAATATTTGTTTCACTTTGGGAAACAAAGGGATTACCTTCTGTCAGCCTTGTGACAATGTTTAAGGTACGTGAAGATGATATTACCAATTATCAGCCTTGTGATAGTTTATGGTAATGAGCCTCGAAGATATTACCAATTATCAGTGAAGTGATAACTATAACAAGGTAATTCTCGAGATATTTTTTGTTGAGTATTTAGCCTTATGAATAACAGACAGAGAGAAACAGAACTCCAATGAGTTTCTATTTTCACAGATACAATCTTGCCGGGTGTCATACCCCAATTTTTGACCTAATATACCACCTTACATTTGCATCATTGCATAACTAACAGTTTAGAACAGAATTAATCAGGTGTAGCATTCACAGGTCAAAATTAGGGTTTCATCAAATTTTCATCTGATTCAAGAGGCAACCAACTAGGGTTTGAGTTTTACTCACCTCATTTGATCTATCTTGATCAAAACATCAACCTTTGATCCTCAGATATCCAACTTTTCTCACTGATCAATCGAGGATCGACCAATTAGGGTTTTGATCGAGGATGAGTATTCTCTGACTTTTTGAGCAATGAATGACTTTTTGGTTAGAGATTGATCATTATATCTTAGATACAACATCTTGACCTAATTTCTGAATTCAAAACATCACGCGACAGACTTCATCATTCTCGAAACATCGATGAAAATTCATCTACCGAAAAGTCAAACTTTGACTTTTGGTCAAAATTTTCAAAACAAAACTTTTTTCATCATCAAAATACTTCAAATGATCCATCTTGATCATAAAAAATCAAAGAATTTGGAAAAGTCAACAAAAAGTCAAAAGTTCCAACACTTAGAAAATTTTTCAAGTGTTGAAATTTCTTATTTTTTCCAAACTTCATGGCATTTTTTCACATAGTTCCACTTTGATTTGGAAAAAACTCAAAACATGAAAGTTGTATCTCTTGAAACAAGCTTTCCAAAATGTCCAAGAACTCTCTCCAGTCTAGCTATACTTTTGAAATTGAAACATAAGGCTCCATAAACATGATTTTCAAAGTTCAAAACTTCAAATTATAGGTCATTTTTTGATTTCTTCTTCTAGAACACTTGCCACCTTGCCAAATTGAATTTAGAGCTGATAAATATCAGCTAGAGATAATTGTGGAAAGATAAGATCAAATTGAGATTTTCACACATGGTGAAAAAAGGAAGTTTCCTTTTCCTTTACCAAAAGACTTTCTTGCCCTTTAAGGCAACTTTGAATTACCAATGGCATGTACTTGTGCCTAACATTTCAGAATCCATGGCCTATAAATAGAGGCATTCTTTTCAAGTTCAAACACACCAAAGCCATGCAAGTACATGCTTTCACTCTTTATCTTTGAAAATTCAAGAATCATAGTTCAATTTGCCAAAACTTGCATTTTTGAAAACTAAGGAAAAACCTTGAGTAATTTGGTGTCTAATATGTCTTAATGTCCATATGAAACTTGTTTGAACACTAAAATCAACATAGGCAAGGCTAGAATTCAGAATCACATCTCATGTCATTTTGCTTGCCAAAACTGCCTTAAGTTTCGAATTCATGGCTTGGCTTAAGTAACTTGAGTTCTAAGCATCCAAACATCATCCATGAACATCATAGACATGATGCAGATCAATAACAACAACACGTAACATGCCTAACCGAATTCGAGTTTCTACTTTGAGCTTATGCAGGTGGACTTGGTTGGAGAGTTCCAGGGCATTTCAGAGCAAGCAGGGTGATCATACATCTTCCATAGAAGCCGCTGGTGCTTAAACAATCATCAAACAACAACTGGAAGCACTCAAATCCAGAATTTGATTCAAGCTTCAACAGGTAAGAGCTCGAACTTCAATCTCATGATTCCTTGCATTTAAACAAAAAAACTCTTGGCCATTTGTTTTCTGCACCTCTCACGATCCTTAACCCTCAAACAATTGGAAAATCATCAACCATACATCATTTCAATTAGAATTTCCAGTTCTAGGGTTCTTCACGTTTTCCAGAAATTCAACCATGTTAGACCAAAAATAAATGAAATTAACAACCATCATCATATTCCTTGTTAAATTTCGAGCAACTTTCATGTTTACAACTTTCAAAATCATTGAGAAACAAGAAAGTTACAAAATCAAAGGATTGAAGAGGATGAAGAACAATTCGCGCGTGATCTTGGTGTTTTTTCAAATTTAAATTTTCCAATATAATATTAACACGTGTTTTGATTCAAATACACGAATGAACTCTTGTCCCAGCGGTTGCCAGCTCGCTCGTAGATCACTTTGCCACGTATGCCACCCATCAGGTCCTGGGTTCAAACCTCCCATGGACCATTTTTTTCAAACTTTTCATATTTTCTTCATGTTTTTTCACAAACTTTAACATTTTTTTAACCAATCAAAACTCCTCATTTTGAGGTGATTTTTGTACACTTGTCAATAAATATATCTATTTTATGATAATGCAAAATTTTCGAAAAACTTTCATCGATTATATTTTAATCGAACGCTTTGAACACTTTTCAAAACCACTTTAAAGGTGAATTTTCAAACTTTAATTCGATTCTTTTCAAAACAATCTATCGGGATAATTTACATTTATTGTCTCTAATTTTTACTGGACCGCCCTTTTCGGGTTTTCAGTCCACCGAGCGCTCATTTTTGCCTAAGCCACCCTTTTGGGTTTCGGTCCACAAGGCGCTCATTTTGCCTAAGCCACCCTTTTGGGTTTTCGACTTGCCGAGTTGTTCTTTTGTTTTAGACAAAGTATTTCTTGGCATCGGCATTCACAGGATGCGGGAGTTCATCACCGTCCATGGTTGTGAGAGTCATAGCGCCGCCAGAAAAACTTCTTTTGACGATGTATGGGCCTTCATAATTAGGAGTCCATTTGCCCCTAGAATCTGGTTGGAAAGACAGAATCTTCTTAAGCACGAGGTCGCCTTCTCGGAATTCACGAGGTCAGACCTTTTTGTCGAAAGCTTTCTTCATCCTTCTTTGGTATAGTTGTCCATGACACAGAGCGGTCAGACGCTTTTCTTCAATTAAGTTCAGCTGGTCGTATCTGCTTTGACACCATTCGGCCTCAAATAACTTAGTTTCCACGAGAACTCTCATTGACGGAATCTCAACTTCTACGGGGAGCACTGCTTCCATGCCGTATACTAAAGAAAAAGGAGTTGCCCCTGTTGAAGTGCGTATGGAAGTACGATACCCATGCAGAGCAAATGGCTGCATTTCGTGCCAGTCTTTGTAGGTGATGACCATCTTCTGGACGATCTTTTTGATGTTCTTGTTGGCTGCTTCAACGGTGCCATTCATCTTTGGTCGGTAAGGAGATGAGTTATGATGCTCGATCTTGAATTCCTCACACAGTTCTTTCATCATTTTGTTGTTCAAGTTTGATCCATTGTCTGTAATGATCTTGCTTGGAACTCCATATCGGCAAATGATGTTGTTCTTGATGAACCTCACCACCACTTGTCTTGTAATGTTGGCGTAAGATGCTGCTTCGACCCATTTGGTGAAGTAATCAATAGCTACCAGAATGAAGCGATGTCCGTTGGACGCTTTTGGTTCGATCATCCCAATCATGTCAATGCCCCACATGGAGAAAGGCCACGGAGAGAAGAGAACATTGAGTAGAGTTGGCGGCACATGGATCTTATCTGCGTAGATCTGGCACTTGTGACATCTCTTGACGTGTTTACAACAATCGGATTCCATCGTTGTCCAATAGTATCCTGCTCTCAAGATTTTTCTGGACATTGCATGCCCATTTGAATGGGTTCCAAAGGACCCTTCATGCACTTCATGGATAATCGTGTCTGCTTCTTGCCTGTCGACGCATCTGAGCAGAACCATATCGAAGTTTCTTTTGTATAGCACATCTTCGCTCAGGAAGAAATTTCTAGAAAGCCTCCTTAGAGTTTTCCTATCTTTGTACGATGCCCCAAGTGGGTACTCTCGTGTTTGAAGGAAACGTTTGATGTCATGAAACCATGGTTTATCATCGAAGGCTTGATTCGAATACATATGCAGATCTTTCAAGGCGTCTGATACGGATCTTAGGCATATCATTCCAATCGTTGACTTTGAACATGGAAGATAGAGTAGCCAAGGCATCTGCCATTCGATTCTGATCTCGAGGGATATGATGCAGTTCCACTTTGTTGAAGAAAGTCAACAATCGTCTTGCATAATCCACAGAGAATCAAACCAAGATGATGAGTTTCATACTTGTCTTTGATTTGATTGATCACAAAGTGAGTCTCCATATATGTCAAGGATCTTGATCCTCAAGTCGATGGCTTCTTCAATACCCATGATACAAGCTTCATATTCTGCGTTGTTGGTGCAATCAAATAACAATCGGAGAAAAGCGGGATATGAGAACCCTCGGGAGTGATGATTTGATTCCATTGCCAAAATGTTATGCTCCATCAAAATTAAGCCCCATCTAGATTACGGATCGGACCTTCTCCGACAGCGGTTCGTCACAATCTTTCATCTTTAAGTACATAACATCCTCGTGGGAAATCAAACTTGAGAGATTGGTATTCGTTGGCGGTGATAAGCAGTGATCGGCAAGAATGCTTCCTTTGTTGCTTTTTGAGCATGGTCTGGATGTCATACTCGGATAATAGCATCGCCATCGAGCAATTCTTCCCGTTAAGGCGGGCTTTTCAAAGGCGTTGATTGGATCCATTTTGGAGATTAACCAAGTCGTGTGATTGATCATGTCTTGGCGGAGGCGTTTTGAAGCCCACACCAAAGCACAACATGTTTTCTCGAGCATGGAGTAACGAGTTTCACAGTCTGTGAACTTTTTACTCAAGTAGTAGATGGCATGCTCCTTCTTACCGGTTTCATCTTGCTGTCCAAGCACGCAACCCATGGAATCTTCTAGCACGGTAAGGTACATGATTAACGGTCTTCCTTCGACTGGAGGAATCAAAATCGGTGGTTCTGACAGATATTCCTTGATACTGTCGAATGCTTTTTGGCAATCTTCTGTCCATACAACCTCTTGATTTTTGCGGAGAAGCTTGAATATCGGCCCACAGGTAGCAATCATTTGAGAGATAAATCTAGAGATGTAATTCAACCGTCCGAGAAATCCTCTTACTTGCTTTTCTGTATGTGGCGTAGGCATTTCTTGAATAGCCTTGACTTTGTCAGGATCAACTTCAATACCCCTTTGACTGACGATGAAACCTAGGAGTTTTCGAGATCTTACCCCAAAGGTGCATTTATTAGGATTCAGTGAAATTTCCTTAGTCATTGAAACGACTTCAGAGATATTCTATATGCTCTTCTTGATTCGACTTTTCTATCATGTCGTCCACGTAGGCCGATCTCTTTGTGCATCATGTCGTGAAAGAGTAGTCATTGCCCTTTGGTAAGTTGCTTTGCATTCTTTAATCCGAGCGGCATTACTTTGTAGCAAAGCGTGCCCCATGGTGTGATGAATGATGTCTTCTCCATGTCTTGAGCCATTATGATCGATTATAACGAGAAACCGTCCATGAAGGAAAAGGCGTTGAATTTTGCGGTGCTATCCACTAGCATGTCGATATCGGTAGTGGAAATCATCTTTGGACTCGCTTTGTTCAAGTCCGGTAGTCAACACACATTCGACCTTTCCATCTTTCTTGGAGACATGCACTATGTTGGCTAGCCATTGAGGATATTCGAGTGACGAGGAAACACGTGTTTGTTTTGAACTTCCTTTTGATTTTGTCGGCCATTTCGGGTGAACTCTTCTCGATTTTGTTTAAGCTGGCGGACACTCCGGCTTTAATGGCAAATGATGCTCCACGATCTTTGGTATCTAAACTGGCATGTCTGGTAGGACCAGCGAACACATCAACATATTCTTTGAGAAGACCTATCGCCTTGGCGTTCTTTGTCGGTGAAGCTCGATGTTTACTTCTTTTTGTCTTCTTGAACCCAAGTTAAGCTTCCAAAGGCTCTTTGTGAGGTTGAATGATTCTTTCCTCGTGCTTAAGTAGTAGAAATCTCATCCGGGATCTCTTCTTCAACTTCTTCCTCGGCGACTTCACTGGGGATTTCAAAGTTGGGAGAGAGCGTAGAGTTATTGCTTTCAATGGATTTGTCCATCTGTTAATCTGCATATTTGATTTATGTTCGATTAATTAACTCTTTTTTTTTATTTATTTTTTAGAAAAAGTTAATGTGAAAGTGTATGCAGATTATTATTTTATTTTTATTTTTATTGTGTTTTTTAGGATTATCATTTCCAAGAAAAGGGTAAAAATGAAAAATAAACACAAAGTGTGGAAATAAAACAACGCGTTTTATTTATGATTCACAATATGAAACAGGGCCCTAAAATACAAACTCATTTGTCTTGGGCAAGACAAAGAGAAATTATTTAAAAGCTAAACCCTATAAAACATCTCTTCGCTTTGGGCGAAGCGAGAGTTCAAACAAAAGCAAAGATAAACTACTTAGAACTATGAACATTAGTCCGAACTTCAACAGGTTTCCAGTAGTGGCGAACTCCTTGGAAGTCGAGGTACTCTGGTAATTTTCCACTTGGCTTAATCCTTGAGTAGACTTTGGTCGTTGGTCGAACATGCTTTGAAGACTCTGGACGATTGACCTTGCCTTTTGTGCTACTAAAGCGATCTTCTTCGGCTTGATGAACAGATCGGGAAGTATGGGATACAACATATGTACTTTCTATTGGCCTTTGCGTTGAATTCTGGGGATGTACCCTCCAATCTTTTGAGTGAAGAGACTCATTGTCGGCGACACTTTCCAATTCGTATCCTGAATTGTACCCCTGATCTTCAGTAATTACGTTGATGTAGTGGTAGTCAAGATTTGGTTTAACAAATTCCACAGGTGCGTCAAAGCAGAGATCCTCATTCGGATCCTCGATTGGCTGATTAGATCGGGAAGATGGGTACACCTCCTCTGGTTGACTAGGATACTCAAAAGAATCACCCCATCCAGTGGGTTGGATGTCTTCAATTCTGATTTTTGAGCTTTCTGGCGCAGTGTATTTCACCGTATAGTCAAACTTGCCACTTGGTTCTCCCAAGGTGTCCCAAAATTCAGAAGAGTTAGATGGATTTCCCTTCTGTTGTAGGGATATGCCTTTGAATTGATCAGTTGGAGGATAGTACGGTGCATAAGATTCTTCCTGAGACACATATTCAGGGTTGTTTAGATAAGTGCTCCACTCTTCAGATCCAGAGAGATTGTCTTCATCACCTTCAATGGTAATAACATTAACCTCTTGAAGAACAGGGTTTAAGAAACCCCCACTGTGAAATACTTCTCTGATTGGACGAAGTGCTTCATCCCTTTGCTTGTCTTTGGGAAATACTGGAGCGAATCCAAGCCCGGCCTTTGTCTCGTTATTGACAGGTTTGATTACTTGTCCCCAACCTTCAACACTACCATCTTTTACTATCTGCGCTGCTTCTTTATAAGAAGAGATAAATGATCTGCTTTTGCTAGTAGATTCATCTTCTAACGGATGTCCTGGGAGATGTGTCCCTTCAACGTCGTTGGCTGTGATGAAAGAAAAGCTTGACAAATGGCTTATTAGTAAAGCTTGTTCACCGATGATGGTTACTAGCTTCCCATTTACTGTGAATTTCAGTTTCTGATGGAGAGTGGATGTCACAGCTCCTGCCTCGTGGATCCATGGTCTTCCTAGTAGACAACTATAAGCAGCTGGCACATCCATGACCTGGAAAGTGAATTGGAAAGTATGCGGACCAATTGTCATCGGGAGATCGACTTCCCCAATAACTGACTTCCTGGACCCGTCAAAGGCTCTTACCACTATGTCATTGAACTTCATCGGTGTTCCTTTATAAGCCAAACGAGCGAGAGTCGTTTTCGGCATTACGTTTAAGGATGAACCGGTATCTACTAATACATTGGACAGGGAATCTGATTGACAAATCATTGAGATATGCAGAGCTAGATTGTGATCTTTCCCTTCCTCTGGAAGTTCCTCATCACTGAAACTTAGATTATTGCAAGCTGTTATGTTGCCCACAATTCCTCCAAATTGGTCTGTAGTCACATCGAGATCTATATAAGCTTGATCTATTACTTTCATTAAAGCTTCTCGATGAGCTTCGGAGTTCAAAAGTAGAGATAGTATCGAAATCTTGGAGGGAGTCTGCATCAGCTGATCCACGACTTTGTACTCGCTTTTCTTGATTAGCTTCAAAATCTCATCAAAATCCGAGTTGCTGTTGGTTCTATCAGACATACCAACGTTTGTGTCTGGATTGACAACGGGAATCCTCGTAGGGTTCTCAGATGGTGTATTAACTGGATTTTTTCTGACAACAGGAACAACAGGCGGTTTTGGTGGCAACGGGGTATGTACTCGTCCACTCCGTGTTACTCGTCCTACCTCAGTTATGTTGACATTAGCTGGAAGAGTTGGCATGGGTTTCTCCTTCCCATCCTCTATCACAGTTGCATTGTATTGATAGGGAATTGCTTTGTTAGAACTGTATGAAACAGGACCGGGTAGACAAATCACCAAAGGAGACCCTGGAACATTTGAACCATTATATTCTATCTCCACAAGCTTAGGTACATTGAAACAGGGGATAATAACGTTTACTTCGGGATTTTCCGAGTTGATATCTGAGACAAAAAGCTCATGCGAAAAATGCCCTACCGTATTCACGTCATAGTCATCTATGTTTCTGTAGATCTGTATGTCACCAATGTCTAGCAATCGTTGAATGTCTGCTCTTATGGTGGGACATCCTCGAAGATCCTTGAAGCAGATGTTGCAAGCTGCGTAATCATGTTTAGTGAAAGCGCCCATTGTACTGTATGTATCATGGAGATGCACCAAGTTTCCTCTGATCAGATTCACATCTGTGACGAGATACCGATCTGTATTTCTTAGTATCAGATTCACTGTATGTCCACTGTGACTGGGAAGTGGATTTGCTTGCACATTTGGATTTGTATTTCTAAAGGAAAGAAGATTAGACCTTACTAATCTCTGTACTTCAGCTTTTAGCGCTATGCAATGCTCAAGATCATGACCCGGTGCCCCTTGATGAAAAGGGCAAGATACGTCCGCTTTGTAGCACCACGACAATTTTTCTGGGACTGGAGGTGGTGACCTTGTCTGTACTAGATTCCTTTCTATTAATGCAGGGTATAGTTCTGTGTACGTCATCGAAATTGGGTCGAATTGCGAGACCCGAGGCGCACGGTTTTGATTGTTGAACTGTTGAGCCTGCTGACGAGGCTGTTGAGTTTGTTGGAACTGCGGAGCAATTCCTGTGTTTGGACTTGTGTTAACAGCGGGTGCTATGGCAGCTACCTGTTGTTGTCGGCTGACATTCTTTCGTGGTTTCCCTCGGGATACCATTCCTATGTCATGTTCCTTTTTCTTTGGAACACTGGTTCTAACCCTCTTAGTTCCACTAGAAGATCCTATTTCTCTGGTCAGGCGTCCGGTTCGAACTCCTTCCTCTAGCTGCATTCCCATGCTTACCATCTCGGTGAAATCTCCGGGAGCGCTAGCGATCATTCGTTCGTAGTAGAATGGGCCAAGAGTGTTTAAGAAAACCTTGGTCATCTCATTCTCTTCTAATGGTGGGTTGACTTGGGCAGCAATTTCCCTCCATCGTTGAGCGTATTCTTTGAATGTCTCTCTTTCCTTTTGAGACATGGAGCAGAGTTGATCCCGATCTGGGGCCATATCCAAGTTGAACTTATATTGTTGTACGAAGGCTTCACCTAAGTCATTGAATGTTTGGATACTCGCGCTGTCTAGTCCCATGTACCACTTTAGTGCGGCACCTGTGAGACTATCTTGGAAGTAATGGATTAATAACTGGTGATCGTCGTTGTACGTAGACATTTTCCTGGCATACATCATAAGATGACTCTATGGACAAGAGTTTCCTTTGTACTTTTCAAAGTCAGGGACTTTGAATTTTGCAGGTATCCTTACGCGAGGAACTAAGCACAGATCATGGGCGTTCTTCCCAAACAATTCCTTTCCACGAATTGTTTTAATCTCAAGCTGCATTTTGAGGAGCTGTTCCTGGAGATTCTCCATCGGACCACGAGGATTCGTGTTATCGCCGGGAATATGGTGAACTTCTTCGTCTATAGTAGTGTGCACTACGGAAGCTGAATTCGTCATGATTGGTTGAGACACCGTCATGGTTACTTGCGGAAGAGTTACTCCACGTTGCGGAGTAAGTGTTGAGTTCTGCAAAGTAGGTACTTCAAGCATGGTTGTTTGTACTTGAGAAGTCGGTTGGCAAAATCCGATGCCAAAGTTGAAAGGCATGCCCCATGGATAACCGGCATCTTGAAGAGTGAACTCTTGGCTGCAGTTGGGCGGAGTAGTAGTGTCCTCTGAAATCGCTGCTTGATTTTGACTGCTCAATGTCGCTTGTTGACTTTGTGTTGCTGCCAATGAGTTGACCAAAGAAGTGAGTCTCTCCACCTCTTCTTGCAGTGTTGTCACTGTACTACGAAGCTCAACATTTTCTTGCTCAAATCCTTCCATTACTTTCCTTTTTTTTGAACGTGTATTGTATGTTCGAGTAGGCTATGGGCGTGGTCGAGAAACTCTAAGACGCGACAGCTTGGCGATCTTTTCCTTTCTGGAAAAAATTCCAAAAGATCAAACTCTAGACAATAGACTCAAAATGCAAAGTTTGATGCATGATTATGAATGTAAAGAAAAGGGAATTTCCAAAGAATTTACGCTAAAAGAGAAATTTCTGGCAAATATTTGGATGGGAAAACACTTATTTTATTAAGGGTTAATACCTATTTTCACCCCTGACATATGGGGTGTATTTGAAAAACCCCCCTGCCAAAAAAAAAGTTCCAATTGGTACCTTGACAAATTTTAAAAGTTTCAGTTTTTACCTTGAGGATGCCACATCACCTAAAAGGCTGATGTGGCTTATATTTTTGTTACATTTGTAAGTTTTTGTTATGCCATGTCACACAATACCAAATAAAATGTCCAGAATGCCCTTTCTACATTTTTCTTAAAATCCCAAATTATTTGGCAAATGCTATGTTTCAATTCAGACCCTCCAAATTAGGGCGCAACCATCTTCATCTCAGCAACCCAACTTTTGCTTTCCTCTTCATCTTTAAGTTTTCTTTGATTTCATAAACATGAGTCAACCAAATTGTTCTACTTCAAGCTTATCTTCAAATGGTAGAGTAACTCCCAAATGCGGCCACAATGTCTCCATGAAGTTATTTGTTTCAAAATCGGTTGCAAATCCGGAGAAAATCTGGAAGTGTAAGTTAAGGGTAAAGGAGATGATGCGCATTTGTTTGGGATGATGAATTTTCTGATGATTTCGGTGATAACGGCCATTCGGATGTAGTTTCAGTATAACTGATGAGCAAACTGGAGAGAGATATCGCACTGAAGATGGAAGCCATGGAGGAAAAAATGGATGAGTTAAAAAAGAAGTTGAATTATGTTTTAGTTGGGTTTATTTGTCTTTTGGTTCATTTCTTACTTAGCTCATGTAAAAATTCATGAAGTTGTGGCTTATGTTCTAGGAAGTTGTAACCTATGTAAAATTTAGTTCATGAATTATATTTCTTTGTTATGGAATATGGAATATATTACTCTCATGAGTTTTGGTTAGTTGAGTTATGGAATATGGAATATATTTCTTTCTTATGGTTTCTTATGGAATATATTTGCTTAAGTCTGTTCTGATATATTGTTAAGTAAAACTGTTTTGGAATATTTTGGAAATCTGTTCTGATATTTTGGAAATCTGTTCTTAAGCAATTCTGTTGAGTAATTCTGTTGTACAAAATCTGTTGTTAAGCAAATCTGTTGTTAAGTAATTCTGTTGTACAAAATGACAATAACATAGTTAAGCCAATCTGTTGTGATACATAGTCAAGCAAATCTGTTGTACAAAATGATTTTAACATTGTTAAGCAAATTTGTTGTGATACATAGTCAAGTACATCTGTGATACAAAATGACTTTAACATTGTTAAGCAAATCTGTTGTGATACATAGTCAAGTACATCTGTGATACAAAATGACAATAACATGATACATAACTTAAGCCAAGCCTGTTCTGATAATAAGTCAAAGTAACAAAATGACACAGGAAACTTTCAAATTGAATTTTACAAAATAGCACACTATGTGCACAACTACTGATCAATGCTCTTCCTCTTCTTCCTTGATATCTTCTTTGAGGTACTACCACCAGTTTCTTCACCTATGGTCAAAGGTGCATCAGGTGTTGATCCAGGCCCACCATGTCTTTTGGCATTCCTCACTTCCTTCAATCTTTCACTGACTCTCTTTCTTGATCGCTTCAAGGCAACGGCCTTTTCCTAGATGAAGGTTTTTGACATTAGTAGCGGCGGTCGGGTTGCGCGAGTTGTGAATCATGTGTTGGGGGAGGTTGCATTGCAGCAGGTTGTGATTCATGTGTTGGGGGAGGTTGCATTACAGCAAGTTGTGATTCATGTGTTGGGGGAGGTTGCATAGCAGTAGGTTGTGTGGGATTGTCAACTTGTGATAGTTGTTCTTCATAAAGATCCATCATATTATTCAGCAATGCATCCATCTCTGGGCCTTCATCCACAGTTCCACCTCCAGTTTCAGTTGTATCAACATTTGCATCCATCTCTGGGCCTTCATCCACAGTTCCACCTCCAATTGCAGTTGTATCAACATTTGCATCCATCTATGGGTCTTCATCCATGGTTCCACCTCCAGTTGCAGTTGTATCAACATTTGCATCCATCTCTGGGCCTTCATCCACAGTCCCATCAAATTTTTTTGACACTTTGGTCCTGGGTGTCTTTCTCTGCATTATTCAGAAACAGATATAAATAAAGACATTTCAATATGCTGAACACAATATTATTCAGTAACAGATTCATGAACACAATACCTTTCTCTTTAGTGCATTAGGATCTTGCTCCTTAGCTTGACACTTCCTAGAATTATGGCCAATTTGTCCTGCGTGCATCTATATGCTACACCTACCCTCCTCATCCTTGAACCATTCTCATCCAACTCTCTAAACCTCAGTTTCTTAGGCCTTCCAGGTCCCTTCTTGTATTGTGGTGGCAACAATTCTTCAGCATCCACAGTTGGCCACATGTCCATGCCATTTATTGGACTAACATTGTTTTCATAACATGCCCTGTAAGCTTCTCTCATGTAACAAGGGTCAACATATTTCTCAGGATCTAAGTTTTGATACCGTAATGCAGAAACAACATGCCTACACGGTATGCCCACAAGATCCCAAAAACAACAAGTACAGGTTTTTTTCCCAATATCAACAACAAACTGCAATCCATTATATGGGTGATGGACTTGCCACAAATCACCACTGCTCCATGTAGGCAGCCATTCTCCACTAAGATATATTTCCTTATCAAGCTTTTTCCTAGGATTAGGCATGACATTGTGCTTCCACTTATCAAGCTTAACAACACTATTAGCAATCCTATTCATCACGTAGTTCCTAATCCATTCTACCATAGTGAGTATTGGCTTATCCCTAGCTTGTAATATTGTACTATTAAAAGATTCACTCAAGTTATTCATCAAAACATCACACTTAGGGTAAAATGAAAATGAATGCTTACACCATAGTTTTGTTGGCACTCCATGACCATTCCATGCCTTCTTATCAATTTGTTTAAGCTGATTCATCTTCTTCTCCCAAGCCTGGAAGTAAGTAGCCTTTGCAGCCCCCAATAACAGGTCTCTAATGGCAGCTCCCCCTCCAAATTTCTTCTTGAAATTTGCATACAGGTGTCTGAGGCAGACCCTGTGTTCAACTTGCTGATGCATTTCCTCAAAGACACTAACAAGTCCCTAAAAACAGCAAGACAACAGAAAAAAGTTGAACATTAGCAATAGAACAAGGCATGTGACATTAGCAGCAGGTTCTGATAAATGTTGAACATTAGCAACAAAACAAGGCGTGTAACATTAGTGCATATTTGTATAAACCAGAACCAGAATTAGTGCATACTTCAGTACCAGAATTAATGCATATAGGATTAGTGCATACAGAATTAGTGCATACAGAATTAGTGCACTTTGTATAAACTAGAATTAATGCATACAAAATTAATGCATACAGAATTAGTGCATACAGAATTAGTGCACTTTGTATAAACTAGAACTATGGCACAAAGGTAAGATATTTCATGAAGAACTTCAGTACCAGAATTAATTAGTGCATATAGGGAAATAAACCAGAAATATGCAACTAAACCAGAACTATGCAAATAAACCAGAATTAGTGCACTTTGTATAAACCAGAACTATGTCACAAAGGTAATAGTGCATATTAGTGCAGAATTAGACATACTTCAGTACCAGAATTAAGACATACTTCAGTACCAGAATTAAGACATACTACATTAGCAGAATTAGTGCATATTAGTGCATGTTTCATAAATGTGAATAACAAAGGTAATTAGTGCATATTTGTACCTTTTGTTGGTCTGAAATAAAAACATACTTTCTCTCTTCTCCAATGTCTTCCATTAGCAATTGCATAAACCATCTCCAGCTTTCTTTTGTCTCAGTCTCCACCACACCAAATGCCAAAGGATAATATTGGTCATTCGGGTCCCTTGCTACAGCAATTAACAACTGACCTCCATATTTTGTCTTAAGATGACACCCATCTACCCCTATAAATGGTCTACAACCCTTGGTAAGCCCTTTTTTGCATCCATCAAAACAGAAGTAAAATCTACCAAATCTTAGTGGTAGTGTTGGATGTGGTCTCTCAGTGTTTAGTTTGACAGTGTTCCCAGCATAATGTTTTGTCAACTCAGCTGCATATCTCCATAACATGTTATACTGTTCCTTTGCATCACCTTCAATTATTTCTTCAGCCATAGATTTGGCTCTCCAAGCTTTCCCTTTGGTAATGCCCACTGAATATTTCTGTCTAAGCTCAGACATAATTTCAGACAGTTTAACTTTCCCTTGTGACTTACTCTTTTCAACCACTAACTTAGAGACCCACTTGGAATTGGCAGACTTGTTATTTAATACCCTTGCACATGTGTGGGTCCCCACCCAAGTCTTTATCTGGTAAGTGAGGCTGCCTCACTTTGCTACACAATGCCAAAACCCACATTTACTCTTACACTAACCCTACACTCTCATTCTTAACAAACCTTATTTCTCTACCATTTAATCTGACCAACGATAGCATCTTTAAATTCAGAAAGAGAAATGAACTTCATACCTAATTTGAATTGAAAGTCTTTGTTAAGCAGCTCTGATCTGAACTTCTCATACTTTGGCTTGGAAGGTTTGTCATCCATGTCACTTTCATCAGCATCTGAACTTTTAGCATAATCCACATCTTCACATTTCCTTGTAGCCCTCTTTGAACAAGATCCTAAGACACTTTTGGGCACCAAAACACTGACCTTGTCCCTTTTGCTCTTTTCTTTCATCTTTTGGGATCCTTGGATGGCGCTTGAATCTCAATGATTTCCTTGATCTCCACCTATTCCCACTAACTGGAACAACTACCTCCACTTGTTCAAATTGCTCTTCTTCTATGTCAATTACTCTTTCCTCTTCACTGTCATTGAAACATTGGCTTGCATCAACATAGTCACCAGTACTATCATCTCCACTAGAGGTGCTGAAGTCATCAACATTAGGTACCAGAACCTTGGTCATCATGTCTTCTACACCGTGCTCTACCCAAAGATCGCCGTGAACCCTACAAGACATACAATGCTTAGCAACTTCTACAGCTCCTGCATCATCAACAACATTTGTAAACCCTTCATCCGTTTGCGGGATCTTTCTCCATAGCCCAAAACCTTCATAACCCCAATCTTTAACCAGACTAACAGCTTCAAAAAAGCTCCATTTATCTTCGTCCTGACCTTCAACAGTAGTCTCACTACCTCCTCTATAATACGTATGGCCGTCTTGCACGAAACTTCCCCCATGATGAAACACTAAATTAAACACACCCATTTGCAAGGATGAAGAACCCTAATCGCAGGTCGAATTGCGGCTTTTTGTAAAATAATTTTGCAAACAAATGAAGATGGATGGCTGCGCCCTAATTTGGAGGGTCTGAATTGAAACATAACATTTGCCAAATAATTTGGGATTTTAAGAAAAGGGCATTCTGGACATTTTATTTGGTATTGTGTGACATGGCATAACAAAAACTTACAAATGTAACAAAAATATAAGCCACATCAGCCTTTTAGGTGATGTGGCATCCTCAAGGTAAAAACTGAAACTTTTAAAATTTGTCAAGGTAACAATTGAAACCTTTTTTTTTTGCAGGGGGTTTTTCAAATACACCCCATATGTCAGGGGTGAAAATAAGTATTAACCCTTTTATTAATTATTGAAAGAAGATTACAACAATTTTGTTTTCGAGCATTGCTCACACAAATGATAAAATAAATGATAAAAATTACAACCTAAACTAATTAATCGTCCTCATCGGATGAAGATCCAAAGGCTTGATGTAGCTTCAACTTCAGGATTTCCTTCCCATAGTGAGCTTTCAGTTCAGCTTTCTCGGCTTTTAGCTTGCTAATGACTTTTTCCCACTCGTCGGGAGCAGGATCGTTGGTTGTCATTTCCTCAAGCTTTCTTTTCCTTGCTTTGATGTATCTTTTGATCGCGTTATCTTTCTGGCGAATCTTCTCATCTTTCTCCATGAGCCATTCATCCTGAAAATAAAGCATCTTTTCATGATCTTTGACCTGCTTCTTAAGCTTCTCATTTTCGAGATCAGTCTTAAGGAATTTGTCTTCCAAAGCTTCTTTCTCAAGTCTCATCTTGGCCAAAGCCTCTTGGTATTCTCCCATAGTCTCGACAGGAAAAATTTTTGATTTGGAAATGGTTGAGAACATGGGTTCTTCATAAGCATAAGGCATTCAGAATTCCTTTGCTCTTTTCTTTACCCAAGAAGTGTAGATTTCCATGGCTACACAATTCTTTGCCTTACCTTTTTCTTTCCTTCGGATGTGATGCCAAGCTCTGATCATCCTAGCTTTCAAACCTTGGGAATCCTCTCCCTCATGATAGAAGTAACTCTCTACTGTAAATCCAAGAGGTTTACTAGAGTTTGCGTACCCGAGTTGACGTCTTGCCAAGAATGGGTTGTAGTTGATTCCTCCTTTTGTACCGATGAGAGGTACGTTGGCAAATTCTCCACAGCTCTCAATGATTTCCATCTCATTGTCTGCCACGGTATACCAATGGATATCGTCGTTTGTAAGAGACATGAGCCTTCTAGACCAATGCCAATCGTCTTTGTTTTCGCGGAAGATAGGAGATTTAGGCAAGTGTGAGACAATCCATTTGAAAAATAGAGGTACACAACACACGATAGTTCCATCTCCTTGACGATTCCTATGATGAATGGAGAAGTACGTGTCACCAAGCAAAGTGGGAACGGGATTTCCAATCAGAAAGATCCTTATGGCGTTGATATCAACGAAACTTGGGACGTTGGGAAACAACACCAATCCATAGATGAGTAAAGCTAAAATAACTTCAAAGGCTACCATACTACCGGCTTCAGAGAATTTAAGAGCCTTCTCCATTAGGAACTTTGAAGTTAGTCCTAAGAGTTTTCCTTTGGTAGTTAGTTTTTTGTCTATCTCAGATTTCTTTAAGTGAGTCATTGTTGCAATGACTGGTGACTTAGGAATGGCTTCCAAACCATTGAAAGGCACTTTGTCCGATACTGAGATACCTAGGATGTGTGCGTACTCTTCCAAAGTAGGCATCAACTGATAATCAGGGAAAGTGAAACAGCGATAGATTGGATCGTAAAACTGAACAAAAATTTTGAGAAGTCCTTCATCAACGTTAGTGTTTAGAATATTTAAAAGAGTTCCATAGCGTTTTCTGAAATCCGAGGGATCTTCTACCAAGGATGCTAACTCTTTTAACTTTCCTACATCAGGAATTCTAAAACTGTATCTCGTGGTGAATCTTCCTCTGACATCCATCACTCTAACCTAAAATATTTACAAAGAAAAATCTCTAAATTCTTTGGAAATGGGAAGAGATATGAAGTTTTTGAATGAATGCATGAATGCTACAAACATGGTTAGTAGTTATACACACGGTCAAGCGTTCGAAGTCACGAACATGAGGCCAACGACAAGAATCAAACGTGGGTAAGTTCTAAGGGCTTATTCATCTGTGAAACGGGTTCTACTGATAATACAGGCTCAACGCTTCTCTCTGAAATATTATCGGATTTGTTGAATACTCGAATTCCAATAATATGTTTCAAGAAAAACTCGCCTGATCGTAGTCTCGCATGACAATTATTCTAGGCTTACGCCCGAATAATTTCTGCACTACATCCTAAATGGCCAAGATGGGTTATGTGTTCTCACCACTCGCAAGTTCTCTTGAAAGCAAAATGTCTTCGCAAATACTTGCTAAACACAAATACCCCAAGACAACCTCCACGAGAGAGGATCTCAAATTAACTCCGTAAGTCTTGAGACTTCTCACAAGTTAATAGGACTATACCCCACCTAGATCTTAAAATGTTTCTTAAATCGGGTTAGGATTTCTTTCCATCGATGAAATCGCGAAACACAATAAAGAAAAACAAACATATGCACATATGAAAGCTTAACCCCTTTCTTTCTTTTTTGAAAACAAAAAAAGCTTGGTGCTCTTGAGCATAGTCACATTTTTTTGAAAATCAAAATTTTGACGTACTCCCCAGCAGAGTCGCCATTTTTCCTGTTCGCGTTAAAAAGTGACGCGCTAGGGAATCAAATCTGAATTCGAATCCTCTCGCTCGAAACGCTTTACTCTTTTGATTTGTTTATAAAGATGCCGCGAGCATCAAGCTTTATTATTTTCAACACAAGAAATTATGATTATGAAAAAGGGGAAAGCTGCTAATACCCTCAATTGATTTTGATATGCGTAACGACTAGCGCAAACTAGACGCAACGCATTGGGGAGATTCCGGGTAAGGGGGTTTGTTATAAAGGGAATAGATGGAGCACCCTAAATATATATAGTTATCTATAGCTTTATATATGAATTTGTTTGATATGTTTTAATTGTTATTTCTATGATTGAGAAAGTTTCTCCTTTGGGATTTTAAGAAGGATAGATTATGTGGGATCCTAGTGTTTGTTATTATTGTGCTCGCAAAGATCTTTGGATCTTCTGCATACATATCCCTTAATGGGAATCAGAGCATTTGTAGCTCGGATCTACAGGGATCTATGGTTTGTTTGGTCTGAGGGAGAAATAAATTTGCTCGCCAAGGATGAGACCTTGTGCCTACGTATTCTCAAAAGGATGTTGAGAAAGTCAGAGCAATCGTAGTTCCCACTTATGCTAGTGGAAAGCAACGGAAGTTAGTAAGAGACACAGACAAATGTCATCTTAATGAAAAATGTATCTAATCTATTTCATCACATACATTTTGAAAAGATTGATGAATCTTTTGTCGTAAGTTATAGGTGTTTTGCTTGAGTGTACAAGCGTTACCACTTACATGTTTAAGAAAGATGTTTAAAAAATGATTGAATCTTTTAACCGTAAGCATTGGGTGTTTTGCTTGAGTGTACAAGCGTTACCACTTACGATTAAGAGATGTTTTTGTTTGAAAAGAGTTTGAAAAGTTTTTGATTGTATGTGATGTTATAGATGAGATATTTCTTCCATAGAGATGATAGATGTCTAAATCTCGAGGAGAAATTGATTGGATTAAAGGGATGCTTTTAAGAAGCCCATGGGTCCTTGTATTGTTAGCCCAAGAGGAGGCATTCCGAGGCTCATCGAGGTCC
The DNA here is from genome assembly GCA_021764765.1 of Vicia sativa. Classification (NCBI taxonomy): domain Eukaryota; kingdom Viridiplantae; phylum Streptophyta; class Magnoliopsida; order Fabales; family Fabaceae; genus Vicia; species Vicia sativa. Next base: position 180,800,601 of record CM038795.1, read on the forward strand.
TTGTCTGGCTCAAGAGGAAGCTATAGGGTATGGTGGCTTTGGCTTTAAAAGGATTTCAGGAAACCATCCTTTTGGAATGAAGAGCAATTTCACCGAGAAATTATACTCTCAGGGTTCTATCTTAGCGCGGGTGATTCTTTGTATTGGAATCCCAATAGGAGGCTGTTAAGAGATTTCCTGGTCTCTTTCATTGTATGATGCCCGAGAAGGCTAAACTCAATGAGGAGTTCTTTGGAACGAAGCCCAAGAGGAGGCTGACTCAACAGGGGAGTGTTGTCTTATATGAAGCCTAAGCGGAGGCTAAACTCAGATGAATGAGTTTTCTTATATGAATCCTAAGAGGAGGTTGAACTCAGATGAATGAGTTATCTTGTACAAAGCCCAAGAGGAGGCTGATACTGTGGGGAACCTATTGGTTAGACTAGTTGTTATGTTATAACTAGACAGTTGTATAAACAAGTGTGTGTGTGATATGTATCCACAGGAGTTTATGAAGGAAATATAAACAATGCATGATGTTTATTTAAAAGAGTTTATGAAGGAAATATAAACAAGTGTCTGTGAAACGAACGTTTAAAACGAGCGTAACTTGATTACTTACAAGTTTGAGTATGTACAAGGAAGTAAATATGTAAACGAATGAGTATTTATGTACAAGGAGAGGTGGATGTACATAGGTGGGTTGGGACTTACACCATAAGGGTGGCCCATTGGTTTAAAATCAGTTTCACCGGGAATAATGCTCCTTTCAATACCAATGGTATTTAGTGTATATACAATCGAAACGGAAACGAACGATCGAAGTTTGTCTGTATTTGAGTATTTACAGAGGTATCTGTATTATGTACAGGTAAAAATTTGTATGTATATGAAAAGAATTTGATATGTACAAGAAAAATATGTATGTACATAAAGAATGTTGGGACTTACACCGTAAGGGAGGCCCATGATCGGTTAAGAAATTTGAGAGAAAACGAATTCGATTTTATCGTTTAATCGGATCGATCATGGAAAAAGATGTAAGTTTTGATGAAAAGTTTTGAGGAATGTTTTTTGAAAGATGAAATTTACTTGTAAGAAGTTTTGAAAAGAATCGGGCTTTGAAAGTTTGAAAAAAATCACCTTTAAAGGTGTTTTGAAAAAGTACTCAAAAGTACCGTTTTCGGATCGATAAAAATATAATCGGATGAAAGTTTTTCTGAAACTTTTTGACACTATATCAAAATAGATACATTAATTGACAAGTGTACAAAAAATCACCTCAAAATGAGGAGTTTTGATTGGGTTTTGAAAAAGTCAAAGTTTGTAAAAAAAATGAAGTGAAAAATTAAAAAGTTTGGCAAAATGGTCCCAAGGCTACTCGAACCCGGGACCTGTTAGGCAAGGCATGGCATGAAAGTCTTAAGAGTGAGCTGGCAACCGCTGGGGCGGCAATACATCTGTGTATTGAAGTTAAACCAACTAAATATATTTTAAAACAGATTTTTGAATTTGAAAAAACGCGCGCAAGCTCATCTTCTTCCTCCAATCTTCATTCAATCCTAAATCCTTCGTTTCTTGATGAAATCAAAAGATATAAACATCAAACTTGATCGTTTTAAGCCCAGGAACATGATGATGTCCTTTAATTTCATTTATTTTAAGCCTAACATGATTGAATTTCTCAAGAACACGAAGAACCCTAAAACTGAAAATCTTAATTGAAATCGTGTATGGTGAATGATTTTGTCAATTGATAGAGGGTTATTGATCGTTGATAGTGCAGAAACAAAATGGCCAAGAGTTTTTTGGACTGGAATCAAAGAATCATAGAGTTTGAATTTCGTGCTCTTACCTGTTCAAGCTGAGATCGAAATCTGTGTTAGAGCGTTTCCAGTTGTGATTTTGTGATCCCTATAGCACCAATGGCTCTTGTGGAAGGTGTGAGGATGGTCTGCTTGCTCTGGAATAGCTTGGAATGTTCTGACCAAGTCGACCTGCATACAGCTCAAAGTGAAACTGGAAATCGTGGTTAGAGATGTTACAGGTTGATGTTAATGTTTTGGATCATTCATATGAAGTATATTGATGATGTTTGGATGATCAAAACACAAGTTGCTCGAGCCAAACTATGAATTTGAAGTTTAAGGCAGTTTTGTACAAGCTTGAAACATGAAATGCAAAATCTGATTTTTAGCTTTGCTTGTCTTGATTTTAAGTTTCAAACAAGTTCTATCTTGATATTAAAACATGTTAGACACCAAATTTCTCAAGGTTTTTCACAAGTTTTCAAAAATGCACAATTTCTCAATTTGAACTATGTTTCTTGAATTTTAAGAAAGAAGAGAGAAAGCATGTTCTTGCATAGCTTTGGTGTGGGTTGAAATTGCAAACAAGACCTCTATTTATAGGTCACAAGTTCTGAAAGATAAGTGAGAAAGTTTGGCTTTGGTATTTACAAGTTGCCTTAGAGGGCAAGAAAGTCATTTTTGCATTAAATGCAAAAGGAAGCTTCCTTTTAACCATGGTTAATTCTTACCTTGATCCTATCTCATTGTAATTACTCTCCCTCTGATTTTTATCAGTCCTATCTCACTTTGCAAGGTGGCATGTTTCTAGAAAGAAAGAAAAACTCAAAATGACCTATAATTTTGAAAGTTTGTACTTGAAAACCAAGGATTTTGGAGCTCTATGTTTCAAAATCAAAAGAATAGCTAGACTCCATGGATTTGAGAGTTCTTGGACATTTTGGAAAGCTTGTTTCAAGGGCTACAACTTTCATGCTTTGAGTTTTTTCCAAATCAAAGTGGAACTATGTGAAAAAATGCCATGAAGTTTGGAAAAAGTATGAAATTTTAACACTTGAAAAATTTTCTAAGTGTTGAAAATTTTGACGTTTTGTTGACTTTTCCAAATTTCTTGATTTTTTATGATCATGATGGATCATTTGAAGTATTTTGATGATGGAAAAAGTTTTGTTTTGAAAAAGTTGACCAAAAGTCAAAGTTTGACTTTTCAGTGCAGATGAAATTTCATCAGATGATTCAGAAATTTGACTGATGAATTATGTGAACTTCTGTGATGTTTTGAATCCAGAAATTAGGTCAACATGTTGTATCTAAGATATGAAGGTCAATCTCCAATCAAAAAAGTCATTCATTGATCATTAAATCAGAGATTACTCATCCTCGATGAAAACCCTAATTGGTCGATCCTTGATAGATCATGAGGAAAAATTTGATATCTGAAGATCAGAGGTTGATGATTTGATCAAGATAGATCAAATGAGGTGGATAAAACTCAAACCCTAATTGATTACCTCTTGAATCAGATGAAAATTTTGTGAAACCCTAATTTTGACCTGTAGAAGCTACACCCGATTAATTCTGTTCTGAACTGTTAGTGATGCAATGATGCAAAATGTAAGGTGGTATATTAGGTCAAAAATTGGGGTATGACAACTAGTAAGTTCTATTTTGGGCTTAACAGTTAACACCTCCTTATTACTCATATCAATATACTTAGAACCAATACTAATAAATCTTATTTCTACTTATAGAACCCAATTACCCAAATAACACACATATGCAAATAATCCAATTATTCATCAAATCACTCAATTAAATTATATTATCATATAATATAATAAATAATAATTGATAAATAACTATTAAAATTTGGGATGTTGCATGATGCCCTCTAGCTTATAAATTCAAGTCCTTTAATTCACATTTTCACATCCATGATCCTCAACACTCTATCTCACACCTCATTCTCTAAAATATTTTCAAACTTCTTTCACTTAACTTTAGTCGTAGAGCTTCGAGGAAGTTCTTTTGTTTGGTAAGGCATCTTTTTAATTTGAGAAGGGAATTGTTGTAAAATTCACCAAAGAATTTATTACCTTGATTTTAAGATTTATCCATAAGGGATTGTATATTTGGGTTAAAATAAAACCCATTTTAGTTTGCAAATTTAGATTCTAAGCCGTTGTTTCGGTTTGTAAACTAATCTCGATCAAAATCTTACATTGGTTCGAGATCAGCCTAATTCAAAATATCAAGTTAGTTTGTGGTTATTTTGGTAAAAACCCCGAATTGGTTCTTATGTTCAACCCTGTCAAAAGCTTTCTTTGGTTCTTGATAAGCCTATTTCAAAATCTCAATGATTCGTGGTCAGACTGGTCAAAACCTTGATTCAATTTGTGAGTTCAGCCGGGTTCAAAAGTAAACATTGGTTTGAGATAAGTCTGTGGAAATATTGGTTTATATTGGGGACTAACCACTTCAAGTTTCTGTTGAAAGGAAGACTAGACACTTCTCTATAATGTTTGATGTTTAGTTGAAAGTTAGCCTAAAACTTCAATTTTCCTTATATAAGGGGTTAAGGAGTTCAGCCAACTAAAAACTCTTAAGAGTCATTGGATACTCTTAATATCAAATCTTGGGGAGAGTATAAGGTCACTTCATTTCTACTGAACCTCTATAACTTATTGTGTTATTTCTCCTACCCTTAACCCTTATTTCATGCTTATTTATATTTCCACAACTAAGGTCTTAAAATGTTTTCAAAATATTGTTAAACTCTAAAAATAATTGTAAAAGTTTTTTAAACTACCGTTTTTATGTGTGGAATCACATATTTAGCAAAAGAGTCTAGAAAAGGCTTATTTTTCGGTGATAATAACACACATAAATGTGAGGCCATTTTCACGCATTGAGATTATTACTGACCATTCGATAAATATTAAATGGCTTAAATATAAGTTTTGTATTTAACTTAAAATTTTAAAATCATATTTTTTATTAAACCATTAGATCTCGATCGAGGTGGCGAAGGAGTTTGTGAGTATTCAAGGCAATTTTTTATGGGGTAAGGTGGAGGGAAAGAGGAAGATACATTGGGTGAGTTGGGAAAAGATTTGCCTCCTAGTTGATTTAGGGGTAAAATTTCTTCCTAACTTCAATTTAGCCCTTCTTATCAAGAATTATCCCTTCCTAACTTTAATAAATGGAGATGGAGAAGTATAAAAGGAGAGGAGAATCATTGGCTTGATGTTTTGAAGGCTCATTATGGTAATGGGTATCATATTCCTTTTTGGGAAGCTTGGTGGTTGGGGGAGTCTTGTTTTAAGGATGATATTCAGAATTGTATCATGTCTCTAATTTGAAGAGAGTTTCGGTAGCGGGCATGGGTGGTTGGATGGAGGGTGAGTGGATTTGGAGGGATTGTGGCGTTAACATTCCACTTTTATCTTCGGAGGGTCGGGTTAATTTTTTGACTCTTAAATCTAAGCTTTTGGAGGTTATTTTGAGGCCACATTCTCAAGATGATGTATCTTGGAAGGCGGATCCAAACAGTGTTTTTTTGGTCTCCTCTTGTTACTCTTTCTATGATAGCCATAGAGTGCCCTTGGGGCCGAGGAGTAGTGAGGAAGAGAGTTTGATAAAGTTGTGGAATATGGACATTTCGTTCAAGATCAAAGCGTTTGGTTGGAGATTTCTTCTTAATCCTCTTCCAACAAAGGATCTTTTGGTGGTTAGGGGTGTAAATTTACATATAGATTCTTTATTTTGTACTTTTTGTGGTGATGTTTTGGAATCCCGTAATCATACTTTCGTTGGGTGTAGAGTGGTGAAAAGAATATGGGATGATATAACTTTTTGGTTAAACAAACCAGTAGATACTAATGGTGAAGGTGCCTCAAATTTTTGGAAATGACATTATTTTTGTAAAGATAAAAAGGTGAAAGAAAGCAAGTTGGGTTTGGTTTGGATAACTACTATATAGTCCATTTGGATAGTGAGGAATGACACTTTCTTTAGGGAAGAAAAATGGAGCGTGGATGACTTGATTTGAAAGATAAAACTGTTAGTTTGGAAGTGGTCGTTCATAGGAGACATTATCCATTCCAATTATAGTTTTTATGACTTTTGCAAAGTTCCTTTGCATTTTCTTTCGAAACTGTAATTGGTAGTTAATTTCTTATTTTTGTTGGGTTGATTTTGTCCCCGTTCCTTGTGTACTCAGGTTGGAGAACCCTTAGTTCTCCCATTAATATATCTTGCTTACACAAAAAAAAGATCTCGATCGAACATGTTGGACAATGGACTTCAAACACAAGAGGGGAGAGGGAAAATTATGGTATTTAATATTGGTGATTAATTTTAAGGTTTTGTTACTTAAGAAACATATTGTGTTAGTATTCTTTAAGATCAAAATAAATCGCACAACAAAAAAGAAAGAATATAATTAACTAAACTGCAAAAAATAAAAGATAAGAATTACATAAATAACACTAATGTTTTATCCAGGTTCATCCAAATATTAACCTACTTATGTCCCTATCTTGAGATTTTCACTATGAACTTAAACTTTTATAGATTATGCCAATGAACCTTGATACAAGCTGATCTTGAAATTATACAGCCAAAATGGACGCTTTACCAATGCTAAGCTAGCAAACCAATTAGAGATTTTTCAGGCTTATCTTAAGAATCAAATAAAACTTTTTATGGAAAAACCTCAAAAATCAATAGAGAGATTTTAAGACGGATTTATCTTCACAACCAAACTCAATTTATCCAGAGTATCAAACTATTGAGTATAAAACAACAACATGTCACTAATACAATTTATTCACAAGTACATTTTTTCACTTGAATACACTAAGTCAAATTAAATGAAAGATACATATTTTTAGAGACAACGAGAGAGAAAATAGAGAGATAAATTCTAAATAAATATGAAACTTCGAAGATTTGGTTTAAAATGAGGAGGAGATACCCCTTCTTTATATAAGAGATGAGAGAACAAAAAAAGAAAACGACCCATGGGTGAATTTAATGACCCAATCGATTGACTCCTTGTCCCAATCAATTGGCTGAGTAAAACAATCTATTATACTGGCCCATTTTGAAAAGTTTGGTTACAAAGTTATGTCCAATCATTATAACACCATCATAACCGATTAGCCTTCTGCAAATCGATTAACTTAAGGTCCCAATCAATTGGATAGTTTAAAAATGCTTTTAAAAGGAAACTGACAGTATCCTAATCAACTAACTCGGACTTGAAAATATTTTGAAGTGTTTTAATAGTTAAAAAAAGGTTTTTAGTGTGTTTCTGAGTTGCCTTAGTATTTTAGGAGGTATTCCCCTATTTTCAAAAAACTCTTGTCACCTCACTACAAAAAAGAAGCTCATTTGCCACGTAAAAATAACGTGCCAAACTTCAAAAACACGTCACAAAAAAAAAACAGCGACGTGGTGAGTTATGTTGCTGGGGAACAAGTGGCAACCTTGTAGCGACGTGCTTCCCATGTCACAAAGTTGTGACGTGGTATTCACGTCGCAAAGGCTTTGCATTGGGAAAGACAAGTAGCAGCTTTATTAGCGACGTGGTTTCCATGTCACAAATTTGTGACATGATTCTCACGTCGCTACAGGTGACGTTTTTGTTTTTTAAAAAATGATTTAGTAATTATTTTTTTATATTAATTAATTTATATAATAAAATTTAAATAATAAAAATTTTATAATAAAAATTATATAATAAAATTTATATAATAAAATTTATATAATAAAATTTATATAATAAAATTTATATAATAAAATTTATATATTAAAATTATTATAATAATATTATTTTATTATATATTCGAATAATAAAATTTTATAAAATAAACTCATATAATAAAATATTATATAATTTAATAATTTAAAATGATAAAAATAAATATCTTACATAAATGCAAATTTAAAAACAAAATAAATAAAATGTTTTCACGGGGCATCTTCACCCGGATAATTATCAAGATCAAAATCATCAATTTCGTCGTTATCCGGTTGTGTATCAGGAACATTTTGATTTCCACCACCTTGCATAAACCTTCTCATCTGCTCCTCCATATCAGATTGCCTCTTCCACATGATCTCCAATTGCTGCTCCTGCTCTTGCCTCATTGTCGTTATTTGGGTCTCCATTTCGCGTCTCACTTCACTTGCCGCCAACTGTCTTACAGTTTCAAGTTGATCCTGTGATAGATTCGGTTGACGTGACCCTCCCTCTCCATCTCTAAGTCGTTGAAATAGATTATGATCACCAACTCTCAACCCGGCGGCCAAATTTCCACCCGCAAAAAAGCAACCATTAGGCCCTTTTCCATTAACTACTTCATTCCAAATATAGAAATCAATATCACCATTAAGCGGTTCCCCCTCTGCTGGCCTATATTGAGGATTGTGTTCCAGAAAAAGTGCAAGCAATGTCTGATAATCATCCTACATATACATTAAATAATAAAATTAAATTTTTTATATATATATATATATATATATATATATATATATATATATATATATTAAATTATACTAAATTAATACATGTATATATTAAATTATACTAAATTCAAATATATTAAAAAATTGTCACGTGATTTTCACAAATCAACTTATGAATTGCCACGTGATTTTCACGTGGCAATTTATCAGTTGCCACATGAAAATTATTCACGTGGCAATTTATCAGTTGCCACATGATAAGCACGCCACAATTTATAGGTTGCCACGTGAAAATAACGTCACAAATTTTGTTATTAACTTAAAATAAAAACATAAATTAAATAACTTACAAAAGCTCTCTGTGTGCGCTCGTCGACAAAACCTCTAGAGTTCTTTGTCCGAGTCCTCGTAATCAACTCAATGATTAATGGTGGTCTCCCCAACTCCTTAGTCTAAACAATAAAATTAAAAATAATTAGTAAAAAATATTATGAATAAAAATATAACTTAAAAAATTAGTAATTTTTACCATCCGCCGGACATGCTCCGCAGTACTAATACTTCCAACAGTATTGACACATCCCCCTTTTCAGATACCCTCATCTTCTTAAAACTTTCGGATTTAGCCTTGAATTCTGGCGAACCCTAATATGTAAGAAGTTCGCCAAAAACCTCTACGCCTATCCAGTTAGGACGAATACCATGAAGCTCATAATTCTCCCTAACCCGCCGCATTATATCAGAAAATCTTCTAGAAGTTCTGCTATAATATATTTTTTCCATAATTTTCTCATTCAACGGATCCCACACATTTTTCCGCAATGTTGTATGACATTAAAATAAAAAGTTAAGTAATTATCATTAAAATGTGACTTAAATAACAATACTAAAAAAATATATTAAATTTACAACTTAAATAAATAACAATACCTTAAATTTTTTAAACCATTCTTCTTTATTTGTAACCTCGTCAAAGTTCCTCCAAAATGATTTATACATCTGCTGGATTATATAATTAATAACCTTGGCGACTCGAAACTAAACAACAAGATTTTGAATAAACAATATTAATTATAAATTTATACAAAATATTAAAATGAATATGTACTTAAATAAAAGTTTATATAAGAAACTTACTTGCTTCCTTCGGGCCAAATCCAAAACCTCCCGTCAATAACATGAATCTCACTCGGATCATCTCTTCCACGAAGATCAGCTCCATCTATATCATCAGCTACCACATCTGCATCACCGTCAGCCTCACGTGCAGGTACATGTGTAGGACGTGGGGTGCTGGATCCAGCAGCCTGTATGGGATGTGGGGTGCGTGATCCTCCGGTCTATCTAGGACGTGGGACGCGGGATCCTCCAGCCTGTGTGGGACGTGGACTGGGGGAACGTCCAGCCTGTGTGGGACGTGGACTAGGGGATCGTCCAGCCTGTATCGGACGTGGACTGCTGGATCCTCCAGTATGTGTGGAATGTGGGTTGTTGGACCCTCCCGCCTGCTGGAAGGATGAAGACATCTGTGTGGGATATGAAAAACCGGGTCCCTCCGCCTGCTGGAATGATGAAGGCATACCAGTCTATAGAAATGGAAAATTGGGTCCTCCTGCCCGCTGGAAGGATGAGGGGACACCAGTCTGCTGGAAAGATGAAGGCATCTGGGACGGTGGAAAAAGGAAACCGGGACCTCCAGGTGGCACAAAAGATGCAGGTACCCCAGACGGGAATGTATGGGAGGAGAGTAATGGGACAAATCTTTCTCTCGTACATCTTTTTTAAAATTTGTCTTGTTTCTTCTATATGGATGATTTACTGGTAGGAATCTACGGTGACAATCAAACCACGAGCTTTTCCCACCTTTATCCAATGTAAATGCTTTGGTGTATCTCATGCAATGCGGACAACCCATTTTTCCATGCGTACCCCAACCAAACAACATGTCATATGCTGGAAAGTCATTAACGGTCCACATCAAGGCAGCTCGCAATGTAAAGTTCTGTTTACGGGATATATCATAAGTCCATTCTCCAATCCACAACCTCTTCAAATCATCAATTAAAGGTTGTAAGTACACATCATTTCCGGCTTTTGGACTGTGCGGGCCTGGAATAACGCACGTCAAAAACATGTATGGTTTTGTCATGCACATCTCAGGAGGGAGGTTGTAAGGGGTTACAATAACTAGCCAACAAGAATACGCACTTCCCGCCGCTTGCACGTATGGGGCAGAACCATCAGAGCATAATCCAAGCCTGACATTTCTAGGTTCTGTAGCAAAATCTAGATGTGTCCGATCAAAGTGCTTCCATGCCTCACCATCAGATGGATGTCGCATAGTGCCAGAACTTGTTTGGTTTGTATGATGCCATGTCATTTGACTTGCACTGTGCATTGAAGCAAACATTCTTTTTAACCTTGGTATTATAGGAAGATAAAACATGGATTTTACTGCTACACGCTTTTGTTTGCTGTTAACGGCTCTATTGCAAACTTGATATCTTGGACTATTACAAAACTTACACTCCTCTAACGATCCATCTTGAGTACCAAACTCATTGTCATAAAACAACATGCAACCGTTAATGCAACAGTTAATCTTTCTTACTTTTAAACCCAACTTCGACACCCACTTCTTTGCATCATAATAACTTGTAGGCAAGTTGTCTTTCGTAGCGGTGGAGTCCAACATCATTTTTGTAAAATGTTCCAGACATTGATCAGAAACATTCCAATTTGACTTGACGGCCAATAATCTCACACACATTGATAGCTTTGAGTTTGACGACCCCTCAAACAACGGCGTATTCATCTCATTCAACAATTGATAAAATCTTTGCGCTTCCTCATTCGGCAACTCTTCCCCGTCAAAATCTCTAGGTTCATATATGTCACGTTCACACCAAAAGCATCCTCAACCACGTCACCGATCAAATTAAAGTTCTCCTCATACTCCATAACCGGTCGACTACTTGAAGCATGCGTGTTGCTAGTCTCGGTACATTACGGTAGTTCTTCACCATTATCGTCCAAACCCAATAATTTTCAATGAATCCCTTCTATGCGGATGCGTGTTACTTCCTCGGGTCACTAATTATTGGTCTACATTCACATTTAAGACAGAACACCTAACCCTCCTTCGCCGACAACTCCGAGCAAACGCCCACTTAATAAACCCATCAACTCCTACTATAAAATTGGGTTTAAGTCCACTTCTTCCTGGATATGTTCTATCGTACATCCAACTACGATAATACCGATAATATTCCATACTGCACATTTATACAATCATTGTCTTTTTCATTAGAGATATTAATCAACTTAATAATATTATTCTTAAACGTATACTATTTAATTACTATTCTTAAAAATATTAATTTTGTTTAATTAACTATTAACTTTAACTTTAACTTTAACTTTAACTTTAGCTACTATAAATAAATATAAATTTCGCTTTTTTATATATATACTAACATAAAAATAAATATTCAAATATAAAATATATAATTTTTTATTATATAACAATAATATCAAAAAACAATAATATAACGTATATACTTTTTATTATATATACAACAATAATATTAAAAAACAATAATGTAACATATATACTTTTTATTATATATATAACAATAATATTAAAACAATAATATAATATACACTTTTTTTAATTATGTTTTTTATAAATTCTTATTTTAATATATAATTTTTTCTTCATATCTTTAACATATAAATAAAAACTAAAACTACTATAATAAATATAATATAAATTTTTATTTTTAAATATGTTTTTAAATTTACGTGTTAACATATATATATATATATATATATATATATATATATATAAAATAAGACTTTTAATTTTATGTTTTCTAAAAATTTTAGTTTAATATATATTCAATTTTTATTTTATTTTATATGTATATACTAACAAAAAAAATTTATATGTCTATAACATGCAATAATATTAACAAATTTTTTATATTTAGAATTTTGTTTAAATATTAACATATATTAACAATATAAATTTTTTTAATTTATTAAGATATAATATATTAACATATTAAAAAATTCTAATTTTTTTATATAACAAATTCTAATTTATTCTATATGTATATAACAATAATATTTATGTTTAATAATATATTAACATATAAAAAATTTTAATTTTCAATTTATTTTAAACATTAACCTATAATACTAACCTAAAACTAAATTTGCATAAATATAAAATATATATAATACTAAACTAAATTTTCAAATAAACAGAATATATATAACACTAATCTATATAATACATATAAAATATAAAAAAAAAAAAAAGCATAAATACATTCTTCACTTAATTTGCTTCTTCTTGTATAGGTCTTGGTGTTCTTCTTCAAAATTCTCTACAAGTTAAACAAAACAAATTTTATTATATTTTTTACCAGTATAATAAATAACGAATAAATTAAATAAAAATTTACTAACATATAATTACCTGTTCTTCTTCAACGATTTGGGATGGAAAAAATTTGTTTTAGAAATTTTGGGATTGAGATGGAGGCCAGCAGAGAAAGAAGAAAGGAAGAAGATGAAGATGAAAAAACATACAGATGGATGTAACGGGTGAGTTGTGTTTTGGAAATTTAAACAACAAGTAGCGACGTGACTGTCACGTCGCAACATTGCCACGTGAGACTCACGTCGCTACACACCCAACGGAAATATACTTTATCACGTCACTACCAAATTTCAAAAAACATTTAAACTCCCTCCAACTAAACGTGGCAGACTTTATTTAAATTAATTTTTTCTAATATGTAGCGACGTGTACATCACGTCGCAACTTTTTTTTTAAAAAACAAACTTTGACTTGCTTGTGGCTTAGTTTTTTTATTATTAAAATATTTTGTGACGTGGTTATCACGTCGCAACTACATTTTTTACTCACGTGATAACCACGTCGCTAATATATGTCGCTGGGGACCATATTTCTTGTAGTGCCTAGACATACTCGACCATGCAAGCTTTCACAACTCTGAGGCCTTCAAGATCCTTTGCAAGATAAATCAACCATACAAGCACTTCAATTGACTCTTGAGTCTCCTCTAGATGAGACTTGAAATGTCTTTAAGTTTGATCACCATGATCAAAGAGTTGGAAAACTATTACCACCAACTTCAACAATTATTGGTGTTGTCATCATTACAACTTTAAGAAGGCTATCAACAATATCTTCAACTTCATACTGCAAGCACATAGATCTATTGAACGGTCACAGATGCACTGAATGTGTAAATGCGTGCATCAACATTCATAAATGAATGGAGATTCCATAATCACTGATACACACATTCACGCATTTAATACATCATTGTCTGTTCCAACAATAGCAAACCATTTAAATATATGTTTTATAATTTTAAATTATAATTTAAAAAATTAAATATCAAAAATTTTAAACTATCTGATCGAACAGATGCATTGAATGTTTGAACATGTATATTAATGACTGCAATAAATCAGCATTCATAAATAGATGTAGGTACTTTCCAGTCATTGATGTACACGTACAATTATATATTAAATGTATCACCAACCGTTCCATCAATATCAAACAATTTAAATATAAGTTTTATATTTTAAATTATAATTCAAAAGTTAAAAATCATATTTTTTAACGATCACTATGTCCCTACGATCACTATGTCCCAAATGTATGAATACATGCCTGATTGACTGTAGTGAATATACTTTCATAAGTGGATGTAAAATTCAAGTTGCACACATTTGGTGCATTAGTGACCAATTAATGTAAATTGGTTTAAAAATATTCTTATTTCTTGCCTTTAAATATTTCCCTTCTTGATGTATGTTTCTTCGTATTGCTTATGTGGTGGCACCGTATTTTATTTGAAATCTTTTTGTCTTAAAATATACTACTACACATTTATTTGAAATCTGATTTAGTTACCATATCACATATGTAGGGTTTATCATATTATTTTAGAATTAATCTTTGATTAGTCAAACTTTTTTGCAATGGTTTAGAAAAGCATAGCCGAATAGAAAGAATGTGCACATGTGCTTGAGTATATTTGTGATACTCAAATCAACTATTTTCATTCAACATTTATTTCTGATATATAAAATGACTTATTCCTTCACATGATTCCGAAAAAGGAAAGCTCCAACTAAAAAGAAAAAGAAGTTTATAAGTTGCTTCCTAAAATCTTATCAACAAATTTTCCAACAGAAATGAAAGAAGATCCACCACTTGCAACAGCATTCCTAGCCTTCTCTTTCATCTCTTGAACCTTCTTGTGCACAATGTTATCCCTATCCATCAAATCCTTCAACCCTTTCTCAATCTCTTCAGCCACCACAATATCACTATCCCTTTTATATACCACTCTCAACTCCACAGCTACACCCCATTCTTTCACCATCCTAAAAGCATTAAGCTGCTGTTCTGCATAGATAGGCCATGTCAATATTGGAACACCAAACCATAAACTTTCCAAAATAGAATTCCATCCACAATGTGAAACAAATCCACCAATAGCCTTATGTCCCAATATCTCAACTTGAGGTGCCCACTCACATATCATTCCCTTACCTTCCAAGGCCATCCATTCTAAAAATTCTTCTGGTGGAGTCTTCACAGTCCATAAAAACCTAACTCCACTGTTCTTAAGTGCTAATGCTATTTGTCTTATTTGAAGTGGAAAAAAACTAAGTCCCACGCTTCCAAAACATAGAAAAACAACAGATTTGTTAGGCTGTTCATCTAGCCATTTCAATATAAGATCATGTTGAACTTGATCCAAATAAGGGCTAGGGTTACCTTTTAGACCTAACAAAGGTCCAACAGCATAGATAGGAGGGACTTTTTCATCATGACTAGATAATGCATCAATTGAATATTGTTCCAAATCTGAAAAAGTATTAACAATAATCCCTTTGGTGTCTCTAAACCTCTCAGCAAATTTGTAATATGCAACATATCCACCGTCTTTGTTAAAAATAGCATAAGGTAAAACATTATATGGTACTGGAAGTGAGAAACCATGAATCAAGAGTTGATGATCCGGGTCGGAATCATCGAAAACATCTTCTATTCGGCGGTTTTGAAGCGAAAGCATGAAACTCAAAAAACTAACATTTGATGTTAGAAACAAATAAGAAGGTATTCCAAGTTCATTTCCAACATCAATCATTGAAACACAGAAGAAATCTAGGACTAACCCAACTACTTTGTCTGATAAGATGGTTTGTATAGCAGCCTTGACATGAGGTATGAGACTTTCAATGAAAGTCAAGATGAAGAACTCTGGGGCCTTGAGTAATTCTTCTGGAGGTCGTGCAACTTCAGGAAGATCAATGAGTTGGATTTGCGGCTCTGAGGCTAAAGCTGCTTTGATGTAGGAATCTGAAATGAGAATACCTGGGAATTTGATGCATAGAACTGTGATGGAAAGATTGGCATGAGTATTGATTAAGAGCTTTGCAAATTCAAGTGAAGAAACTAAATGGCCAATCCCTGGTGCAGGAATGAAGATTAGTTCTGATTTTTTCTTCATCTCATTCATAGCCATTGTTCTTTGTGCCTTCTGTGTGGTTTAAAACTCCCTGTAGTTTGGAGACAGTTCTGATTTTGTATTTATCACTATGCTGTCATATCATACGTGAAACTTTAATAATGTTGCATATTTTTGCTGACATCCAACTATTTTCCTTTAGTCAATTTGTAGTGTTTGTGCAATTATTATGTTTTAGACTATTACAATGGTTTACATGTTTAAAAAGTTTTTTTTTTTTTTTTTTATATTTCACGTCATCTTCTCTTTCTTTCATTTAATAATTTAATAGACATTCAACTTGTATTCAATGTAATAATTTTGTTTAATAAAATTCAACACCCTTCTCATTCATTTTTATTTTATATTTTTATTTTATTTTTATGTATTTTTAATAAAATCGATTTTTTTTTGCGTCCAAATCAAATAAACTAAATTTCACACAAAAAAAGATGAATTTTAGTGAAAATAAAAAATAAATATATTTAATATAAAATAATTGAACCCAAATAATTAACATGAGATAAAAATCTAAACATTTACAACAACCAATAAAATTTTATAAAATATTTTATATGAGTCCACTTTTTTCTCATTCAACATGTAAATGTTTTCAACACCAATTAATCTATCACACTTTCAACACTCTATTCAATGTCCCACGGCAAACAATCAAATATTGAAGAAAAAAATTCAACATCCTCGTTATACATAGTCTTATACCTTTTAAAATCTTTCCTTTTGCATCCAACCAGTAAGAAATGTTATTTTTACTTTTGCATTGTCACATTATCTTTACAGGGCGGACGACTTAATTATAATGATTTTTTATACATGGGACTTATATTTATCGCATATCAATATTTGATTATGTTAATAATAATTTATCATTTTTTAGAGTAAATGATTAATTTATTTCATTAATATTAATATTTTAAATACATGTTGAAATATTAATAAAATCATGAAAACTAGCAAAGGATGGAGCCATCCGTGCCTAAGCATGAACAATCTCATTGGTTTGTCTTCTAACGAACTTAACATGAGAGTTCATAAAAAAGAGTCACCAGTCTATTACAATCGTTGATGATAGCTCTGAAATCCAAGTCATTAGACTTCAGAGGATTCACACTATCCACAACTCGTTTTGCATCTAATTCAAAATCCATATTGTCATAGCCCAGATTGTTAACCCATTTTAATGTTGTTATAAGGCCTAAAGCTTCTCCAATAGCAACATCAATACAAGGTGAAAACCATTTTGTTTGGACTGCAATAAAATGGCATGCGTCATCTCTGATACAAGCACCTATGCCTACCTTATTAAGAGAAAAGGAAGCATCAATATTATACTTGAGATGAAGCATCGTGGCTTACACCACCTAGAAACATTTGTCGGAGAATTAATAAATAATCTCAATGTTGGAGCAGTGGTGCTGAGCATTTCTCCAAGCGGCTAAACATTGAGCTGCTCGCTGACAAATTAAAACCGAAGATTCTTCCTAGAATTCCAAATATGACTATTTCTCCCTTTCCAAATGCTCCAAATAATTATAGAGAAAAGCGCCTAGTGGTCATGATTTAAAACCTGCTAAAAGGAAAAAACCACAGAAGCAAATGATCCTCAACTTTGATCAAGAACAATACTCAACTCATTACCTAACATAGTGCCAACCACATAATTCAGAGAATTAACAATCTCCCCCTTTGGTTTAGTTTGGCTAAAAATAATTTACATAACCTTTGCATAAATAGAGAAGAACATAACTCAAAGGTTAAACAATATAATCAGTTAGCAGCAACCATAAACTAAAAACATCATAAGTAGTTAGTCTTTAGTATTCACACATTTGGAAATCTTTAGTCTTCACATGATGTCACAACATCAACAATAGGACTTCTTCATGACAGTCCAACACATATTCTTCCCCCCTTAAAAGCTGCACTCTCACGTTTGGCACAAGAACACATACACACAACACATACACATTTCTCTCCCCTTTTTTAGCCAGAATATGACAAAGGCTTTAACAAGAGGTAATATCCACAATTTGATTGATGTCGGGACATCACATTCAACATATTTTAAGCACTATTTTCATCCAACCAGAATAATCACCAAGCCTTCCTTTGCACTCTAAAAGCATTATTTTCATCCAACCAGAGTGAAACAAACCAAGATATCAAAACATCACATGTGTAATTTCTCTCTTCATCTAACAGACCATCCATCAAGCTCCTTCAAATTTTGTAAAGAAAAATAAATTCCCCCAGACACAAACAAAACTACCCTTTAGACTCCTCCTAAGACGCGTGTGTGCATATGACTCAACCAACTAACTTCACATAGCTAGAACCATACATATCCAACAACCTAATTTTACAACATCTTGTTTGACATCACAACCTCACCAGAGGAAAATACTCTTCTCAAGCTTGATCAGCATGCAAGCTTCAAATAAATATGCATCATTGTAGTCACGATCCATAGATATAAATTTCAATCTTACCCTCAAGTCTTCCTTCATTTTGATAGCCCGTTCTTCATCTGCGTACACTTGTCCTCTCTGTTGTTCAACCTCAGCCAGCTTACAATGGAATTCACTTAATTCATAATTGACCGCATTCAGGTTATCCTTTACACGAAACTTCGCTTTTCTTTCCCTTTCAACTTGTTCTTGACTTTTTAAGAGCTCAACATCTCTTTCTTTAAGGCTCTGCCTCAAATCATTCCTCTCTCGGGCAACACGAGTACGGGCTGCCTGTTGTCATTATTCTTCGACTTTCATCTCTGAAATAGTGACTTTGAGTTTATTGAATTCCTCAATAGGGATGTGAGTGAGTTCATGTTCTGGCACGTCAAAAGGAATTTCTATAGTAAATGGCAGTTTTACTTCTGTTACTCTTATAAGTATCCATGGTTCATACGGTTCTCCATCGCCATTTCCTCTTTTCCTGAGCTTTGTACCCTTCCTGTGAACTTGGGTCCAAGCTTTCTGGATCTGTTTCAACAAACTAGGATCTTCCTTTCCAAATTCTAGCAAAATAAGCTCTTTCAGAAATTCTTCCTTTGGTGCAGTTTCCATAGGACAACCAAATTGCTTAAGAACCAACCTAGGATTATAATTGATACATCCTTGAGATCCAATTAGCAGAGCATTAGGAAACACTCCACAGTGAGTGATGACCTCCCATGTATACTAAGTTGGCGAATACCAGAAAACGCCACTAGTAGTAAGAGAAGCCAATTTTTGAGACCAACTCAAATTCTCTAAGATTTTAACCCAAGGTCCTCGCTGAGGAATATGAGACTTCAACCATGAGTAGAGAAAAATGGAGCAACACATTACAACTCCCTTTTTCTTCTCATATCAGATATGAATGTTGATGAGCATATCTACAAGCAAAGCGGGCACATGGTTGTCTGAAAGAAATACATTAATCACAGGCTGACTTATGTAATCGTTGTCATTGTTGGGAAACAAAACCACCCCAAAGATTAGTAAAGCTAAAACAGCGTTGAACGACATCCAATTTTCTTCAGATATCGGCAATTCTTCAGCTCTCTGTTCCAAAAATCTCCTGGAAATTCCCTTTTCTACCAACTTCGGCCCTATTTCTTAGACAGGGAGATATAGAGCAGCTGCCATGTTAATTGCATCCAAATTTTCTCCTAACTTAGTAAAAGGAACATCGCCTTTCAAGGGCCGATTTAGTAACCTTTCAAACTCTTCAATTATCGGGACTAACTGAAAATCTCGAAACGTGAAACACCGTAGAGGTGCATCAAAAAACTTCACTAAGGCTTTCAAGGCATCATGATCAACTGCAGTATCCAGCAGTTCCAAAATCCACCTATATCTAACGTGAAAATTATTCAGCTGAACAAGCTTTACTTTCTTCTTGAGCTTTAACAAAGTTCGAGTGTCAGGAATCTTAAACTTGAGATGAGGGTTATTCTTCTTGATTAAATCCACGCGTGATCTGATTACCTATACGACCGAGTCTTTAAAGTTCCCTGAAAAATGACAATAATATGATGAAAATGAATGATTAATGCAACATATAATGCAAATGGTTAAAATGGAATCTGACAAACAATGTAATAGTAGATCACATGACGGGTCACCGGATGGTCGGACATGGTTTCGACGTCTACCCAACAATTCCCCATACTGGATGGTTCTAATGTTTTTTGCTAAATATTTCTCGGAGTCTCAGATCCCCTTTTTTTAAAATATTATCATCATGCCAACGATCCACATGATGATAGTATTTCCAAAATTATACTCCAAGAAACGGCTCCTTAAAGGGATACTCAAAAAAAAACTTTTGAGTGGTCGGTCTCAGTTTGGATATCCTAATACTTAGAGTTATAGGCCCTTTATCCATGAATTATCATCCCGCGCTAGCGTGCGGTGCAAAAACTCTCTTAAAAAGACCAACTCTAAGGTGTAGTCTTCACGTTGATCCAAAAGACACGGATGTCTAGTGGACCTAAGCTACGCAACCACTCTAAACTTAATGTTTCCTAGAAGCCTGGGTATTGGGATTATTTATGAATCATAACCAACAAGTTCCCAACACAATAATATATCAAAAGGATAATATATATATATATATATATATATATATATATATATATATATATATATATATATATATATATATATATATATATATATAACGAAAGAGAATAATAAGAAATAAACCATAAATAAGCATAAACAAACACACAAACATGCGAAGAACTAAACTAGGATAGACTCTCGCAATTATCCCCAGTGAAGTTGCCAGTTGTGATGACTGGTTTTTTCATCGGTTATTTTAAAACAATGAAGTCGCCACCTAATTTTATTTTCTCTAAAAAGAACGAAAAATATAGATAAAACCCACAAATAACGGATAAGGCGGTCTACGAGACCAAAAGGTATGGATTCGGAAGTCGGTTATGCAAGGGGAAGGTATTAACACCCCTCACATCTATCGTACTCGATGGGACCCGTTTAGCTCTAAGTATTTGTGTGTATATTTTCTAATTTCTAAACTATGATCGAGAAATAAGAGAGAAGAAAAGGAGTTTGTTTATTGTTATTTTGAGTTTGTCGCGGTTTCAAAACCTTGTGCCTACGTATTCCCTTGTGCAATGGGAAAGTCAAAACTCCGTAGTTCTTCTTGAAAATGTTTAAGTTGGTTGTGTTGATTTTATAAGAAAAATTGTGCATTAGATATTTAAAATGCTTGTACTTGGACTTATTTAGTTTGTTTGAGAAGATTAAGTCCTCGTTCGTGTTTGAAATGGCTATTGCACACTCTTTGTAAGAAAAGAGTTTGACGGTCGCATATAGGCGAAAAAGGGTTGAGTGAGTTGAATTTTTTTAAGTGGGTGAAAAGTACCAAACAATAGGGCTAACATCCTACGATTCAAATACTAGAAACCTGAGGAGCTAATGCTCAGACGAGTCGTCTATCACCCAAAAGGGTTTTCTTATGAAAAGTGAGGTGAAGCAAAGTTCACATTATTTAGAAGTCTTTAAACGATTGGTCTAGCGTCCAATAATTTAAAGACTGAGAGTTTATTTGGCACAAGTTTTTAAACAATTGGCCTAGCGTCCAACGATTTAAAAACTCTGATTTCATTATGAAAAGGATTTTTGAAAAAACACTCGACGTTGGATCGAGGTTCGTAAATTAATCATGAAAGTGTTTTAGATTTTGGTATGGATCAAAAGGAAAGGAATCGGGTCATGATTAATCAAGTATATGGACTTAATTAATCTCGTGAGGATAAGTGCTCTTATCCCCAACTATGAAACCCTTTGTGCATGGACAATCGGTACATGGACCGAATTATTCGGGTTATGGTTAATCAAAGCAACAAGGGCTTTGATCAACCTTGTGAGGATGGTCATGCCCATCCCCAACTATGAGACCCTTTTTTGACATATGAGCCAAAACGAGGAACAAATCTTTCTTAGGTGAAGTGTGTGTGAAGTATATAAGTGTGTATCAATCATACAAACATACAAAATCGAGTAAATAATTAACACACAATACACGTCTAAACCTTTAAATAATTGTTAGAAAAGATCTTTTTATTTGATAAAAATCAACTAATAATTTAATTGATAATTATCAAATAAAAATTATCCTAAGACTAATAATTATTTAATACAAAATTCATAGGTAAAATTTAATAGCAATTAAATTGAGCGGAAAATAATATAAAAAAACACACAATACAAATTCCCAACTTTAAATAATTAGTAGAAAAGATCTTTTTTATTTGATAAGAATCGACTAATAGTTTAATCGGAAATTGCCAAATAAAAATTATCCTAAGACTAATAATTATTTAATACAAACAAACACAAATTATTTGCAAAAAAATGAAATAAGAGAGTAAAAATAAATAAATAAATAAATAAATAAGAATAGGGTTAGAAGTGGGCCTGCAGTTTAAAGTAATCTGGGGGGTACTGGATAATAATTCGCTGGGCCTGATGAAGGAAAGCCCAAGTCCAAGCTGCAGGTCCGTGTAATCTTGTGTGTTGTCCTAGTGAAGGTTCTCCATGAGGACACGTTCCTGTCCGCTTGATGGTGACTTACGAGATCAGAGGGTGATGATGAGGGAACCTGATGAAAATCAATGGCAGAAAGCGTAGGGGTGCATGATAACATCATGGAAATCACATATGGGATCCACCGGGAGATAACATTGGGGATGACACTTGTCACCACCCAGAGCGGACACCCATCTAATCTTAAACACAAGGGTTAATTAAAATAAAACAAGAAAAAACAACAATTAAGCTTCAGAATTAAACTTCACTCTCTCTCTAAGCCTAACACGCTCTCACTTCTCTCTAAGAGTTCCTTGCCGGAAGGGATGACCCCGCCGCACCGAAAATCGCCTTACGGCGGCGACGGCTCACATCGGAGTTTCTCCGATTCTCATTTTTTTTCACATATTTTTGCTCGCCTCTCTCCTCTTATTTCTAATCCTCGGTTGATTTTTGCAGATTTGGTATGGTTTCTCCTAGATCTAAAAAGGGGTGACAGAAACCCTAACTGCTATTTTTCGCGAATCTGAAGGTGATGATGATGTTATGGCGATATGAGAAGAGAAAAGGAAAGATAGGAAGAGAACGAAGCCCCTGTGTGGCCGAACTCATTGATTTTCAAACCTTCGGGTGAGACCTCTCCATTTTCTTTGTACTCTTCTTCTTCTGTTCGGTGATTTTTGTTTGTATCTTTCTCCTTCTTCTCGATTTCGTGATTTCTGAAGGGGCTATGATGTAGGAAAATGATGATACGAATTAGGGTTTGGTCAAATTTAGGGTTTCATTTTTGTATGATTGTTGTTTACGATGCTTTTTAGTTTGTGTCTGTTTTAGGGTTTTCTTTTTCATGAACAGTGATGATCCCAATGATTAGTGTTATGAATGCTTTTACAATGATGAAATTAGGCTTTTAATTCTTGGTTTTCCTATGATTTTTGGAACTGAAAGCCCTACGAAATTGTTGTTGTTGGACTTGTTTTAGGCCTCACCAATCCTGATTCTTTATTTTATGGCCTTGATATGGCTTGCTGGGTTTGCTTTGTGATTCTGTACTTATTATGTGGGCTGGAAATGATGTATTTTTTACTTGGCTTGTTTATTTGTTGTTGTTATAACCATGATGGTATCTTAGTTATTCTTTGCACCTCCTTTTGTGAACAAAATTATGATTTGAAATAGGAACTTGTGATTTGAATTTGTTGTGAGGCCTCAACTGCTGCTTTCTTAAACATGATTCAGAAATCCTCCTTATGTCCTGATTCTTACCATGGTCCCTAATGATGAGCCTTGAGTGAAACCAAAAACTTGTTTGGAAAAATTGGTTTTAAATTATTTGATAATGTCTCTTTCCTTGGAATGTTTTAATTATTTTGCTAATCATTTCATTTTTCTTGTTTTCATGGGCAATATGAGTGGTGGCAAAGCAAAAGGTGAAATCATGGCTTGCATAGGAGTTGGAAGTTTTTGTAAGAAGTGTTGAAGAATTCAATAGAAACCTTAGTATTAGTTTAAGAATCAATTATGTTTGTATTGTAAAATCTTCGAACTTGGTTTTGTAATCGAAAACGATTTAGGAATTTGAAAGCTCTTGTAAAATTGAAAAAAGTACTTTTGAGAGGTTGAAGGACTTGAATAGCTCGGAATGTGGTATTTTAAATCTTAGAAATTAGCAAGTTTTAATGTATTCATAGGCGTGAAACTTAGATCATAGGAAATCTTGAATGGTGTTAGAATTCCAATTGTTGTCAAGTATATCATGTACCAAATATATCTTGAATGTATGCCTAATTGCTTTTATTTGAATCAAAACTTTGAGGAAAGCTTCCAAATCATATTAATTTGCAAATTTTTCCTTAAGAAATCAAACTCAATTACACATGGGCTCTCTTGATTTGATCTCATACTCTTGGACTCTTGAGTTCATCTTTGATACACAATGTCGGACACCAATCCAAACTTTTCTAAAACCTCCAACCCAAAAGTCTTTTGTTTGAAACACAAATTCATCTTCAACTCACCTTTCTTTCAAATTGAATTACTTTTGGCAGAATTTTTTAAAAAGATGGTTCCATTCACACCATATCACTTCAACTCTTACTAATAACAACTCGATCTCGACAATCAATCCTATGAACCAGAATTTGAATCTTTGATAAAAAATCAGATAAACCTTAACCCACCATTTTACTTGTTGAAGAAGGAGTTGAATAATTAGAAGATCCTAATACATTAGACTTTATGGGATAAAATCCCAAACTACCAACAAACTTTAAACTCATGATGAACTGATCTCTTGAATCAAAATGTCTTGCATATTAGAATGATACTCGGGATAACAATGCTTATAGAATTTTTGTCATGGAAGAGGTTACACATTCCAACAATCAAAACCCATGCACCAGAAATAACAGATAAGAAAACATAAGATTAACTGTCAAATCTTTGCCATTCCCAAATCTTTTGGATCGATTGAATACACAAACATCTTCTATAGCTTGTAAAAGAACCATTGGGATCTACCTCAGATCAAAAACCATAGAATCAATTATGTGAATGAATGAATGAACACAAGCCAATTAGAATTGAGATGAAGAGGGCAAATTTTGGGGTGCAACAACAGGTACATTGTTCTGATGCTGGTTCTGTGTTACTTGGTTCCGTGTTCCGTGTGTGACACTCCGATTTAATTCAAAAATTAAATAAATAGGAATTTAATTATTTAATTAATTAAAGGCTTGATTATTTATATTTTCGGAATTAATGGGATTAATTAAAGAAAAGAAGAGATGGAGGTGAGGTGTAATTAAGGGTGTGAGGAGTAAATTACTCTACACTTACTAATTACCATTTGTTATGTTTTATTGGAATAAATAAAGGAACATTAAAAGGAATATAAAAAGGAAGAAAAAAAATAGGTCTTTTTGGAGAAAAACTATTATACGTAGAATTGGAAAAGAGAAGAGAAGAGAGGAAAAGCCGACGCCGAGAGAAATCGAAGATCATCGCAAGGTAAGGGGTGATTTCGTTCGGTTAATATGCTTTATGGGTTTTGAGAATCAAAGGGATAATTGGGTATGTTAGGAAGTTTGAATTTTGATGATTATAAGTTATAGGAATAAACCCTATTTTGTGTCGGTGTTTGGAATTAGGATCATTAGTATGTCAAATAATTGATAGGGATGAATAAACCATGTTGTTTGATGTTATAATGGTGCGAAATGAGTATGAAATGGTGTTCCTAATGTCCCAATTCGTATTTGAAAGTTTGGAAATGGTAATGGATGCGAAATGCTGTCAAAAGTAGCAGAAAATGCTGTCATAGGTCGTGGGAACCGGTTCCTGGGAGGAACCGAGTTCCAGTTATTTTCAAAAGCGGAAGTTTTGCACTCAGAACGGTTCTGTATAGGTAGGAACCGGGTTCCCATACAAAAACCAGGGAGCGAGATTTTTCAACTTTCAGGAACCGGTTCCTGTATAGGTAGGAACCGGGTTCCATGAGTACTTTTCCAAAATTTCTAAAACTTTAAAAATTCATATTTTCTAAACCGTAACTCCGATTCGAGTGCCGTTTTCGGCGTTATTTCTTAAATTTAAAATACTATTTTGCTAAAAATTATTTTAAACGAGTCGAGCTTCCGATTTTTGAAAAGAGTGACTAGTTAGGGATAATGGAGAACTATTACCATTGGTCTAAGTTACCGGATGAAATATTAATGCTTACTATGTTGTATCTTGATATTCATTATGATTGAATGTGATACATTGATGAACTGGCATTGTGTGATATATGTTGATATCATGATCTGAGAATTAATGTTGCATGCTTTTATGACGCATGCATACACATTTGTTGTTTATGGTTCATTCCCATTGTGCGGAAGTGAACGAGATAGACTTACCGGAGGTTGAGGTAGTGAGGCTGGATTCTTGACCCAATAGCTATGGGCGAATCATGACTTTACACTGTCTTTCCACATGTAAACGGAGCGGTGTGTGAACTCGATTCACGTTTTGGTACCACATGCATAGAGTCTGTGTAACACCCCATTTCTACCCAACGTTTATTATAAAATCAGAGTGCGGAAATTTTAAACTAAAAACATGGGATGCCACATTTCAACATCAACAACACAAACAGATAAGATACATAACACTTTTTAATTCGGAGGATCTCATAACAACTTGCAATAACTTTCAAACAAAATACTTTTTATTATTACGCAGCGGAATTCATAGTTATACAACTTCATATATTTTACTAATAACAACTAGAAACATCTTGTTCGACTTTCAACATACTTAACAACTTTTTACTTCACAACATCACTTAGGATTTCAACAAATTATAGTAATAACAACAAGAGTCAACAATGTAAACAACATAGACCAACGTCCCCCCGAGTGTTACGTATCAGAGCAAAAACACCGACTTAAACCGACATCAACTAATTTCTCCATTCTTGAATACCTGCACGTTACCAATATAAAGGTAACGGCCAACAAAATAGAAAGGGTGAGATATCGAATAATATAAGCGAAAGTACGATAATTCATATGCTAAGGTAAAGGAACATACAATAATTACTACTTAAATCGATAACATATAATATCTACCGAACAACATAAAGTCAACAACATATAATATCCACCAAACAACATAGAATCATTAACATATAACAATAACAACTTATAACAACAACTTATAATATTAACATCTTATAATAACAACAATTCACCACAATAACAACTTATAATAACAACAACTTATAATAATAACATCTTATAACAACAATAATTCACAACTTATAGCAACAACAACTTATAATAATAACAACATCTTATAACAACAATAATTCACAACTTATAGCAACAACAACTTATAATAATAACCACATCTTATAGATACAACACAACGACAATCAACAAACAACAAATAATAACCACAACTTTAACACGCGACTCAATATGCGACACAACTATGCAAATGCATGTGGATCCATCGGAGTAAAACTCCCAACTTAAAAATCATGCCAGGTTATCGAGGCATTTAACAAGGCATAAGCCTTCAACTTTCAACTTGTGCCAATCCAGGTCAACGTGGGTGAGCATAGCTCCAACATAAAAATTGCCAATTCAGGCCAACTTAATAATGCAATGTATGCCATGAGACCTCAACTTAAACAACAAATACTCAACAATGCAACAACAACAACATCATACAACAACTTAAAATATGCATCAATGGCATCAACTTAGATCAACACTGGTCATTCGACCTACAACTCAAACATGTCCATACATTGGGACGATTCAACTTAATCAACATTGGTCACAAGAATGGCAACTTCCAAAACAACTTAACAACGTTGGTCATAAGACCTTCAACTTAATCAACGCATCATCAACAACAATTTATAACAACAGTAACTTAATCATGCATGAACTGCCTCAACTTAATCAACACGATCAACTTGGACTTCAACAACAATTAACAACTTTTACAACCACACTACTTATAATAAGCATAATTAACTTAAACAATGATTATCAACTTCAACAACCATGCAACTTATAAGTTAACGCAATCAACTTCAACAATAATTAACGACTTCAACAACAATACAACTTATAATTAATATAATCAACTTCAACTTCAACAATAATTAACGACTTCAACAACAATACAACTTATAATTAATATAATCAACTTCAACAATAATTAACAACGTCAACAACCACAACTATATATATATATATATATATATATATATATATATATATATATATATATATATATATATATATATATATATATATATATATATATATATATATATATATATATATATATATATATATATATATATATATATATATATATATACATAATCAACTTTAACTTCAATTAACAACATCAACAACCAAATTCGTAATTTAATCCATTCCACTCCATTCTTCGACTTTGGCCATTTGAGCCTACGACACTTAGACCATCTAATTTGGACATAAACGACATCATCCCGACAGTATCAACAATTCAGCAACTAACACGAGTTAAGATGAAATAACACTATTTTAATTAACTACCCGTATACCCGAACTATCTCATAAAATTTCGTCCAATTCCGACAAACTAAATTCTCCGCTTAATTCGACTGACAGTGTTATTCTCTGCACTATTTTCAGTTTTCTGCAACATTACTAATTAATTCTAATTATTCTACTAAATAATTCTGGCAGTTCATTAATAATTCTGCATTATAATTTATCAATTCGCTATTTAATTTTTACACTGTCTGCTATTGTTTCATTGCTGCTAAATATTTTACTTCTGGTATAATTATCTATAACTGCTAGGTGGGCTTCTGTTATCTGCTACCAATATTTTCATCCTTTTGCTATTATTATTTTCATCATGCTAAGTGTATTATTCCTCATGTTTTTACTCTCCTAATATGTCTAACAAGGTACATCCCTAAGCCATTAACATAGCATCCCTCGAAAACACACAGCAGGCAACTGAGGCGCCCATCCTGGGCCTTGAGGCGGTCGCCTCCCAAGCCATAAGTCCAAGGAGACGGACGTCTCCCTCTTCACTCCTCCCTTCTTCTTCAATGGAGGCGGTCGCCTCCTCTCTCCTTCCTCCAAGGGGACGGTCACCTCCCTTCCTTCACCATGCCAAAAATTAATCCTTTTTCCCAACCACAGTACGATCTCAACACCAAATTGTAACGATTAATTCATGACAACAGCATATGTATAACACATGGCAGATCAATTAACACAACAAGCTATTTAATTTATTCCAGCAACACAATTTTAGACAATTCGACACAAGATAATATAATTCATTCCAACACATAAAATTCATCACCGAAAACACGATTAGCAGTGCAATTACGTAGCCCTAAACCCCACATACGAACCATCCTACAATTGATTATAAAACCTGAACCCCACCCTTACCTGTGGATTGACGGGAACTCGGAAATTCGATCGGAATTGGCGAACTCTCGGACAGCAACGATCCTCACTAGCACCTTGTTTCCAACTATCTTCCTTTCTCTCTTCTGGTTTTTCTCCACGGCTAGGGTTTTCTTTTTGTTTTGCAAGCAATATCTTTCTCCTTGTTTTACTAGGTTAATTCAATATATAGTAGCTTCTAATAAAATTGTTTTATTAAATAATTCTCCCCAAAAATACTATTTTTCTCTTATAATTAATATACCACATTTAATTTATTAATTCCAAATAATAGAATAATTTCTAGTATTATTTTTATTCTAACTATTAGCCTTATATTTCTCCTTTTATATCTCTTATTTATTTAAACCTAATTCCTTCTCTTATAATTAAATCCAACTAATAATATTATTATAATAATAATAAAATAGTAATAATAATATTTCCATTATTTCTACTTAACTTAATTTTCACACCTCTTTTCTATATTTCTAACACCAAATAAATAACTCTATTAATTCCACACTTATTTCTAATATTATTTTCAATAATATTCTACCACAAAATTAATTCATCACTAATTATTCTAGTTAATTACTCTCTACTCATAATAATAATAATTCTCCGACTAAACTGATTATTTCACTTAAATAAACTAGTCCAATAAATAAATACTATTATTCTTAATATTAATCCTCCAATTACACCAACCAAATAATCTGGCTTAAACTTAATAATCCAAATATGTCTCTTAAATAATGTCAATAAATCCAATTACTCCGATTAATTCTCAAACTTCGTCTAATTCCAATAATTAAATCTTTTAATAATTTAATTAACTAATTAATTAAATTCGGGGCGTTACAGTCTGCATTGCATATGGGATTGTAACATGTTAGGATGGTTTCCAGTGTTGCAATTTCCATTGTTTGATTATATACATGTTCATTGTGTGAACTGCCTTGTGAATTGATTATGATTTGTGCTTGGTTAATGGATTAATGTATCTAATTATTCTGTTGTATTTAAAAACGTATAACGCATGTTATATTGAATTGAGATCTCACCCTTACTCTACAATTTCAGATCCGAAGTGATTAGCTGCTTGGAGTCGGTGAGGATAGCTCTAGCATTGAGTCAGTTAGTTAATCTGCGTGTCAGTGTCATGCTCTGGTAGATGTAACACTGGGGAACGTTTGTTTGAAATTCTTTAATGGAATTCCTTAATGTTTTGAATCATGTTTTGGTTAATATCCTGGAATACTATGAATGATGTATTCAGAATTTTGGTTATGTTTCATTTCCGCTGTTAAACTTAACTCTTGCATTATTTACTTAATAAATCTTCTTCAGTGAAAGCATGACAACTGTATTGAATGATTTACATTATTTAAATTGTGACGCCTCTTGGATTGTGATTAAAATACTCTGATTATTATTTATAAAACGCGGGTAAATAGAAGGGGGTGTTACACCGTCACCTTTGGTATTTTCTAGATATATGGTATTTCTGATGTTACCCGTGTTATTCATACTTAGCCCGACCTTCGGTATTTTCTGGATGGACGACATTTTCTGACGTTACCCATGGTGTTCAGATTCAGGCCGAAACTCTGACTGTGTTACATATGACTTGGTTCTATTATCCGTGTTAGAACAAAGTTTGTTTCTAATAATATATATTAAAGTTTTGATGATAACAAGCATAATAAATTTTGTATGAATGAATATGATACTCTGACATGTACATGTTTCATTTCAGAAGGTGTTCTGACTGTAGCACAAAAATGGAAAATATCATGTTGAGCAGAAGTTGAAGTTAGAAGCTCTAATGAGAGCAGAACTTCTGGACAAAGCACGCTAAAAGGAACTGCTGAAAGAAACGCGCTTTAGAAGTTTGAATGAGACAAAACACGCTCATAGAAACTGCTGACAAAAACACGTCTTAGAAGTTCTGAGCGAGAACTTCTGGAAGACACGCTCCATAGAAAGCTTCTAAAGTAAAGATTAAAATACAACTTCTGATGGAAGCT
Source organism: Vicia sativa (assembly GCA_021764765.1). Taxonomy (NCBI): domain Eukaryota; kingdom Viridiplantae; phylum Streptophyta; class Magnoliopsida; order Fabales; family Fabaceae; genus Vicia; species Vicia sativa. The sequence continues at coordinate 180,831,989 of CM038795.1, forward strand.
AGCAAAGCGCAACCTCTGATAAAAAGCACCAACAATATGTTCTGAATAGAAGATGTATAACAAGGCTTACAGAAGATGAAGTATTAGAAGTTCTGATGAGAATAAAAATTTTGGTTAAGCAAGCACATCACAACTTCTGATAGAAGCAAGCACAGCGTAGAAGCAAGCACAACGCAACCTCTGATAGAAGCAAGAACAATGCAACTTCTGATAGAAGCAAGCACAACGCAACCGATAGAAGCAAGCGATCTGAGAAGCAAACGCAACTTCGATAAGTAACTTCGAAGCAAGAGTAAACTTTTGATGGAAGCACCAACATAAGTTCTGATGAGCAAATATTTAGAAGATCTTTTTCAATATGTATGTTACTTCCTAAAAGACAAAACCTGCCAAACAGTAACGTAGACCCACTGAGCGAAGAAAAGAAATACTTGAGTGGTTCAACTTCCAAGAAATATTTAGCAAGCTATTTACGTAAAAGGCTAAGCAAGTCACGTGAAGCTAAGCAAGTAATAATTATTTTTTTTTCATTATCCAAGACGCTACTAGCAACAAACAGATTCTGGAAGTATTATTTAAAAATTCAAATTCAAAGAAGAATAAAACAATTATTCAATAACCATTCAAAGAGAATTCACGTTGTCTGTACGAACAACTCACAATTTCTAACAGCTTGCAAAATCCATTCCAAAAGTAAACTTGCTGCAAGTACAAAGAACTATCTTTTATAAATTAGTTTCTTGTTATTGAGCTTAAATTTTGTGTAAACTTCACTTAGTGAAGAATAGCTTTTCTAGAAGCACTTTTGTACATAGTCAGTCAGAATTTAACATTCTGATAGTTGTTCCTTGAGAAGACCAGTTTGGGTCAGAATTCTTGAGAGGGCTAGGACTAGTTGAGTCTTAGAGGTGTTAGTCACAACGGTTGGTTGTGCGGTTTGTTCCTTGAGAAGACCAGTTGGGTCAGAATTCTTGAGAGGGCTAGGACTAGTGAGTCTTAGAGGAAGTTAGTCACACCGGTTGGGTAGTGCACTCTGTAATCGTTGATTATAGTGGATTAAGTCCTCGTTGAGAGAGGCGAAATCACCTTGGCGGGTGGACTGGAGTAGTTTGAGTGTCAAACGAACCAGGATAAAAATACTTGAGTATTTTATTTGTTGTTTGGGAAAAAGATCTAAAAAGTAAGAAAAACTTATTCACCCCCCTTCTAAGTGTTTTTCCAAGCCTTCAATTAGCATCAGAGCTCTTGGTTTTGGGTGCAAACACTTAACAGTGTCAGATAAAGATCCAGAAGGCAAGAACACAAGTCGCATTCGATAAGATAAAAGAGTATCTGCAGGAACCTCCGATTCTTATGCCCACCGTGGAGGGTAGTTCGTTGATCATGTATTTGACAATGCTCGAAGGATAAATAGGGTGCGTATTGGGACAACATGACGAGTCTGGTCGAAAAGAGCATGCGATATACTACCTAAGGAAAAAGTTTACCGACTGTGAAACAAAATACTCACTGCTCGAGAAAACTTGTTGTGCTTTAGCGTGGGCTGCCCGTCGACTAAGACAGTATATGTTGACTCATACTACCTTGTTGATATCCAAGATGGATCCGATCAAGTACATATTTGAAAAGCCAACCTTGACAGATTGGATTGCTAGATGGAAACTGATTTTAACAGAGTATGACATCCAGTATACTACTCAAAAGGCTATCAAGAGTAGTGTATTGGCGAATTACATTGCTCACCAGCCAGTAGACGATTATCAGCCGATGAGATTTGAATTTCCTAAAGAGGATATCATGTACATCCGGGATTGTAACATCCCGGGTCCAGATGAAGGACCCGAATCAGAATCCAAGTGGTCTTTGGTATTTGATGGAGCCTCAAATGCATTGGGCAACAGTGTCGGTGCGGTAATTACTACTCTGGACAGTCATCATATCCCGTTCACAGCCCGAATCTGCTTTGATTGCACCAATAACATGGATGAATACGAGGCTTACATCTTTGGTATCGAGGTGGCGATTGACTTGAGAATTAAACATTTGAAAGTGTATGGAGACTCTGCACTTCTGATTATCTAGATTAACGAAGATTGGGAGACTCGTCACCCAAATTTGATTCCTTACCAAGAGCATGTGATGAAATTGACTCCTTACTTCGAGGAGATAACTTTCTATCACATCTCGCAAGAATAGAACAACCTGGATGATGCTTTGGCCACCCTAGCATCGACGTTTAAAGTGAAATGGGCTAATGAAGCGCCTTTGATAACCATTCAGAGATTGGATGAGTTAGCTTCTTGTTTTAAGATTGAAGCAAAGAAAGATGGCAATCCATGGTTTTACGACATCAAGCGATATCTTGAAACTCAAGAGTATCCTGAGGAAGCTTATGTGATAGATAAGAAGATAGATAGATAGATATATGAGTTTTTTGTGTTAATTGGATAATTAATTTGTTGGTAATAATATTTATATTAAAAAATATTATATCCTATCGATAAATTATTATTGATATAAATTTAGAATATAAAATTTATTAGTAATTATGATATGTATTACATTAATAATAATTATATCACATCGATGGATTATAATTGCTGTAATTTTGTTATGATACAAATATTGTTGGTAATGTATGCTTATTTTTATCATGTTTAAATATCCTATCGATATTAAAATTTTGGTAATATAAACTTTTGTTTATTATTGTATTTTTGATGTAAGATCATAATGAGTGAGAGTTTTATTAGCGAAACATTTTGGCTGATATATGTGGAATCATTTTTTTTAAATTGTTCACTTAATGATTCCTTATTCTTTCGTAACAACCTCCTTTTCTAATTCTGTCAAAACTCTCAATGGGACTAATTATGAGGACTAGAAAAAGTCTCTCGACCTTTATTTGGCTATAGCCAATCTTTACTTGGCTTTGAGAACTGAAAAAGCCAGGTGCCATTACCGACAAGTCTACAGAAGCTCAAAGGATTTTTTATGAAAAATGGGAACACTCTAATAGAGTGTGCCTTAAGGTGATATCTTACACCATGGAAAAATCCATCAGACAAAGCATACCGGAATGTGAGAGTGCTAAAGATTATCTAAAATCTGCTGGTGAGAAGTTCACTCGTTTTGATAAGGCTAAGAAGTGTGACTATATCTCTTTGCTTAACAAAACTAAGTATGATGGTGTTAGTGGTGTGCGTGAGCATATTATGAAGTTGGTTCACTATTATAATAAGATGAAAACTCTCAAAGTTGAAATTGGTTAGATTACTCTAATCTGGAGGGTTCTTGAGTCTCTGCCTCCTCAATTTGATGTTAAGAGGACTTCCTACAATACCTAAAAAGTTGAATGAACTGTGTATGAGATGATAGTAAATCAAGAAGAAGATTCTATGAAAAAGGCAAAAGAACAATGTATTAAGTTTGTCGCTTCAACCTCGGGAACAAAGGATTTCAAGACAAATTATCGCAAGGGAAAACATCACTTTGATGATAAGAAAGGGAAAAGGACAACACATCATTTGGAGCCTAAGGATAAGTCTTTTAAGAGGAAATTATTTAAGGGAGAATGCAAGTACTGTAAGAAATATGGACACAAGGCAGATGATTGTTTTTTCTTGAAAAAGAAACCTGAAAAGCAAGGTACACTTCTAGATCTAGCCTGTTTTGCATCAAATATAGTAACTGTTCCTTCCAATACTTGATGGTTGGACTCAGGTGCCACTATTCATGTCGTGAATTCTTTGCAGGGGTTCACAAGCCTGAGGAAACCAAGTAATGTTGAGGCGAAGGTCATTGTGGGAGACAGAGCTAGAGTACCAGTGACGAAGATATGAGTTGTTTCCTTGCTTTTACCTTTTGGACACATTTTAATTTTACAAGATGCAGATTATGTACCTTCAATGAGAAGGAATTTGATTTCTATTTCGGCTTTGGATAAATGTGGCTACTCATTTTTTTTTGGTAATGGAAAACTTGATGTTTGTTTTAATTCCTCAATTGTTGGTTCTGGAATTTTGCGTGATGTTTTGTATATATTGAATGTGAATGAGATGTCTGTTAATTCTGTTGTTGGGACTAAGGCAATAAGAAAGATGAGAGTCCTTCGATATTGTGGCATTGACGTTTAGGGCACATTTCTAGACATCATATTGAAAGGCTAATTAAGGAGGGTGTTCTGCCTAATCTTGACTTCTATGATTTTGAAACTTGTGTTGATTGCCTAAAAGGAAAGTTCATTGCAAAAAGTAGGAATACAAAAGTGAATAGATGTGAAGATGTGCTACAATTGATTCACACAGACATGTGTGGACCTATTACACCTAACGCCATGGGTGGATATAGGTACTTTATCACTTTCATAGAAGACTTCTCTAGATTTGGTTGGATATAAATTCTCCAAGACAAGTCTAGTTCCTTAGATGCATTCAAATCTTTTAAATCTGCCATTGAATTGAAAACAGGAAAGAAGGTTAAATGTGTGAGGTCTGATAGAGGAGGAGAATATTATGGTAGATGTGATGAGACTGGAAGAAATCTAGGACCGTTTTCTAGATTTCTAGATGAATATAGGATTGATGCTCAATACACCATGTTAGGAACTCCTCAACAGAATGGAGTTGCAGAGACACGTAATCGCACACCTATGGATATGGTGAGGTGCATGATGAGTCATTCATCATTTCATGATTTTCTTTGGGTGATGATTTGAAGACCGCTGTCTACATTCTTAATCAGGTGCCTAGTAAATCTGTGTTAGAGACTCCCTTTGAGCTATTAATAGGTAGGAAGACAAGTTTGAGACATTTTCATGTTTGGGGATGTAAGGTTGAAGTCAAACATTATAATCCTCAACAGAAGAAACTTGATATGAATATTGTTAGTGGTTTCTTCATCGGATATTGTATTGGGTCTAAAGGTTGCATATTTTATTGTTCTTTTCATTCTACGAGATTCATTGAATCTGATCGAGCGATTTTCTTTGAGGATTATTTGGATAGTGGGGTTTCTACGCCATGACTAGTTACTCTTGAAGAAGATCGTACTTTTCTCCCTACACTAATTTCTTTTTTCCCTAATGAGGTTGTGATTCCAATAATTCAAAATAATGATCAAGTTGTGGCACCACAAATAGATGACCATGAACAAACTGATACACTAGAGCCTTTAGTGTTGTTGAACCAAATAACATTACAAAAGTTGTTCCATTGAGATGATCTATAAGAGCTCGTAAGCCTACAATGTCAAATGAATTTGTTGTATATCTCCAAGAGAACGAGTTTGATGTTCATGATGACGATGATCCTACCACTTTTAATGAAGAAATTTCTTGTTCTCATGCTTCTGATTGGCTGAATACTATGCATGATGAATTAAATTATATGTCTCATAATGGTGTTTGGGATCTCACAGTATTTCCAACTGGTTGCAGGGCTATTGGATGCAATTGGGTTTTCAAAACTAAACGTAATCCAGATGGTAAGATTGATAGATACAAAGCCAGAGTAGTGGCAAAAAGCTATAGTTAAAGAGAAGGTGTTAATTGCAAAGAGACTTTTTCACCTGTCTCCACCAAAGATTCTTTTCGAGTTGTTATGGCATTAGTTGCACACTTTAATTTGGAACTTCACTAGATGGATGTGAAGACTTCTTTTCTGAATGGAGAACTTGTTTAAGATATTTACATGATTCATCCTGAAGGTTTTGTTGAAGTAGGAAAAGAGAAGTTAGTATAAAAACTGAAGAAATCCATTTATGGATTAAAACAAGCATCTAGACAATGGTATTTAAAGTTTGACGAAGTTGTCACTTCTTTTGGTTTCAATGAAAATGCTTCAGATTAGTGCATTTATTTAAAGACTGAGGGGAGCAATTTTATAATATTAGTGTTGTATGTCGATGTTATCCTCTTTGCTAGCATTAGTGTTAGTCTTTTGAATGAGACAAGATTGATGTTAAGTAACCATTTTGATATGAAGTACCTAGGTGATGCTTCTGTTGTTTTAGGCATCCAAATTTTTCGTGATAGGTCATGTGGTGTTCTTGGTCTGTCTCAAAAAGGACATATTAAAAGAACCCTCAAGCGCTTTAATATGCAGTCTTGCACCCCGTGCACTGTTCCTGTCCAAAAGGGTGATAAGCTCTCTCAATCTGAATGTCCTCAAAATGAAAAAGAAACTGCTGAAATGGAAAAAGTTCCATATGCTGCCGTTGTTGGCAGTTTAATGTATGCTCAAGTTTGTACTCGTCCTGATATTGCATATGCAGTTAATGTTTTAGGGATATACTTGAGCAACCTAGGTCTGGGTCATTGGAAAGTCGTTAAAAAGGTCATGTGATATTTGCAGGGAACCAAGGATTACATGTTGACCTATAAGAAGTCTGATCAACTTCAGGTTATTAGTTATTCTAATTCTGATTTTGCAGGTTGCCTTGATGACCGAAAGTCTACTTCCAACTTAATTTTTAAGATGGCAGGAGGATCTATTTCGTGGAAGAGTGTTAAACAGACTCTTACGGCTACCTCAACCATGGAGGCAGAATATGTAGCTTGCTATGAAGCTACTTGTCAAGCTATGTGGCTGAAGAATTTAATCTCTAGATTCAAAGTTGTTGAAAGCATATCTAGGGCACTTGTGATATATTGCGATAATTCTGCTGTTGTACACTTCTCTCAAAACACTAAGAGCTCTTCTCGTTCAAATAATTTTGATATTAAGTATCTATTTGTCAGAGAGATAATTCTTGAATTTCATACTCGAATTGAACATCTTGCCACTGAGAACATGTTGGTAGATCCACTGACCAAAGGCTTAATTGTTGGTGTTTTTCAACGACATGCAACCAACATGGGTGTAGTTAAGTCATTTGACATTCTGGATTAGTGGGAGTCTGATTATTGTATTTAATTATTATAATGAGATATGTATAAGACAACGTCAATTTAATAATCATATCTCTTATATTATTTTAGATGCTTGGACCATTATTGGATTATATACTTCTACATTGTTAAATTTATACATTGTTAAATTTTATATGCTTGGATCATTATTGACATGTGTGTTTTCTTTCATTATCGGATATAATTTATACATTGTTAAATTTTGTATTTTCTCACATTGTTTTGATGATAAATGATTGATATATTTGTTTATTATAATTGTTGTATTTTAATAATTAATTAAATTCATCCAAGTGGGAGAATGTTAAATATATTATGGATTTACTTTAATTAATTATTAATATATAAATAATAATTATTATATCAATTACTGATTTATTAATAAATGAATATATTATATTGGGCTTAATTGTTGAATGACCCGTGATTGGTTGAGTCATTCTTTGGGTAGCCACCGAGAGGTCCCTTCCCTCATCTGGTGGCTATATATTCTAACCATCTCATTAGGTTAGATAGCAAGCTTTTCCGTACCATCAGGAAGAGGACAGTAACATTCTCAGTTTACACGTGAGCATATGGATTCAACCATGACAGGTACACGTTTATTGTATTATTTATATTATAATATGCCTTACAATTATGAACATGGTAGGTAGCATCTCCCAGCATGCGTCTTGAACATCCTTTATCTAGAAACCATAATCGTTTCGCGAAGACATAACTTTTCTGTGACAATTAAATAGGCAATTTATAGCTAGTGGATCCTTTAGTATTAGTTGAGGTACACTTAGGAGTCCACGTCATTTTATCATTGAGAACTATAACGTTCCTAATATGACAAATAGGCCTAATGCGTCCTTGATCTCCACAATAATGACAAATATCTTTGGTTGAAATGCTTCTTATACTTCTCTTAGAGAAGTAGCACGAGTTTGTTGTCCTTTGAGATTTTTAACTTTAAATTTTTAGTTAGACACGTAACACATTCTATTTTTTCTATCCTTGTAATTAAAGTATCAAAAATATTATAACACTCATCAACTAGAGATTTATGCGCTTCTTCAAAATATTCTAAATTACGATTAAAATTATTTATCTCATCTTCAAATTTTAAACACTTACGTTGTTTTTATGCAAAAACAATGTGAGACTTTAATGTTGACATTCCCAAATGATTCCAACATCTTATCACATTCATCAAATGATAATGCCTAATAGATCCTTGTGAACTTTCATTCAAAGTTCACAACCATGATTGATCACTGACTATGATTAGTCAAACATAAAGCTATGATTAATCACTAGGACTAGTTCATTGCATCTTCACAACTTCATTCCAAATTCACTGACTATGATTAATCAAACATAAAGCGAAAATGTCAGAAAATAGAAATTATTCTTTATCCATGGATCTATATAAATCAAAGTGATATACACATTTAACAAAGTCGATTAATGAACAGTTTGTTAAAGTAAAAAGTGATATACACATTTAACAAAGCCCAAATTCATTCATATTCCACTACAACACTAGGCGCAAAACAATAGCATATGGCCTATATAGGAGACTTTAGATGAAATAGATCAGATAATTATCCAAGACTTTAACCCTAATTAATTATTAGTGGACTAACTTATATCAAAATTACCTTTAAGGTTAACATATTATTTACACATCTATCTTTGTATTCACTTTTACTTCTAACAAATAAATATGAATTATTTCATTTTTTACTTAATATCTATTGACTTCTAACGAATAAATAGGAAATCATTTTATTTTTTACTCAATTTCTATCCTCTTTTATTAATCCAATTATTATTTTATCTTACATTCTTTGTTTCAGTTTTCTTTTTTCATCTACACAAAACATTAATATGAATAGACAGTATAAGTACCATGTTGGTTATGGAAAATATCTATTTAATCCAAATCCAAGATTGCCATGATGATAATTTTAGACACAACCGTAACCTTAACTGTAATGTAACATCGTATTAGAATCCCAATACTCATGTGACATCGTATAAGAATTTAGAATTTGTATCACTTTTTTAATTCTTTACACCAACTCCAATTCAATACCACAATTAATAATAATATTAAAATAAATAATAATAATAATAATATATAATAATAATAAATCACCACTATTAATAATAATAATAATATCTAACTAATAATAATAATAACAACAACAACAACAACAATAATAATAATAATAATAATAATAATAATAATAATAATAATAATAATAATAATAATAATAATAATAATAATCAACTACCACAATTATTATTATAAATAATAATATATCCAATTAACACAATTATATCTTAATATTATAATTCTCGATTTTTAAATAAAAAAAATCAATTCTTACATTATAATAATATTAAAAACTCATACAAATAATTTGAATTTTTTAACAAATTAATAAATTCTAACCGTAATAATGCATTTTGATTTGAAGTTCTATTTTTCCTTGCATTTTTGTAAATATTAAAAAAATAGAAATTTTTTATCACTTTTTTTCATTTTTTACACCAACCCCGATGTCACAATTAATAATAATATTAAAATAAATAATAATAATATTATAATGTTAAATCACCACTATCAATAATAATAGTAATAATAATAATAATATAAATAATATATATCCAATTAACACTATTATATCTTAATATTTTAATTCTCATTTTTTATATAAAAAAACTTTAATTCTAAAATTATAATAATATTAAAAACTCATAAGAATAATTTGATTTGAAGTCTTGTTTTCCCTTGCATTTTTGTAAATATAAAAAAAAATAAAATTTTTTATCACTTTTTTTAATTCTTTACACCAACTCCAATGCAATACCACAATTAATAATAATATTAAAATAAATTATAATAATAATATAATAGTAATATTAAATCACCAATAATAATAATAATAATAATAATAATAATAATAATAATAATATCTAACTAATAATAATAATAATAATAATAATAATAATATAATAAACAACTACCACAATTATCATTATAAATAATAATATATCCAATTAACACTATTATATCTTAATATTCTAATACTCATTTTTTATATAAAAAAAATTTAATTCTCAAATTATAATAATATTAAAAACATAAAAATAATTTGAATTTTTTAACAAATTAATAAATTCTAACCGTATAATGCATTTTGATTTGAAGTCTTATTTTCCCTTGCATTTTTGTAAATATTAAAAAAAAATAAAAATCTATAAAAAGAATTTATAAAGTTATTCATAATTAAATTTAAATATTGAAACATGGAAAAAATATTTTAACATTTTTTAGTCTGAAATATTTTAATATAATATAAAATTATAAATAGTCTTTGATATACTATAATAATACACTACAAGAAAAGCTGGATTCTCCTGCGGATTTGAGTAAACAATCCGCAGGAAACACGATTCCTGCGGATTTTCCTGCGGTTTATGGTTCCCATATAATACCTTCGTGGGTAATAATTTCTGCAGAAAATTTCGCAGAAAATCCGCAGAAAAAATCCGCAGGAAATGTTTATCTCAATTTTTTTTAATCATTTTAAATTATATATTAAAATAACTATAATATAAAAATAAAAATTTAATTTAAATTGTTAGAGTTTAAATAAAACAAATTCATAAAACTATTATAAATAACCCTAATATAAAAGTAAAATTTTAATTTAAAATGCTTTTAACTTAAATAAGACAAATTCATAAAACTACAATTTTACAATTTATTATAAAAGACACTATTGTAACAAGTTCTTACATAGCCACATTATTCAAAATAAGTCAAACAACCAAGCTACTAATATTCATTTGTCTACTTGTCCACGTAACTTAAAAAATAAAACTATCCAAATTATAACAAATCAACAACAAAAATAGTACAAATCAGAATTCATTACTAAGGTCTTCTTCATCTGATTCTTCAACGCCATCTTCATTACGCAATAGGTCTTCTTCATCTGATTCTTCGACGCCATCTTCATTACGGAATAGGTTGAGGTTGAGTGACTTGAGTAGATATATAATCTTTCTCACAATTCTTCTTGAACTTTTTTTGGCGTAATAGTCCTTTAAATTATAATTTTCCTGAACAATATGTCAACGAAAAGAACACTAATAATAGTCATGTAAAATTATAATTAAAAGAATTATGTGCATTGATACAAACCAATATTTACTCTGAAGCACCAATCACTAAAACTAAAATTACTTAATACAGAATAGAACTCGCAAAGATGAAGAAATACCTTGACAAACTCATCATCAGGAACTTTAAGCTTCTTTTGTATTCGCACTCTAATTTCGGCCAAAGTCTTACATTCATGTATGACCAAGAAGAAGGGTCCCCAAAGTTTTGAATTTGTTGTACATATATAATGCAAAACCAAGTTACAAAAGGGTTGGCATACAATTAATGTATCAAAGTAGTCAAATACAAAGAACAGTATAAAGCAAAATGGATTGATTTAAATTATATACCATTTGGTTCTGAGTTGTGTCTTTTGTGATAGAAGACTTCAAGCAACCTAAGCTCAACATCAGGACGAGACAATTCAACCTGTAAAAATAAAGTGGCCGTTCGTAAACATAAATCTGTATTAAACAGTGAATATCGATCAAAACATGTTCTAAATAGCAATACAATACTCACCTGTAATATCTAGCGATCCTTTCAAGTTGTTGTCACTTAAGTCAATAGATTTTAGACGAGGAAGAGCATTTAGGGATGAAAGAATATTGTTACTTAAACTGTTTCCGCTCAATCCAAGAACATGTAAATTGTTCGGCCATGCAAATCCATGATTCTCTGATAAAAATTGTACAACATATCATTATCTGTGCCCACTATAAATTATGGAACTTAGAGACAGTAAAATATCATCAAATGACGACAACAAACCTAGAGGCCAAAATTTCAAATTATTGCTAGCCATCTCAAGGATCTCTAAACTTCTTAATTTAGATATATCTAGCAAGATATTCACAAACATGGTTAGAGTTACATATGTTTTATATAAGATAAAAATAAATTGGACATACTATGAATTGATTTCGGAGTAATTTGACTCTCTTGTAAATTTAAAGTCTTGAGGTAAGAAAGTTCACTCAGAGTCGATGCAATATCAGTGTCATTGAAATTATTTCAGGAGATGTCAAGGATCTCAAGATTCTTCAATGTGACGCATAATCCTACACGTTAACTTATTATATTATGCAGCAATCTTAAATATAAACCACGGTTTAGCTATCATAATAAAATGGAATGGAAGGTGTTACCTTGTAGATGTAGATCCGAGTCCAATCCAATGTCATGCAAATTCAGTTCCTTCAAGGATGTAAATCCCCTTAGTGAGGGCAGAATTTCATTTGTCAAGCTGTTGTAACTTATGTCAAGGACATGAAGATTCAACAATTTTGATGAGATTGTCCAAAAGCGAAAAACTATGGTTCGAGTAGTTTCGGTGATCGATATTACAAATAAAAATCATTTACTTGATTATCGAATAAGTTTTGTTTATAATATGAAACGGAGGGAATATTTATTATTGCTAGTAAATTAGTTTTTTGAAACAAATAAAAATCATTGGTTTCCTTTAATTATTAAAAATTTCGAATGAAAACTATATATATTCGGCCTGTGTAATGGAGTGTTGTCTAAATCATAGCTTGTTAATGATAGAGACTTAAGAGATGAAAATACATCCAAACAAAAAATGGTAGCACCATCCGGACTAGTAAACCACATGTCTAGTTCTTCCGATTTTTTAACCCTGTACATGAAAATAATGGTTACTAGGTGAAAATAGATTCATATTTACTTAGTAATTGAGATAACTCTAAATATACAAATTGTGTATGAAAAATAACCTTGATCATCTGTTGTACAATTGGACATTTTAGTACTTGACAAATCAAGAGTCTTCAATTCTTTGAAGATTATAAAATTAGAGTAATTAACTTGTTGTAGTCCACTCTCTTCAACATCACTCCTAAGTTCAGAATATCCTTTCACAAAATAGCTCTCATCTCTATCAGAAACAACAGTTTCACCCTCCGAAAACCCAGTTTGAAAAGACGAAATACCATGAGTAACTCTCTCTTCCTTTTATTCAAACTCAGGTACATTCGGCTGCCCGAAACTAAGAAGGGTCGGTTCAAATCGGAGAGCGTGCAGATTCTTCCAGTTCTAATATTTTATGCCTTCTTGTTGTTTCGAGACGCCATTTAAAATTCCAGAAGTCACGGCTCTGCAAAAATTGTGAAAACAATCCATCAAAACTGTGTCGCAATCTACTTATGTTATATGATTTCTACACTTGCAAGATCTTGTTACAAGGACTAACCTGACAAATGCAACATCACTGCCATCGGCTGAAAATTTATTGCTAATTGCCTTCGGAACACCGAGAAATGTCGGGCTAATATTCATGATTGTTAAAATATTGAAAGATCTATATCATACGTATCAGTGTCGGGTTCAGTGTCTGTGTCCGTGCTTAATAACATAAAGGATACAAGAATTGAATAATGACAGTGAGAAGTCGCATTCATCTTCTTCTTCCACGGTCTTTTTGCAGTAGATACATCACGAGAAACTGAAAGAGGGAGGGGTGAGCGACATCGTATGGTCCTGCCAAGGCATTAAAATAGAAGTTCAATGAAAGGCATTTGAAAGGGATATGTACTAGCAGGCTAATGTCTCAGTCTTGGTTCACTAAGAAGTTCTCAATAAACATTAGAAATGTGAAACCATAGGTATTTTATGGATTTCACAATTTCAACACAAGAAACACTCATGCATTGTAAACTGTCATTGCGACTTCTTTTTTTATTATTCTCTTCCACCCTTTTGTCTTTTGACAAAGTGCTCGAACTTCCATTTTGGTTGGCATCTAAAATTCTAGAAGAAAAAGAGAATCCTACTAAGCTACTCCTAAATCAGCCCTTACACAGTCTAAGCACTTACTGAAAACTAAAACTAATTTCAATAATAATAATTTGCATGATTTAAGTAAAAACAATCCATTCAACTTATCAAAAAGTAAATACAAATCTATAAAATAACTAGTGTTGAATTGATTAACCTCTAAGCATATATTGGAGTGATCATCAGCACCAAAAGCAACTTTTAAATCCTTGGAGGGCTATACAGAGGATTCTCAAAATCATATCTTTTTAACAGCATCAATGAAAAATAAGGATTAATAATTTTTTATAAAACTTAAACAAAAACAACAATTATTTTTGTAAACCATTTAAATTAGTTAAATATGTTTTGAGAAAAAAACTTTATTTTATGATGTGAAAATTGAAATTAGAAAGTGGAATTCAACTGCACCATGGTGTGAAGGTTCTGCTTTAGAGTTTAAGAGTTATAGAAGGGTTTGTTTGATAAATTAAAAAAAGATGATATATTAATATAAATAAATTGAAATAAAAAAATGATACATTAATATAAATAAATTAAAATTAAAAAAAAGATGATACATTAATGTAAATAAATTGAAATTAAATAAATATGATACATTAATGTTAACAATTAATTAAAAAATATCATAAAAATAATTAACAAAATAGAAAACATAAGGATTAATAAAAAAAATTTAAACAAAATCAATTTTTTATAAAACACTTAAAAAAATTAAATATTTTATGAGAAAAAAAATATTTTATGAAAAATTTAAATATTTTAAACAAAATACAAAATAATCCACAGCAAAATCCGCTGAAAACTTTCCTGCGGTTTTCTAGTAAAAAAAATATTTTATTCAAAATTTAGAATCCGCAGCAAAATCCGCAAGTTCACCTGCGAAATTTTCTACAGAAATACATTTCACAAAAAAGTTTAGTACTACCTCTGTTCATATATATAAGAGACAATTCATTTTTTAAATTCATTGAATAATCAATGTATTTGGTCAATTTATAGACTAGGTACATTGATTATTCAATGAATCTAAAAATTGAATTGTCTCTTATATATAGGAACGGAGGTAGTATATTTAATAAAATTGCAGGAAAATCCACAGATATTTCTGTTTCTAATTTTAGTAATGATATTTGATATATATTTTATAATAAATATTTATTGATTAAATTTTTTTTTTTTGAAGGAGTACAAATTGAATGGTGATTCAAATCATATAATACTGAAGCATGGAATGAAATAGATGGAATGATGATTCAAATCATATAATATTGAAGTAGGTGGATATGAGTTGATGGAATGGTGGTTCAAATTAATTGAAGAAGTATATTATACAAAAAAAAAAAAAATATAGTAAAGAAGAAAAGATCAAAAGTACCATTTAAACAAATGGAAAAGAAGAGAAGATAAATTTCAAATACAATTTTATAGGTTAGGATAAAATAGAAATAATTTTTTATGATATGAATTTCTATCATTTATTTATCCAGGAATATGAATTTAATACAATATGAAACACAAAAATGATATAATTTATCTTTCATTAAATTTGTGATTGGATGATAAAATATATATAAATATATAAAACAATATCAAAAAAAAATAATACTTATAAATAATGTAATTAAAATTATCATATTAATGAAAAAATTTATTAAAAATAATTAAGCATTTTTATTGATTATTACTATACATTTAATACATATAAATATCTCCATTGTAAGAATTCTTTTCATAATAGTTAAAATTTAATAAATATCTAAAATAAATTCTATAAATATTTACAATTTACAATACTAATATATTATTATTATTACTATTATTATTTTATAGGAAGTATTATTATTATTATTATTATTTTATTATTATTTTATTATTATTATTATTATTATTATTATTATTATTTTTATTATTATTATTATTATATAATAAGAAGAAGAATAACTATGGTGTTTTTTATAAATACAAAATTTAAAATTAATGTTATTAATAATTAGTATGCTTCATTAAATAATTTTCTATTTTTTTTTTCAATTTCTTAATTAGTTTATCACTCAATACAAATAATACTAATTAATAACCGCTTTTAATTACTAAAATTATGAGTTATAATTTTTAATAAGAGTTACTGTCCCATTAATAAATATGATCAAATATATAAATACATAATTGATGCATGAATTTTAGATAGTTATAGTATATAATTTGATTGTAGGTCTTCATCTTTGGCCCATGACCTTACTCCTAACATCTACTATATCTATTATATTATACATACATATTTTTTGATTTTATATTACTTCTTACATGGTATATACTTTTTTATTTTGTATTGTAATTTTCATTTCATTTTCTTATTTATAATGTATATTTGAAATAATATTTGTTTTATGTTACCGGCTAGAGACTCAAATTACTCTATATATACTGTTTATCAAAACAATTTACTTATAATATATTGTAATAATTTATTTAGGGAGATATTTTATAATTAAATGATAATTATTTAATGTTTAAAAAAAAACCAATTACAAATAGATAGCGTTGTGTCTACTAAGACGATTAAATCAAACACTCTAAGATTAGATGTAGGTTGGAGTCTTATTCAACAATAAAAAATTTGATTAATACATATTGGGAAGTCCTAATTACTCATCTGTATCGAGTAGTCAATCTTTGTGCTGACGTCGTAGGTTGAGTTTGAGTACTAAGGCGATTAAATCAAACACTCTAAGATTAGATGTAGGTTGGAGTCTTATTCAACAATAAAAAATTTGATTAATACAAATTGAGAAGTCTTAATTACTCATCTGTATCGAGTAGTCAATCTTTGTGCTGACGTCGTAGGTTGAGTTTGAGTCACGGTCTTAGATTGATAAATTATGAAGAGTGTCTTATTGATCTTTTATCTTTACTCTCTGATGTACGGGTTATCATCCCTAGACTTATTTGTGTTTAATTTTTCTTTGAACTTAGGCCTTTGGTTCTCCCTTCCAATATATATATATATATATATATGACTTTTAAATAATATTACTTTTCCTACACTAACTTCTTATAATTTGGAAAATTCTACAAAAAAATATTATAGTATTAATATTTTTTTTTTTTGTATTAACTCATTTATACAGCATCTTTATATATATATATATATATATATATATATATATATATATATATATATATATATATATATATATATGTTTTGCAAACATAATCTAAATGACATTAAAAATAATTTTATATGTAAATAAAAATAAAATATCAATTATTATTAAAAATTATATATAATTTTATTTTATTTTTAATATATTTATGGGTCACCGATCTAGTTAATATCAATAGACGGCGTAAGTACCGTGTCGGCTTTGGAAATATATATATATATATATATATATATATATATATATATATATATATATATATATATATATATAATCTAAATGACATTAAAGATAATTTTATATATGAAAAAAAATAAAATATTAACTATTATTAAAAAATATATATATTTTTATTTTTAATATATGTTTGGGCCACCGACCTAGTTAATATCTATAGACGAGTAAGTACCGTATTGACTATGGAAATTATTTACTATCTTTTACTTTAACCTCTAACTTCCAGCTTACAAATTAGGTGACAAATTTATATCCAAAAACAAAATTTAGGTCACAGTTTTGTTATCTATTACTATATTAAATGGATATTATATTTATAATTAATAAATTAATATCATTTTTTATATACTGAATTATTTATTTAATAAAAAAGATTTTAAATTTGTTAAAGAATTTAATTAATTTACAGAGAGTATAATACTGCTTTTCATTACCAATAAATTATGACTGTTAAATATTTATTAAATTTTAATTTTAATTTTAATTAATTATAAAAAATATTTGTGAACGAGTGTCTTTTACACCAAAGCATTTTAATTTATAAGCACACAACGGTACCAAAATTTGTATGATGATAAATAAGAATTGTTTTAAAATAGAGTAAATTTAATAAATTTAGCTAACTTTAGATCAATTAAATGCTAGGTGTATCACATGGGGTGGGCCAGCTAGACCACACGTTAGCATTCTATTGATGACTCGTGGTGATGTTCTAGAATCTCTTGCGGACATTCTCTCTCTATATAGGTACGTGGTTCAACATGAATACACTAAAAAAAAAGCTATTTATACACTAGATTTTGACATTGTAAGTCACTCTCCAAATGTAGTGAATAGTGACATTTTTAATTTTGAGTTATATTACTTTATGTCTTTTTCTTAAAACAATTTATAGCACAACCTTGCTTCGGTCAAGTACTATCTTCAGTCAAATACTATCTGCTTCAACACAAGAAATTAAAATTTTAAAATACTTAATTTATTGTGTCTAAACTATTTACATTTATCATAACTCTTCATCTTCTGAAAACTTTAACTTGTACTTTATTTGTCATGATGACTACAATATGATTCTCAATTCTGCAATGTTTCAAGTCCATCTTCCCTTCTGCTACTCGCTCATGAAGATAATAGAACCTCATTTCGATGTGCTTGCTTCTGTCATGCGCTATCGAATTCTTCGCCAGATTGATAATTGATGTGTTGTCGATCTTCATGGTAATTGCTCCACGATTCTTCCCTGTAACATCTTCGACCAAGTTCACCATCCATGTTGCTTGACATGCACAAAGAGAAGCAACCATGTACTCTACTTCACATGATGATAATGCCACCGATGGTTCTTTTCTTGAACTCCAAGTAACTGATGCACCATTTAGTATAAAGAAATAATTAGTTATGGATTTTCGATAGGTCTTTTGTATTGGGTTCGATTGAAATCATCTTAATGACACAATAAATCTTCTATATTGGGTTGGATCGACATCATCTTCATTTGAATCTTTCGACAGTTGCAACCTTGGGTCAACAAGTGTTAAAGTGGAGTTGCAGTCTTCCATCACAAATCTCTGGAGTATTTCACTTGCATACCTTTTTTGATGTATCATAAATCCTCTACTACTCTTGTATAACTCAATGTCAACAAAGTATGAAATGTCGCCCAGATCAGACATTTCAAATTCTATACTCATATCACCCATTGAAGTTTTTGATCTCTTTCTTGCAGCTACCTGTTATCAATAAGTCATCGACATAGATCCATATTATAAGCAAGTCACTCTTGCTTCTTCTTATATATACTCCATGCTTAATTATGCACTTCACAAATTCCTTCTCCCTTAGGAAACTGTTAATCTTCTTATTCCAAGCTTTTGGAGCTTGTTTAAGTCTATACATGGACTTACGCAACCTATATACCTTTCTCTCTTTGTGATGCTTCACAAATTCAATTGGTTGTGCAACATAAACTTCTTCATCTAAGGGTCCATTCAAGAATAGAGACTTCACATCCATCTAACATATGTGCCAAGTGTTCATTTATGCTAGGCCAACAACCAACCTGATTGTTTCGATCATAGCAATAGGTGCAAAGACTTCATCAAAGTTGATTCCTTATTTTTGAAGAAATCCTTTCATCATAAGTCTTGCCTTTTGTCGAGTTACCTTTCCTTTGGGATTCAACTGTACCTTGTATACCCACTTGACATCAATTTCCTTATCTCCTTAAGGCAATTCAACATGTGACCAAGTGTTGTTGACTTCGATGAAATTAAGTTCCTCATTCATAGCTTTCACCCACTTTGAATCCTTCAATGCTTCAACCACATTGATTGATTCAACATCTGCATATCAAGCATAGTGTACTAGCTCATCTTCATCATTTACCGTATCATCTGATATAATCACACATTTTTGCAACCTTGCAGACATGTGTCTTGATCTATGAGGCTTGTTTGGATCTGCATCACCTCTCATTTCTTCTTGTTGAACTTGTTCTCTTTCGACTTCAGTGGATGGTTCTTCATAAAATATTTTCACTGAATTCTTGTTTATATTTTCAGTCCAATATCATTCTTTAAGCCCATTTATGATCACGTCCCTATTGATCACTACTTGCTTGTTCATTGGATCAAATAACATGTATTCTCTAGTCGAATGATATCCCATTAGGATCATTTAACTTGACTTGTCATCAAGTTTTCTTCTCAACTGATCTGGAAAATGTCTAATGTGTTATAGATCCACATACCTTCAGATGGCTCAATCTAGGCTTAACACCAGACCAACATTCTTTCGGCGTAATTCCTTCTAGCTTCTTTGTCGAACATTCTTCTGGCGTAATTCTCCATAACTTCTTATTCTAGTGCATTTGTTTCTCCTTTTAATCATATATGTGGCAAACACAATTTCATATTTAGGTTCACATACTCTTAAGGGTCCTTTTATGTTAGTTCTAACAAGCTTCCTCATATTTTGAGCTTTTGCCTGATAAAAAGGTCTAGTCTCATTCCAGACTTTTTGCTTATAAATTTTTTGTCTTGGACAAGTTTTTACATTAGTTTCTAAACCTTTTAAATTCTTTGGTCCATATGTCTTGAGTTATGTTTTCTTCAGAACCTTTGACTTGGAATTCATTTTTTCTAGATTATTTAGAACTTTTGAATTTTGAACCTTAGATTATGTCTAACCAGGACCATTTACTTTGAAATCTCATGTTTGAATCTTTTTAATACCTTTGATTAAAGTATCTTATGCCCTGATTAGGCCAGTTTCCCTCCTTTATCAAAAGCAAGCACAAAATAAATTTTCAGCATTGTTTAGTCACTACTTGAAGAAGAAGGATCTAAGGGGTTCTTTTGAAGTTGAACTTTGGAGCATTCTCCATTGTAACCCAGGCCTTCTCCTTTGCTTTTACTTATTCCATAGATCATGGAAGAAATTTTGATTCTTTAAATACTTGTTTTGGTAAAGTTTTAAGAGACATCTCATACTCATCCAAGGTTTATCAGAAGCTTTATTTAAAGGGGAATTATGATATTTTTCAAGAGTTTCAAATTTTTCTTAAGACATTTCAAATTCATCTTCAGAAGATCACGATCTCTATTTATAATTTTCATGTGTCTTACTTTATCTTTGCAAGGACTAATGACATCTTGAATGAAACTAATAAGATCAAAACGAGATAAGTTAGAAAGTACCTCATCTTCATCTTTTGATTATGAACCTCAGTAGGATTCAGATTTCTCTGACAGATGATGTGAGAGCCATCAATGCTAGATTTTGTTATCGTTCATATTTATTTGAACTATCTTCATTATCAACTTCATCCCATGTTTCCATGAAACTCTTCTTGAATTTACTTCTGAATTTGTCCTTATGTAAGCTTCCTTTCTTTGATATGTCCTTATGTAGATTAGGACAGACAGCTTTAAAATGACCAAGCTCCTTGTAGTCGAAGAAGTTATTATGGTCATCATCTTTGTCTCTAGAACTAAAGACTCTAAAGCCACCGCTTATACCAGACAATCTTTTTTTCTCTTTGCAAGTTGTTGAAACCTTTTGACGATAAAGGTCATTTCCTCGTCATCAAAATAACTATTAGAAACTTATTCAATAGAAGCTTCTTCTAATTTCTGGACTTTTGAGGATCTAGAAGCTTTACCACCATATTTCTCAACTTTGGGCTTCAAAGCCGGTGATATAGATATCTTCATGGGGTCATCTTCATTTACTTCTATCTCATGGCTCTGAAGGTTTCTTATCATAATTTTAAGACTCAGAGTATTCAATATTTTGACCTCCTAAATAGATGTGTCCTTAGGTCTAAATCTAACAGTAATACTTCTCGAGATTTTCTTCACATGGTCATATATAGTGTAACTTTTGTTCAACACCTAAAATCCTGATACAAGAACTTGAAACCTAGAGAACATGATTTCAATATCTTCATCATCATTTATTCTAAACAACTTATAGTGTTCTACAAGAAGGTTGACCTTAGCCTATTTAACTTGTAGATTCCCTTCATATATAGAACACAAAGAGTCAAAGATAGTATTAGAAGTAGACTTATCAATGATATTGATGTACTCAGAATGAGGTGGAGATCATATTAGATTATCTTTAACTCTGATGTTTTCTATAAAGTTTCTTCTGAGCTGGTGTGAGAGTTTTTCTATCAGCAACAATTCCAACACCATTGACAACAATGTCAATTCCATCTTCAAGGATATCCCATAACTCATCATCAATACTAATAATGTAGGCATATATCTTGCTTTTCCACCATTCAAACTGAGTGGAATCAACACTTAATGAAGGTGGTCTAGTTGAATATAGACTCTTTTCGGGAGCACTAGAATTAGGAAAGGCAGCCATCTAAAGTATATTTTTCTCTTCATGATATTTTTATGTACCACTATTAAGTGTTTAGCACAAATTGTTCTCTGATTCCAACAGAAGGTGAGAAAAATACACAAAAGGGGAGTTGAATTCTGTATGGTGGAATATTTTGGTTATTTATAAACAACTTTTGATACTGAATAAATTTAGAGTCCAAGTAAGAACAGATAGCAGTGAAAATAGATCAAGCAAAGAAGCAATGAGTAATATTACACATAGATGTTATCTTGTATCCTCTACAATGAAGAGTAGTCAAGTTCCCTTGTCACATAAGAGATTTTCCATTATAATCAAAACCTGAATACAACCTACTTAAGCAAAATAGCTTAAGACTTCATTTTCTCAATTAACCTAGATAGAGACTTATGCTCAAGAAACCTTTCAAGAGAATTTCTTTGCTCAAGCAACCTATCAAGACACTTCCACTAAACCTCCAAACAAATTGTTTAGATGAAAAGACAACAAGATGTACTTGATATACAATTAGAGGTTCACAATGAATACAACACAAACAAAGAGTTTGTCACTTGAGATTTCTAAGATATACAAGGATAAGAAATCTCAAAACTATGTGCAATACAACAAATATATACAAAATATTAATGATAATATTATTTCTTGTTCTTGTTGTGATATCTTGTTGTTTTCCTTCCTTTAAAACTTCAGCTCCTTATATAGAGGAAATAAAAGAGTCGTTGGAAGATGACTTGCACAAGTGTCTTTGCTGAGAAGTAATTTCTTAGATAGAGAGAGAGAGGGGGGAGACCTTGGAAGTTAATATTGTTAAGATATTAATTTTCTTATTAAAATATTTATCCACAATATCTTTATCAAGTATGGCGACCAGAAGCATGTTGGGGAAGTCTAAAGAGGTAGTGTAAAAAAACCTTAAGCCTTGCACTAGGAACCGTAGTTGACTTTCTCAATTTGGATTTTCACGAGATAAAACTTCTTTTCACAGGGTACGAAATAGAGGCATTGCACTTTTTCAAGGTCATCATAATCCGAGCTGCCATCAGAAGCTAAGATTCCAAGTGTTGAAACATCAGCTTCCGAACTTCAGAATCTGAGTCATTTAGTTCTCTTTCATAAACAATTAAACAGGGTCAAAACCAAGTTAATTTCTAGCTTATGATCATGCACACTTAAATAAATGTTAGTATACCCAATTGTTCTATAAACACTTTGTTATCATCAAAACCCAAGGAGTATGAACATATTTTGTTCCAACATGATCTAGCAAAAAAAGAAGGAAACTCTATGAGAGTACATTGACTAAATCACATAGGTAACAATAGAGGTTGGTAGAACAAACAATGATTTCAAATGTTGGATTTTCAAGAAGCATTTAAGGCCGAACTACATGTTATATGAAAATTTTAGGCTAGAAGGTACTTGCAATGTAAATTACAAGTTGGATAGGATCCAACCCTGTATAAATTATAATGAAGATCTCATAGTCGAAGAAAGAGAGACATGCCGAGGATTAAGGAACACATGAAAAAATGTTGAGAGAGACTCTAACCGTCATCGGGATGACAAAGATTGAGGGACTCGATCCTAGTTCTCATCATACACTCATTTGATCACGTCAAGGTAGAAAATTTAGCAACAATATGCAAACTTTGAGATTAAAGAAGCTCATATCAAGAACTCTTATCCGGTCAGAGAATCAACTAGGACATATAAATCAAAATAATCCTATTCCAAGATAGTGCAAAAGTTGGTGAAATCCCAAATGAAAAATTTTCTTTGATAATAAAATCATCCATGATGTGTCTATAATCCTCATCGAAACGAAATATCTTGTGACATTATGTATGAAGAGCTCTTTTAAAAAATCAGCCTAAAAAGGGAGAAGTTGTGGCCATATAAGAGATCCGACCTATAAGCTTTCAACAACTCGGTTACCTTACCAAGGGGGTACGTTAATCTAATAATCACCCTGGGAAAAGTAAAACACATTAGGACAATTGACATGCAACTCTTAATAATTTGCTATAAAATTGTCTACAAGTGCATCCTATACATACCCTTACAAAAAAGTTAGACGTGGTAGCCTATTCGATCCACATAAAAATGAAGTATCACAATGTCTATGATGAGTCGGTGATGATATATGCTACCTTATCTGAAGTGTAAAGGATACACAGGCCTTGAAACACGATTAAATGAGAAATATAATGAGAATATAGTGGAAATGAACTCGACATCCCTCACCAAGCAGTCAGAAGAGATATAAATCAAATCGTCGAAAGAAGAAACTAGTGTCACTAACATGTATGGCATGAACCACTTTGATTTGACAAGCGTGGTGGACAAATTTGAACAAAATGGGAAATAGGCCATGATGAGTCACGATAGCATGCCCAAAGAATAAGAGGTGACATATTGACTTGATTAAGTTTCTTTTTACTATATACATAAAGCATGTTTTGCATTATAATGTACTGTATGTTTCAATTCAATGAGAATGGGTACATTTTCAAAAAAATTATTCATATGATCACAAAGAATATGCATGACTCATGGGTGACTTCACAAACACCACAAGCGTACGATCAAAGTAGTCAAAACCCCATAGTGGAAGTCACATGGATAAATACCATAGACTATAAAACATGGGCTCACCCTCCTCTTGGCAACTAGCCATTCTAGATCTCAGAGGTGAGTCCCCAATATGTCGACCTCAAACAAAGTTCAAACATGGATGGCATGGATGGGGTATTAACGCTTTGTTGGGAATGTTCCCTAGACACGTAAAAAAAACTTCAATCATGACCTCGAATTCCATACAATTCTAGAGAAACAAACTTGGGACATAAGGAAATTATGTAGTTAAACTTACGAGCACGACCTCAAATGCTGACTAATTCCTAGAGATTCGAATTGAGGATCTAAAGAAAAGGCAAGTAAATAGATGAGAAATATGTTATAAAGCAACAAATATGCATTTTATTTTGCACCAAATGATACACCAATGAAAAACATCCCCGAATATATATAAAAAACCCAAGAGGCTATGAATTTCGACTCATCCTAAATAATGATTGGACTCCCATCCACCATTTTCTGATCAGGAAAGATCTTCTCTTGTGAAATATACATTGTTGGATGAAAACATTCCACCTATTGTCAGACATTTTCATAAGAAACCTGCAAAACAAATAAATTTTCTCCCACTAACTTTTTTTACTCGTTGAACAACTTAAGGATTTCAAGATGCATTTCCTAAAGGTTGTTTTCAACCTTCTTCCAAACTTCTCAGGCCTTCCTTAAAGACACCTCAAAATTCTTCACCATCTTGCAATAGGGATCCAATCTTCGGATTGCCTTGGCAAGAGTGGCCTCAATTATTTCATTTGAGCAAATGGTATGGCTTATCTTTCTTCTTAATCTCTTGAACAAGCATCTACTCCCTTTAATCAAGTAAGTGAGGTTACCCAAAAGTTAGCATACTAATCCATATCTCTCTCAGCATATCAATATCACTCAATAGTAAAAGCATTGGCATGTTGTCATATGACTTCCTTTTCGTCTCAAATATGGTTTGGCGGAAATATATATCTTCTTCCAACAACACCAAATGCTAAGATAGTTGACACTCTGCGTGATCGATATGCAATTTCCGCTAGCTCATTTTGACGAAAACCCTCAACATTTCTCATAAAGTATGCATATTCTCCTCCAAAAATGAAATAATGGAACTCCCCAAGCGTATGATGACTAGAGTATACCAGAAATGTAAGAGATAGGGTATCTAGAGTCGACATTGAACTTCCACCAAAACTAGGCTTTACCTTCTCTATCTAAGTTATTTTATTTTAGATGGTCCAAACCTGTGAGGAATTTCAACAGTAGGACCCATGGAAGGGATCCCCCTAACCACACGTGGCAAAAAGCATGAAACACATTTTGACACGAACTAGTTTGGGGAACCCCAAACCTATGTTTGAACCACGATAGAAGGTAAAGTGTGGATTTATTGACGGATGACCGCATAATTGGAAGTCCCATAGTAGCTGAAATATTAATGAACTATTCAAGTGAAGGGATAATCCTAATAGTAATTTTCATTTGTAGTATCATTCGGTGGCATTTCATTTTATCTACAAATCTAAAAATAAGCAAGTTTCAGAACATATTTCTATAGAAGCTTAGATGACGTGTCTCTCGTCTTTAATAACTGCTTTTATAACACATTCCTATGAACTATTTCTTTGACCGCCCCAAGGATTAACTTCATCAACTAAACTCAAAATCTCAAGTAAGGCTGCCAATTTCCTCATCATATAGGTTTCTTCCTAGGAGAAAATGTCCAAATTATAGACATAAGATTCGACATTTGCAAAAAAATGGCTCTGTCTCCAGAACTTGGAAAGTAAACCCGAGCATTGGAAATACATCTTAAGCTATATGTCACATATGTATGCGTGAGTCACTTAAATGAGGGGGCAATAAGATAATATTGGTCCTTGAAGTTCATAAAACTATCAAAATACACCTCAAACATCTTGTTATTCTACTTGAGAAAAATTAGGATTTGACCTTACACTGAGTGGGCAAAACTATGTTTGGATTTAAGTAGATGAAAAAATATAATCAAGGTCGGCACACTTATCTTGTACTCGCATTAGTACTAGATGATTTTGATGTGAGCCTAACTCATTGAGTGTAATAGTGAAGGAGAAATTGAAAAATGGTTTAGAATACCTTCCTCAAAAGTCATTAAAAGGGATGCGGAAACCAATTAAGGAAATATGCATTCTTGAGGGGGGATGACACACCCATAATACTTGTTGCATATCCTTTTATTCATGTACGGGGAAAACACCCCCATCCTAATAAGGAGCCACCATGGTGAAGGCATGTTCTAGACCACCTTTTTCGACAAAGGAAGAAACAATACCCAATGTCTCTTGATCCACCCACACGACCGCGTTGTCTCCTGGCGAGTTCCAAGATCCATGGTAAGATTTGTCTATTTTATAGAGGCTTGCCAAAATTTAAAAATAAGAAACCATCATTGGAAGCAAGATATTGATATAAATTTAAACTTTGCATCCTTATTGAAAGTTATCTATTATGAGGAATTTTTTCAAAACACAAGACAAGAAAGACCAAAGCCCTAAAGCTCTTTTCTAAATAGATATCACTATCCAACATTCAACCGTCGATTGTGATTTTATCCTTCAAAATCTTATATGACTTTCTTCTCTATAAAACTTAGTAACACATACAAATATAAAAAAAAGAAAGCTTTTCGAAATATTACTTTGAAGAAGATGAACTCAATGACTCAGTTGTATACTCCACTAAAGGAAGATGTGCAATTGTAAGAGATTATGGCGTACCAGAGGGTGTTGATGAAGATAAAACATCGCAAACACATGAGAAGAGTTATCAAGACTCACAAATGACGAAAATGGGAGATAATAACCACAAAATTTCTTATATATGCTCTAGCAAATATGACATTACGATCCATAGTGACAGACTTTTGGAATCACGAACTAGTGGCAGTCCCTAATGTTATTGATGTCCCATCAAGATTCTTCCACTTTCTTCCACTAGAAGCCAGATTGAAGGCATGTGTAACAAGCCATCACTCAACGAGTAAAAGCAAGGGCTTGGGGAGGAAATTGTCTAGGATCGTACTGTTAGATATGATTAGGCAATAACCCGCGTATTATATCATACCCCACTAGGTCTGTTTTAACAACCATCTATTTATAATTTATTAAAACAAACTTACTAAACAGGATGATGCCATCTCACTATTAATATTGTCATCTAACTTTCTTTTTGACACATCATAAAAAATCTTACGTGTCATTCATCTCATCCCACTCTTTCAAAAAGAAAATGATCAATTATCATATACCCATCTGTTTCTTTGTCCATAATTAATGTCATTAAATATTTTAAAATTTCAAATCTCCTTATTTATTTTGCTTTTACTATAATCTTAATAACTCATAATATTATATTAAACTATTTTCTAATTCCTCCAATTCTAAATATCCATATTAAGAAATTATTCTCTCTCTCTCATGAGAATCACTACGTATTTCTATTAACCACAAAACAATCTTGAGAATTCTTATGGAGTTTTGCTGGCCAAAAAAAGTTCATGAATTTTACATTCTAAAAAACTTATTATTTCTACTCTGAATTTCTATTGGCTTATTATTAACCTTTACCTGGTGGATAGGCATATTTCTTTATCATAATTTATTTTGAAGAATAAGACATATTTGGAATTATCAACATTTGTGGCATGTTGAGTAGATTTGGTAAAACATATGTTGTGCCTATCATTTGTGCATGCTTTGGTAACTTCTAAGATGGTTGTTGGATTGCAACGTCGCTTATAAAGATTTGACGTGGGTGTAGCTAGGGGTGAAGAAACGGGCCGCCCTCCCTACACCATCTTGTCCCGCCTAATGCCCTCTAAAAAAGGGGCGGAGCGGGCATGCCCGCCAAATTGAAATGGACATAAAAATCAAGTCTGCTCCGTCAAAGTGGTGGTTTGGCGTACGACGGGCTTGCCCGTCTTCTTTTATTTTATTTTATCCTAATTTTTAATAAATTAAAATATATATTTTTACATTTCAAAAAGATTTTTCATTTATATTTTAGAACAATGTTTTATAAAACATCTTTAAACAAATTTTACTTCAAAAAAAATTGCATATATTCACAAATTAATGTATAGAATAAAACCACCAAAAATTGTAATTACTAGAATTAACTAAAAAATGATGGAATTAAGGTGAGACAAGATAGACGAATTGGTGGGATGGATTTTGGCGGGCGACGAGTTTTGGCAGGGTGGATTTTGGCGGATGACCGACTTTAGCAGGGCGAGATATGGAGTGCGGCAGATCCAAAATCTCAACCCAACCTACCATTTTATAGCGAGTGCGCAGACCATCCCGGCGGACCACAAGTCATTTTCCCACCGTTAATTAGGTGTAGCCTAATTTTCCAGCATAATTAATTTTCTTCTCTTTAATATTTTTGTGTTTTAATGATTCTTCTACTCACCAATTGTAAGTCATGGTTTACCTTATGTCTTCATTCTACCAGTAAATTTGTTTTTAGTAGGTCCAAAATATTATTTAGAATTATAGTAAAATAACATTGTTATGAAGTTATTTTATGATTGTAGATTTCTATAGTTTTTAATTCGATTATATAGTTTAATGTTGTGAAAAGATAAATTACAATTGATTGTTTAATTCCAACGATATGTTTATCATTATTTTATTTATTTATTATTACTATATTATTATCCTGCAAATTCTGTTATTTCTTTTTATTTGTCACATATATATTATTTCTTTTTTAGTTTGATTATTGATATTTTTTTCTGTCTTTTGTAAATTGTAAATTTTATTATTTTATGTTTTTATTCTATGAATTATTAATTTAATAAATATTTTAATTTATCTTTTTACAAAAATGTTCTTGAACTATAAATAATGATTTAAAAGTTTGTTATGTTCTACAATTGTTATAAAACTTAATCGATCGATTCATTTTCTAATTTCATTCAATAAATTTACATTAATATTTATCTTTTGGTTAAAAAATATATACTATTATTTATTAATAATATTTTTATTTA
The DNA here is from genome assembly GCA_021764765.1 of Vicia sativa. Taxonomy (NCBI): domain Eukaryota; kingdom Viridiplantae; phylum Streptophyta; class Magnoliopsida; order Fabales; family Fabaceae; genus Vicia; species Vicia sativa. The sequence continues at coordinate 180,861,802 of CM038795.1, forward strand.
TTATCCGTAATATAAATTTCATTTAATAGAAATTTAATCAATATTAATATTTTTTAAGAATATATATTGTGACTAATCATAAATTTTCAATAATTTATTCATTGTTAAATTTCTTACCATAAGTTTAGATTAATATTAATCTTTCAATTATAAATTTATGTCATTAATTAATAATTATTTGCCCACTTTTATGAATATCATTGTTAGGTGGGTAAATATCTATTATTAAGTGGGTAAATATCTATATATCTATTATTAATTGGGTAAATATCGATTATTAAGTGGTTAAATATCCATTATAATGTCATTGTTAAGCGGGTAAATTATCTAATATCAATTACCATAAGTTTTCTATATATCATTCATCGCTTATTCTAAATTGTTAAGATCTTATATTGATTATTGATATGCATGTAAGTCCAAATAATTTTTTTTTTATTAGCAGAATTATTAATTACATTATTATTGTGTCTTTTCTGTTATCTAATGAGTTATCAATTTAATAGTTTTATTTAAAAAAAAAAACTATCATGACTCTATTTATTGTGTCTCTAAATAGTAATTTAACATTTCACAATTATAAAATTTCATTACAGCATTTATTTTCGAATTCCATACAATAATTTACATTAATAATTATCATTTAGTTATAAACATATGTTAGTATTTATTAATAATATTTCCATTTTTTATCTATAAAGTAAATTTTATTTAAATACAATTTAATTTATTAACTAAAACTAAAAGAAGTTTATAATAGATTTTAAACATTTATGTTCAATAAATTCAAAATTTTAAAATAAATTATAAAAATATATATTTTGACTAAAAATATTTATCAAACTAAAATTTACTTTCAATTATAATTTCAATACAGAAAATAAAATAACCTATTTAAGGTATTCTCTCATTCATATATTCTTACTAGTTTCTCACTCATTCAATGACTTAGGAGTTAAAATGTTAATTTTACTTGTTCACTTTTACTCCACCATAGTGAAAGCTCACCCACTACATTAAAACTCTATTTTATTCCATCTCTGCCAGTTTATAGTTCCAATTTTGAAACACATGTGACTTTTTTACTCAAAGATTAGTCTTTACATGTGCATACAAAATATACTCCTTCTATTTTTTTAAAATAAAAATTTAACTTTTTAAATTTATTTTTAAATTTATTAAATAACTAGTGTATTCAATCTATATATAAATTAAATACATTAATTATTCATTAAATTTCAACAACAACAAAAATTTGATTATAATTAAAAAAATTAGAGGGAGTACTCAATTTATCGGTGAATAACGTGTAGTGTTGTAAACAAGATATCTCTTTCAATTCCTTAAATTTTTACACCTAATCTCCTCCACTCTATAAAAGCGAGAATGAAAAGAAGAAGGATGCAAGAAAGAAAATGGTTGTTAGAGAGATGAAGAAAAAATCAGAACTAATCTTCATTCCTGCACCAGGGATTGGACACTTAGCTTCATCACTTCAATTTGCAAAGCTCTTAATCAAAACTAATACCAATCTTTCCATCACAGTCCTATGGATCAACCTCCAAAACACTCCCATTTCAGATTCATACATCAAATCAGTTCTTAACTCACAACCTCAAATCCATCTCATTCATCTCCCTCAAGTTGAATCACCACCAAATGAGCTATTAATATCACCACCATGCTACATCAAAACCCTCATGCACAACCTCACACCTCATGTCAAGTCCACCATTCAAACCATTCTATCATCTCATTCAAACCAAGTTGTTGGTTTAGTCCTAGATATCTTCTGTCTTTCAATGATTGATGTTGGAAATGAATTTGGAATCCCTTCTTATTTGTTCCTAACATCAAACGTTGGTTTTTTGGGGTTCATCCTTTCCTTTCAAAACCGTCGAATCAACGATGTGTTTAATGTTTCCGATGCTGAGTTGTTAATTCCTGGTATAAAAAATCTAGTACCTTCTAGTGTGTTACCTAATTCTGCTTATAGCCAAGGTGGTTATGAGGCCTATTACAATCTTGCAAAGAGATTCAATGACACCAAAGGAATTATTGTTAATACATTTTCAGAATTAGAAAATTATGCTATTGATGCATTATCTAATGAAAAAACTCCTCCTATCTATGCTACTGGTCCTTTGCTTGATCTCAAAGTTCAACCTATCACTAACCTGCTTCAATCTCCACATTATCTTATATTGAGATGGCTAGATAAGCAGCCAGATAAATCTGTTGTTTTTCTATGTTTTGGAAGCATGGGAGTTAGCTTTGGTACATCTCAAATAAGAGAAATAGCATTAGGACTAAAGAATAGTGGAGTTAGGTTCTTGTGGGCTGTAAAGTCTCCACCAGAAGGGTTTTTAGAATGGATGGAATTGGAAGGTAAGGGAATGATATGTGAGTGGGCACCACAAGTTGAGATATTGGCACATAAGGCTATTGGTGGATTTGTTTCACATTGTGGATGGAATTCTTTTTTAGAAAGTTTATGGTTTGGTGTGCCAATATTGACATGGCCTATTTATGCAGAACAGCAGCTTAATGCTTTTAGGATGGTGAAGGAGTGGGGTCTAGCTGTGGAGTTGAGAGTGGATTATAGAAAGGGTAGTAAAGATGTTGTTATGGCTGAAGAGATTGAGAAAGGGTTGAAGAGTTTGATGGATAGAGATAACATTGTGCACAAGAAGGTTCAAGAGATGAAAGAGAAGGCTAGGAATGCTGTTGTTGATGGTGGATCTTCTTTCACTTCTGTTGAAAAGCTTGTTTGTGATATGATAGGAAGGAACTGATAATAAATTACTATTTTGCTTAATATAATAATTATTGTTATATTTCAATGATTTTGTGTGAGAATATTTAATGTAAAATTTTATATTCAATTCTAAAATTTTATAATTATCATTGTTATATGTGTTAAAGTCTCAAACTAAGTGTGTTGTCATGCACAAAGACAACAATTTCATAATAGTTTAGTTTCTTACCATAAAGATACTCATGTGTTTAATAAAGATACTCCCAAATATGCTCTCATAAGCTAATTGATAGTAACCTTTATTCATTTTACGCTATCGTGGACAAGTCAGAAACACATGCACATGTAATTTTCACGATACAACAATATGTACTTTTTGGAGCCAACGGCAACATTTCTGTCCACATATTATTATTTATTTGAATGAAATTTCAAGACCGACATGAAGAACAAAATCACGTGTGTTTACCTTTCTTATGAGACCATAAATGTCTCGAAAAGTGTTGACACCATTAAAATAATTCCTAATATCAAAAAGATTTGATTTGATTTAAGAGTTTGAAAATCATTTGTTACACGTAGATTTGATTTTAGATTTATTTTGATTATAAGATTATATATGTTTTCAGTCCCTACGAATATGCGATCCTGCAATTTTAGTTCCTCTAATTTTTTTTTGAATGATAGTCATCGCAAAATTATTATGCACATAGTTTTAGTCCTTGTTATTAAACCAATGTGTATTTTTGAATGATGATTTTACAGACGTGTGTAGAACATTATAAAAAGTTCATTGAAAAAAAAGAATTCAAAATTTAATTTCTAAATCGAGATTTTTTATTGTTTTTATCAATATCTTTTAAAATTTAAAAAATTTATATTTAATTCATCTTTTAATTCTTCTTATTCAAAAACTTAAAAATTTTAGGGTAATTAAACCGTTTTAAAATTTTTAGAAAATAACAAGAACTAAAACTGCAAGAAAAAAAGTTTGCAAGGACCATTATTCGAAGGAAAATTTTAGAGGGACCAAAATTGCAGGGTCGCATATTTATATGGACTAAAAACATATTTTGGGCTTTTATAATTTTAGACATTAGCTAACCTAAATCTATAAATAGTTGGAGTAAGCCTTATTTATTGTAATCAAGTCATTCACAGAATTTTGCAGTTGCAAAGTTAATAATAAAGTTTTCCACAGTTTGTAGATAGAGGGAAACTCTGTAGAAAATAATTCTTTCTTCTTCTTTTCTTTAATTGTTCATCGTTATTGTGTGGTGATATCAATCTTGTTCATCAAGATTAATAGAAATTCATCATAGATTTTGTTGGATTTCCAACATCTGGTATCAAGAACTTCGGTTAATCGATTCAAGGGAAGTAATGACCAAGAAAGATTAAAGAAGAAGAATTCATGATGCCAGTGAATAATGAGAATGTGAATTATCTAGCTAGTCTACCAATTCCGAAAGTAGATAACTATGAGAATTAATGCAAGTAGATGAAGGTTTTATTTCATTGTCAAGGTCTTTGGGATCTTGTAAATGATGGATTAGAAGCGATTGAAGAATACGCTTCAGAAGAAGACAAGAAGAAACATACAGAATTAGAGAAGCTGAGTTATAAAGCACTCTTCATAATTCATCAATATCTGAGTCCAGAAAATTTCGAGAAAGTATGTGATTCAAAATCTGCAAAAGAAGCTTGGGAGATTCTTGCAAAGTCCTTTGGTGGCGCTGAAAATATGAAAGAGGTGAGGTTACAAACTCACAAGAGAACATATGAATTACTTCAGATGGAAGATAGTGAAAGCATATTTGATTTCTTCACTAGGGTTACAAAACCAGTTAATCAACTCAAGACATGTGGAGAAGCATTACCAACAAGATTGTTGTTTCAAAGATTTTGAGATCTTTGGCCCCTAAGTTCAACCACGTGGTGGTAGCTATAGAAGAGGGGAAAGATTTGTCAAAGTTAACAAAGGAAGAACTTCAAGGAACGCTTGAATCTCATGAACAAAGGAAGAGTGAAAGAGCTGTTGGCAAATTGAAGAGTGATGTGGCTCTGCAAGCTCAATTAGAAAAAGACGAGAAATACAAAGGAGAGTGGTTCAACAGAGATAAAGGTGGATACTGTAACACCCCATCTAAATACCCCGAATATATTAATTAAATTAATATCTAAATCATCTTTAATCAGAGTTTAACACGGTATAATAAGGGATGTCACAATTAATAACCAAAATAACTTCATTCAAACAGTAGCCATGCTACACTGAGGATCATCATCCAACAATTCAATAATTGTAAAACCATGTCTTACACAGCGGAATTACCAAAAATCAAAATTTAATAAAACATCATAGTTCTCAAGGAATTCAAATCCAAAACTATTAAACAATAATGATTCTCTTAACTAAGCGTTCCCCAGTGTTACAATCTAATCAGAGCATGACACTGACACACGGACTAAAAGATAAGCTCTAGAGCCGTCCTCACCGACTCCTCAGCTGCTAATTTAATCTGAAATGGTAAAGTAAGGGTGATACTTCTCATAATTAAAGCATATTATAAGTCTTTCAATCAATAATACATCACAAGCATATTATTTCACCCACTTAACATAAATTCAGATTCACACACACAACCATATTCATCTTGCTTAATCATAACAATCAACGAAGAGTAACACTGGAAGACATCCTAACATGTTACTACTTCATACAAATATATAATGCAGACTCAATGCATGCGGTACCGACTCGTGACCAAGTCACCTAACACTGATCCATCATCAACCGGATACAGTACCATCGATTCGTCCATAACCACTCGGACACGAATCCAGCCTAACCACCCATCCTCACTCGGGTATCGGTTATCGGCAATCCAAGCCAAATTCCGCACAATGGGAATTACCTTCACCAAAACAATGCATATGCACGCACATCAATAGCATGCAACATTAATCAGTCTATGTAATACATCAATTCAACATAACTGAAACAACCACCCAACATGATATCTCAACCAATCATGCATACAATCAACATCAGCATAAACATGCAAACCAATCAACATGATATATCAATCCATCATGCATATATCTAACATCAGTGTAAATATGCCGATACATCTATACATTATCAGTACATCCATCAACACAGGATCTCCACTACACACCATTAACTATGCGTCAGTCAAAAGTCACTTATCTCAGAAATTGGCTCATTTTCAAAATAACTTCAAGTTTTGGAAAATATTTTCAGTTCATAAACTAGAGCATTAAATTTAGAAATTAACGTCCAAAACGGCGCTCAAAACGGACTTACGGTTTGAAAGTTATGAATTTTCAAAGTTTGGCATTTTCAAAAATTTGAGTTGGAACCCGGTTCCTACATATCAGGAACCGGTTCTAAAAGCTTCAAAACCTCGCTTTGGAAAAATGTATGGGAACCGGTTCGACACATACAGAACCGGTTCCCACGTATTTTCAGTTCTTTGTAAATTTTCAAAGGGCAACCGGTTCCTCCTATCAGAACCGGTTCCCACGTAAAATGTAATTTTACGCACTTTGACATCCTTCCATTTTCAATTAAATCCATTTTACCCATACGAACTCCAACATGGAAACACTAAAATACATCATTTGGCATCATCTATCTCATCAAACAACATATTTCCATCATCTATTTTCATCTCGACACTCTAATCATATTCCATACATATTTCGACACAATCGGACTCAATCGACACCAACCGACTATTAGGTATACTTCCATGGAAACCTAGAATTTCCTAAACATCGATTCCTAACATGCCATGGTCTATAATATTAACATCAAAACCTATAATAAGCAATAACCATCGAAATCACCCTCACCTTGTGGGTTCTTGAGATTTCGACGCTTCTAGGTTTTCCTTCTTCTTTCTCCTCTTCTCACTTTTACGTAGTCTTGTTTTCTCAAAATGATTCTATTTTCCTCTTTTCCTTATTTAATTCCTTTTAACCTAAATAAAATAATTATTTATTTCTCATTCTCAATTAATTCCATAATTAATCTCAATAATTCAATATATTAAATAAACTATGCTCTCAATTAATTTAATAATTAAAACCATAATTATTTAATTACGAATTATTTTCGGGTGTCACAACTCCCCAACTTAAAGAGTTTTCGTCCTCGAAAACATACCTCGACGAATAGTTCGGGATACGAGTCCTTCATCGACTCTCCGGCTCCCAAGTGACATTTCCATCAGCTAGTCCTCCCCAAGCCACTCTTACCAATGCAATCTCTTTGCCCCGCAACTGTTTCAACTTCCGATCCTCAATTCGCGCAGGTACTGCTTCCACAGTCAAATTCTCCCGTACCTGTATGTCATCTACCCGAATCTCATGAGACGGATCAGCAATGTACTTCCTCAGCTGAGACACATGAAAAACATCATGCAGGTTCGCAAGTGACGGCGGCAAAGCAATCTGATATGCAACCTTCCCAACTCTCTTGGTAATCTGAAAAGGACCAATAAATCGTGGAGTCAACTTTCTTGACTTCAAGGCTCGACCAATTCCAGTCATCGGAGTAACCCGCATAAACACATGCTCTCCTTCACTGAACTCAAGGTCTTTCCTCCTCTTATCATGATAACTCTTCTGACGACTCTGAGAAGTCTTCATCTTCTCCTGAATCATCTTAATCTTTTCCGAAGTTTGCTGAACAATTTCCGGTCCAATCACAGCATTCTCTCCGGTTTCATACCAACACAATGGTGTCCGACACCTCCTACTATACAATGCCTCAAGCGGGCCATACCAATACTCGAGTGAAAGCTATTGTTGTAGGTAAACTCAATCAATGGCAGATAGCTATCCCAAGTTCCACCCTTCTCTAACACACAAGCTCTCAGTAAATCTTCCAACGACTGAATCGTTCTTTCCGTCTGACCATCCGTCTGCGGATGATAAGCGGAACTCAACCGCAACTTGGTACCCAAAGCTTCTTGCAATCCCTGTCCAGAACTTAGATGTAAACCTCGGATCTCGATCCGACACAATGCTAGACGGAATACCATGCAAACTCACCACCTTTTCGACATACAACTCTGCTAATCTCTCCATCGGATAATCCATTCTTATCGGAATAAAATGAGCAGATTTTGTCAACCTATCCACAATCACCCAGATAGAATCACAATTCTTAGTTGTCCTCGGCAAACCAGACACAAAATCCATTGAGATTCCATCCCACTTCCATTCTGGAACAAACAACGGTTCCATCAATCCTGATGGTTTCTGATGCTCTATTTTTGACTTCTGACATATCAAACAGGCATACACAAACTCAGCAATTTCCTTCTTCATTCCAGGCCACCAAAACAACTTTTTCAAATCATGATACATCTTAGTAGCACCAGGATGAATACTCAACCCGCTACGATGTCCTTCTTCCAAAATGCTCTTCCTAATCTCGGCAACATCCGGAACACACACCCGATCACCAAATCTCATAACACCATTCTCGTCAATTCGGAACTCGCCTCCTTGACCCTGGTTGATCAATGTCAACTTACCAACTAAACCAACATCAGATTTTTGCCCATTTCTAATCTCTTCCAGAATACCACTAGTCAGCTTCAACATACCCAATTTCACACTATTCGGAGTAGTTTCACAAACCAAACTCAGATCTCTGAACTGCTCAACCAAATCTAACTCACGGACCATTAACATCGACATATGCAAAGACTTCCTACTCAAAGCATCTGCAACCACGTTTGCTTTACCAGGATGGTAATTCAAACCGAAATCATAATCCTTTAGGAATTCTAACCATCTTCTCTGCCTCATGTTCAGCTCTTTCTGATCAAAAAAGATACCTCAGACTCTTATGATCACTGAACACCTCAAACCGAGAACCATATAAATAATGTCTCCACAACTTCAAAACAAACACCACAGCTGCCAACTCCAAATCATGAGTCGGATAATTCCTTTCATGCACTTTCAACTGTCGCGAAGCATAAGCCACAACCTGCTTATCTTGCATCAACACACCACCTAATCCCATTAATGATGCGTCACAATATACCACAAAGGACTTAGTCGGATCTGGAAAAATCAAGATCGGAGCACTTGTCAACCTCCTCTTCAGCTCTTGAAATCCTTTCTCACATTCAACATCCCAAACAAATATCTGACCCTTCCGGTCAACTTAGTCAATGGTAGCGCCAATTTGGAAAACCCTCAATAAACTTCCGATAATAACCTGCAAGACCCAGAAAACTACGGATCTCCGAAGCATTCTTCGGCGCTTCCCACTGAGACACCGCTTCTACTTTCATAGGATCCACAGCAATTCCATTCTTGGAAATCACATGACCAAGAAAACTCACCTCCTCTAACCAGAATTCACACTTGGACAACTTCGCATAAAGTTTCCTTTCCTTCAGCAATTCCAACACAACTCTGAGATGCTCTGCATGCTCCTCATCACTTTTCGAATAAATCAGAATATCATCAATGAACACCACTACAAACTTGTCAAGATATGGATGAAATATCCTGTTCATATACTCCATGAAAACACCAGGTGCATTAGTGACTCCAAACGGCATAATGAATATTCATAATGTCCATACTCGTTACGAATGCGGTTTTTAAATATCCTCGACTTTACGAATCGATGATATCCAGATCTCAGATCAATCTTACTAAATACACAAGCTCCCACGAGTTGATCCATCAAATCATCAATCCTCGGCAAAGGATACCGATTCTTGATTGTAACTTTGTTCAATTGTCGGTAGTCAACACACAACCTCATTGAACCTTCTTCTTAACCAAGAACACCGAGCATCCCACGGCGACACACTCGGACGAATAAACTTCTTCTCAAGCAATTCTAACTGCTTCTTCGATTCGGCTAGTTCGGATGCCGACATGCGATAGGCGCCATCGACACGGACTAGTTCGTGAATCAAATCTATAGTAAATTCTACCTCTCTCGGTGGTAATTCACTAACGTCTTCCGAAAACACCCCTGGAAATTCATTCACCACTGGCAATCCATCACTCCTTGCCTTTCCCCTCGCTTCATTCGCGGAATACAACATAAACACCACGGCACCATCCTTCACAGCTAGGTTCATCTGCTTAACTGACATAATCTCATTTTCGATCTTAACCTCTTCAGGAAAAATGACCGTCTTCTCAAAGCAGTTGATATGAACTGGTTGAATTCAACCAGTTCATTCCAAGGATGATATCAAGTTGTTCTAGCGGTAGGCACACTAAATCCATACCAAACCCTATCAAAATCACAACAGACAATTCCTACAAACATACAGTAGTTACTAAACCCGACGGGAGTATCAATAACCATACTTCCATCCATATTAGAAATTTCCAAATTCAATCTCTTAGCACAATCTAACGCAATAAAAGAATCGTGGCTCCATATCAATAATCGCAATCAAAGGTATGCCATTAATAAAACATGTACCTTTAATCGGTTGATCATCGGTTTAGTTTCGATCCGACAATGCAAACACTTTACCACCTTGCTCTTTCTTGGGTTTTGTGTATGAAGTCACACCCTTTCATCATTGGATACATGGCCACTTTCCACACTTGAAACATCATTTCATCCACCATACGATGTCTGTCTCACCACACTTATAGCGGAAGAACTAGAATCTCCTCCACGAGACTTCTTCCAACCTCCGGATCTCTGATTATTCCTATCATAAGGCTTACCACGATCCATCTGTTGCTTACCTTTCCTATCAACATACCCTCGAGCATTCGACTTAGTGTTAGCAAGATCCTCCTCAAGAATCCTACTACAATCAACGGATCGAAAAATGCGAATACCGCTTAATCTCGTCACGAAGAACATTCTCAAACTTAATACATTTGGAAAATTCTCCATCTGCATCATTAGGGTAATGAGCATAATACTTTGCTAACTCAGAAAACTTTGAAGCATACTCACTGACAGTCTTGTTACCCTGCTTGAGTTCCAAAAACTCAATCTCCTTCTTACCTCTGACATCTTCAGGAAAATACCTCCTCAGAAAAGCTCTCCTGAACACAGCCCAATTCAATGCAACACCATCTTCTTCTAGTTCAGCTCGGGTAGCAACCCACCAGTCATCAGCTTCCTCAGCCAACATGTGAGTTCCATATCTCACCTTCAGCCCCTCTGCACAGTCAATCACTCTGAAGATCCTCTCGATCTCCTTCAACCACTTCTGAGCACCTTCGGGATCATGCGTGCCTTTGAACAATGGAGGATTATTCCTCTGAAAATTCCCCAATTGTCTGTCAGCACCAATCGCAGCTCCCTGCTGGTTCCCTCCGAGCACTCAAGCCAACATTCCCAAAGCCTCAGCAATGGCATCATCATTCCTTCCGTTACCTCTTCCAGCCATTGTTCTGTAACATAACAAAACAATCTACATCAGCACACAAGTATCGACAATGTCACTTCACACTAGTCGCATACTAAAGGGATAACGACACAGGACAAGACCGACTATGCTCTGATACCACTATTGTAACACCCCATCTAAATACCCCGAATATATTAATTAAATTAATATCTAAATCATCTTTAATCAGAGTTTAACACGGTATAATAAGGGATGTCACAATTAATAACCAAAATAACTTCATTCAAACAGTAGCCATGCTACACTGAGGATCATCATCCAACAATTCAATAATTGTAAAACCATGTCTTACGGTAGAATTACCAAAAATCAAAATTTAATAAAACATCATAGTTCTCAAGGAATTCAAATCAAAACTATTAAACAATAATGATTCTCTTAACTAAGCGTTCCCGTGTTACAATCTAATCGAGCATGACACGACACACGGACTAAAAGATAAGCTCTAGAGCCGTCCTCACCGACTCCTCATTGCTAATTTAATCGAAATGGTAAAGTAAGGGTGAGACTTCTCATAATTAAAGCATATTATAAGTCTTTCAATCAATAATACATCACAAGCATATTATTTCACCCACTTAACATAAATTGATTCACACACAACCATATTCATCTTGCTTAATCATAACAATCAACGAAGAGTAACACTGGAAGACATCCTAACATGTTACTACTTCATACAAATATATAATGCAGACTCAATGCATGCGGTACCGACTCGTGACCAAGTCACCTAACACTGATCCATCATCAACCGGATACAGTACCATCGATTCGTCCATAACCACTCGGACACGAATCCAGCCTAACCACCCATCCTCACTCGGGTATCGGTTATCGGCAATCCAAGCCAAATTCCGCACAATGGGAATTAACTTCACCAAAACAATGCATATGCACGCACATCAATAGCATGCAACATTAATCAGTCTATGTAATACATCAATTCAACATAACTGAAACAACCACCCAACATGATATCTCAACCAATCATGCATACAATCAACATCAACATAAACATGCAAACCAATAAACATGATATATCAATCCATCATGCATATATCTAACATCTGTGTTAACATGCCGATACATCTATACATTATCAGTACATCCATCAACACAGGATCTCCACTACACACCATTAACTATGCGTCAGTCAAAAGTCACTTATCTCAGAAATTGGCTCATTTTCAAAATAACTTCAAGTTTTGGAAAATATTTTCAGTTCATAAACTAGAGCATTAAATTTAGAAAATAACGTCCAAAACGGCGCTCAAAACGGACTTACGGTTTGAAAGTTACGAATTTTCAAAGTTTGGCATTTTTCAAAAATTTGAGTTGGAACCCGGTTCCTACATACAGAACCGGTTCCTAAAAGCTTCAAAACCTGTGGAAAATGTATGGGAACCGGTTCCGACACATACAGAACCGGTTCCCACGTATTTTCAGTTCTTTGTAAATTTTCAAGGGCAACCGGTTCCTCCTATGAACCGGTTCCCACGTAAAATGTAATTTTCGCACTTTTGACATCCTTCCATTTTCAATTAAATCCATTTTACCCATACGAACTCCAACATGGAAACACTAAAATACATCATTTGGCATCATCTATCTCATCAAACAACATATTTCCATCATCTATTTTCATCTCGACACTCTAATCATATTCCATACATATTCTGACACAATCAGACTCAATCTGACACCAACTGACACTATTAGGTATACTTCCATGGAAACCTAGAATTTCCTAAACATCGATTCCTAACATGCCATGGTCTATAATATTAACATAAAAACCTATAATAAGCAATAACCAGTCGAAATCACCCCTTACCTTGTGGGTTCTTGAGATTCGACTTCTAGGTTTTCCTTCTTCTTTCTCCTCTTCTCACTTTTACGTAGTCTTGTTTTCTCCAAAATGATTCTATTTTCCTCTTTTCCTTATTTAATTCCTTTTAACCTAAATAAAATAATTATTTATTTCTCATTCTCCAATTAATTCCATAATTAATCTCAATAATTCAATATATTAAATAAACTATGCTCTCAATTAATTTAATAATTAAAACCATAATTATTTAATTACCGAATTATTTTCGGGGTGTCACAACTCTCCCCAACTTAAAAGAGTTTTCGTCCTCGAAAACATACCTCAGACGAATAGTTCGGGATACGAGTCCTTCATCTGACTCTCCAGCTCCCAAGTGACATTTCCATCAGCTGGTCCTCCCCAAGCCACTCTTACCAATGCAATCTCTTTGCCCCGCAACTGTTTCAACTTCCGATCCTCAATTCGCGCAGGTACTGCTTCCACAGTCAAATTCTCCCGTACCTGTATGTCATCTACCCGAATCTCATGAGACGGATCAGCAATGTACTTCCTCAGCTGAGACACATGAAAAACATCATGCAGATTCGCAAGTGACGGCGGAAAAGCAATCTGATATGCAACCTTCCCAACTCTCTTGGTAATCTAAAAAGGACCAATAAATCGTGGAGTCAACTTTCTTGACTTCAAGGCTCGACCAATTCCAGTCATCGGAGTAACCCGCATAAACACATGCTCTCCTTCACTGAACTCAAGATCTTTCCTCCTCTTATCATGATAACTCTTCTGACGACTCTGAGAAGTCTTCATCTTCTCTGAATCATCTTAATCTTTCCAAGTTTGTTGAACAATTTCGGTCCAATCACGGCATTCTCTCCGGTTTCATACCAACACAATGGTGTCCGACACCTCCTACCATACAATGCCTCAAACGGAGCCATACCAATACTCGAGTGAAAGCTATTGTTGTAGGTAAACTCAATCAATGGCAGATAGCTATCCCAAGTTCCACCCTTCTCTAACACACAAGCTCTCAGTAAATCTTCCAACGACTGAATCGTTCTTTCCTCGACCATCCGTCATGGATGATAAGCGGAACTCAACCGCAACTTGGTACCCAAAGCTTCTTGCAATCCTGTCCAGAACTTAGATGTAAACCTCGGATCTCGATCCGACACAATGCTAGACGGAATACCATGCAAACTCACCACCTTTTCGACATACAACTCTGCTAATCTCTCCATCGGATAATCCATTCTTATCGGAATAAAATGAGCAGATTTTGTCAACCTATCCACAATCACCCAGATAGAATCACAATTCTTAGTTGTCCTCGGCAAACCAGACACAAAATCCATTGAGATTCCATCCCACTTCCATTCTGGAACAAACAACGGTTCCATCAATCCTGATGGTTTCTGATGCTCTATTTTTGACTTCTGACATATCAAACAGGCATACACAAACTCAGCAATTTCCTTCTTCATTCCAGGCCACCAAAACAACTTTTTCAAATCATGATACATCTTAGTAGCACCAGGATGAATACTCAACCCGCTACGATGTCCTTCTTCCAAAATGCTCTTCCTAATCTCGGCAACATCCGGAACACACACCCGATCACCAAATCTCATAACACCATTCTCGTCAATTCGGAACTCGCCTCCTTGACCCTGGTTGATCAATGTCAACTTACCAACTAAACCAACATCAGATTTTTGCCCATTTCTAATCTCTTCCAGAATACCACTAGTCAGCTTCAACATACCCAATTTCACACTATTCGGAGTAGTTTCACAAACCAAACTCAGATCTCTGAACTGCTCAACCAAATCTAACTCACGGACCATTAACATCGACATATGCAAAGACTTCCTACTCAAAGCATCTGCAACCACGTTTGCTTTACCAGGATGGTAATTCAAACCGAAATCATAATCCTTTAGGAATTCTAACCATCTTCTCTGCCTCATGTTCAGCTCTTTCTGATCAAAAAAGATACCTCAGACTCTTATGATCACTGAACACCTCAAACCGAGAACCATATAAATAATGTCTCCACAACTTCAAAACAAACACCACAGCTGCCAACTCCAAATCATGAGTCGGATAATTCCTTTCATGCACTTTCAACTGTCGCGAAGCATAAGCCACAACCTGCTTATCTTGCATCAACACACCACCTAATCCCATTAATGATGCGTCACAATATACCACAAAGGACTTAGTCGGATCTGGAAAAATCAAGATCGGAGCACTTGTCAACCTCCTCTTCAGCTCTTGAAATCCTTTCTCACATTCAACATCCCAAACAAATATCTGACCCTTCCTGGTCAACTTAGTCAATGGTAACGCCAATTTGGAAAACCCCTCAATAAACTTCCGATAATAACCTGCAAGACCCAGAAAACTACGGATCTCCGAAGCATTCTTCGGCGCTTCCCACTGAGACACCGCTTCTACTTTCATAGGATCCACAGCAATTCCATTCTTGGAAATCACATGACCAAGAAAACTCACCTCCTCTAACCAGAATTCACACTTGGACAACTTCGCATAAAGTTTCCTTTCCTTCAGCAATTCCAACACAACTCTGAGATGCTCTGCATGCTCCTCATCACTTTTCGAATAAATCAGAATATCATCAATGAACACCACTACAAACTTGTCAAGATATGGATGAAATATCCTGTTCATATACTCCATGAAAACACCAGGTGCATTAGTAACTCCAAACGGCATAACAGAATATTCATAATGTCCATACCTCGTTCTGAATGCAGTTTTTTAAATATCCTCTGACTTTACACGAATCTGATGATATCCAGATCTCAGATCAATCTTACTAAATACACAAGCTCCCACGAGTTGATCCATCAAATCATCAATCCTCGGCAAAGGATACCGATTCTTGATTGTAACTTTGTTCAATTGTCGGTAGTCAACACACAACCTCATTGAACCTTCCTTCTTCTTAACCAGTAACACCGGAGCACCCCACGGCGACACACTCGGACGAATAAACTTCTTCTCAAGCAATTCTTCTAACTGCTTCTTCAGTTCAGCTAGTTCAGATGCCGACATGCGATAGGGCGCCATCGACACCGGACTAGTTCCAGGAATCAAATCTATAGTAAATTCTACCTCTCTCTCAGGTGGTAATTCACTAACGTCTTCCGAAAACACCTCTGGAAATTCATTCACCACTGGCAATCCATCACTCCTTGCCTTTCCCCTCGCTTCATTCGCGGAATACAACATAAACACCACAGCACCATCCTTCACAGCTAGGTTCATCTGCTTAACTGACATAATCTCATTTTCGATCTTAACCTCTTCAGGAAAAATGACCGTCTTCTCAAAACAGTTGATATGAACCTGGTTGAATTCCAACCAGTTCATTCCAAGGATGATATCAAGTTGTTCTAGCGGTAGGCACACTAAATCCATACCGAAACCCCTATCAAAAATCACAACAGGACAATTCCTACAAACATACGAAGTAGTTACTAAACCCGACGCAGGAGTATCAATAACCATACTTCCATCCATATTAGAAATTTCCAAATTCAATCTCTTAGCACAATCTAACGCAATAAAAGAATGCGTGGCTCCAGTATCAATAATCGCAATCAAAGGTATGCCATTAATAAAACATGTACCTTTAATCAGTTGATCATCTGGTTTAGTTTCTGATCCAGACAATGCAAACACTTTACCACCAGCTTGCTCTTTCTTGGGTTTTGTGCACTGAGGACGAGTATGACCCTCTTCACCACAGTTGTAGCAAGTCACCCCTTTCACTCTGCAGTCATTGGATACATGGCCGAACTTTCCACACTTGAAACACTTCTTATCATTGCTCTTACAGTCCACCATACGATGTCCTGTCTCACCACACTTATAGCACCTAGCGGAAGAACTAGAATCTCCTCCACCAGACTTCTTCCAACCTCCGGATCTCTGATTACTCCTATCATAAGGCTTACCACGATCCATCTGTTGCTTACCTTTCCTATCAACATACCCTCGAGCATTCGACTTAGTGTTAGCAAGATCCTCCTCAAGAATCCTACTACAATCAACCAGATCAGAAAACCTTCGGATACGCTGATACCGAATACCCTGCTTAATCTCGTCACGAAGACCATTCTCAAACTTAATACATTTGGAAAATTCTCCATCTGCATCATTAGGGTAATGAGCATAATACTTTGCTAACTCAGAAAACTTTGAAGCATACTCACTGACAGTCTTGTTACCTTGCTTGAGTTCCAAAAACTCAATCTCCTTCTTACCTCTAACATCTTCAGGAAAATACCTCCTCAGAAAAGCTCTCCTGAACACAGCCCAATTCAATGCAACACCATCTTCTTCTAGTTCAGCTCGGGTAGCAACCCACCAGTCATCAGCTTCCTCAGCCAACATGTGAGTTCCATATCTCACCTTCAGCCCCTCTGCACAGTCAATCACTCTGAAGATCCTCTCGATCTCCTTCAACCACTTCTGAGCACCTTCGGGATCATGCGTGCCTTTGAACAATGGAGGATTATTCCTCTGAAAATTCCCCAATTGTCTGTCAGCACCAATCGCAGCTCCCTGCTGGTTCCCTCCGAGCACTCAAGCCAACATTCCCAAAGCCTCAGCAATGGCATCATCATTCCTTCCGTTACCTCTTCCAGCCATTGTTCTGTAACATAACAAAACAATCTACATCAGCACACAAGTATCGACAATGTCACTTCACACTAGTCGCATACTAAAGGGATAACGACACAGGACAAGACCGACTATGCTCTGATACCACTATTGTAACACCCCATCTAAATACCCCGAATATATTAATTAAATTAATATCTAAATCATCTTTAATCAGAGTTTAACACGGTATAATAAGGGATGTCATAATTAATAACCAAAATAACTTCATTCAAACAGTAGCCATGCTACACTGAGGATCATCATCCAACAATTCAATAATTGTAAAACCATGTCTTACACAGCGGAATTACCAAAAATCAAAATTTAATAAAACATCATAGTTCTCAAGGAATTCAAATCCAAAACTATTAAACAATAATGATTCTCTTAACTAAGCGTTCCCCAGTGTTACAATCTAATCAGAGCATGACACTGACACACGGACTAAAAGATAAGCTCTAGAGCCGTCCTCACCGACTCCTCAGCTGCTAATTTAATCTGAAATGGTAAAGTAAGGGTGAGACTTCTCATAATTAAAGCATATTATAAGTCTTTCAATCAATAATACATCACAAGCATATTATTTCACCCACTTAACATAAATTGATTCACACACAACCATATTCATCTTGCTTAATCATAATAATCAACGAAGAGTAACACCGAAGACATCCTAACATGTTACTACTTCATACAAATATATAATGCACTCAATGCATGCGGTACCGACTCGTGACTAAGTCACCTAACACCGATCCATCATCAACCGGATACGGTACCATCGATTCGTCCATAACCACTCGGACACGAATCCATTTAACCACCCATCCTCACTCTGTATCGGTTATCGGCAATCCAAGCCAAATTCCGCACAATGGGAATTAACTTCACCAAAACAATGCATATGCACGCACATCAATAGCATGCAACATTAATCGCTATGTAATACATCAATTCAACATAACTGAAACAACCACCCAACATGATATCTCAACCAATCATGCATACAATCAACATCAACATAAACATGCAAACCAATAAACATGATATATCAATCCATCATGCATATATCTAACATCTGTGTTAACATGCCGATACATCTATACATTATCAGTACATCCATCAACACAGGATCTCCACTACACACCATTAACTATGCGTCAGTCAAAAGTCACTTATCTCAGAAATTGGCTCATTTTCAAAATAACTTCAAGTTTTGGAAAATATTTTCAGTTCATAAACTAGAGCATTAAATTTAGAAAATAACGTCCAAAACGGCGCTCAAAACGGACTTACGGTTTGAAAGTTACGAATTTTCAAAGTTTGGCATTTTTCAAAAATTTGAGTTGGAACCCGGTTCCTACATATACAGGAACCGGTTCCTAAAAGCTTCAAAACCTCGCTGTTGAAAATGTATGGAACCCGGTTCCGACACATACAGGAACCGGTTCCCACGTGTATTTTTCAGTTCTTTGTAAATTTTCAAAGGGCAACCCGGTTCCTCCTATACAGGAACCGGTTCCCACGTGTAAAAATGTAATTTTCTGCACTTTTGACAGCATCCTTCCATTTTCAATTAAATCCATTTTTACCCATACGAACTCCAACATGGAAACACTAAAATACATCATTTGGCATCATCTATCTCATCAAACAACATATTTCCATCATCTATTTTCATCTACTGACACTCTAATCATATTCCATACATATTCTGACACAATCAGACTCAATCTGACACCAACTGACACTATTAGGTATACTTCCATGGAAACCTAGAATTTCCTAAACATCGATTCCTAACATGCCATGGTCTATAATATTAACATAAAAACCTATAATAAGCAATAACCAATAAATCACCCTCACCTTGTGGGTTCTTGAGATTCGCTTCTAGGTTTTCCTTCTTCTTTCTCCTCTTCTCACTTTTACGTAGTCTTGTTTTCTCCAAAATGATTCTATTTTCCTCTTTTCCTTATTTAATTCCTTTTAACCTAAATAAAATAATTATTTATTTCTCATTCTCCAATTAATTCCATAATTAATCTCAATAATTCAATATATTAAATAAACTATGCTCTCAATTAATTTAATAATTAAAACCATAATTATTTAATTACCGAATTATTTTCGGGGTGTCACAGATACAACAATTTGATTGGTAGAAGAAACCAGAACGAAGGAAACATGTCGAATTAGAGAAGACCATACCAAGGTGTAATACGGTGAACTGACTTTGTAGGATTTTTGTATCCAAATGTGCGGATAGCAAGAGTCGCCACCGACTTTTATTTTTATCCAATTAAGGGAAGGTAAAAGTAACAGAAAAAGACCTTCGTTAGATTCTGAGTTCGGGAGAATGGTTATGAAAAGGGAAGGTGTTAGCACCCCTTTCCATCTGTAGTTATCTACGGGCTCTTAGTTGCTCTAGATCACTTTTTAAAATTGCTTTCTGTGTGTTTGACAAAGATGTTTTGAAAAAAGGCATTTCGCTTTGACTTTGTAATGACTCATGTAGGAGTGTATACAAAGTGTTCGGAAATGTTTTTTTGTTTTGAAAAGAATTTGAACTTCGAAAAAAAGTGTGTGGTGTGAAAAGCATTTGGTTTAGAGCAAGCAACTAAAAGACTTATTTACCCAAATTGGTCATTTTGTTGTACTTACGTTCCTTTAGAATAGCGCTAGCCATACCATTAGTTAGTAGGTAGCTCCATTCGTTGGATGTAAGCGGGACATTCGAAGGGACGCCGATGGTCATAGAAGGCAACTTGTAGGAAGTATCCTAGCACATTCGAAGGGACTATCATCATTTTTCGTAGGCGACAATCGAGGGTCAAGATCATGTATTCGGAAGCGACATCGTGGGTCTTATGATCTTTGTATCAAAGGGACTATGATGATTTGTTTGGAAGGCAACGGTGCTAGAATACCTCTACGCTCGAGGACATGACCATTTTGAATTCGCAAAGGCAACGAGAGAATTACCCGTGGGTGAAAGAAGTGTGTTGATTTCAGAATATGTTATCTTGAAAATTAGTGGGCTATGTTCAATTTTAGTCTTGCCATACACGCCTAATTACTAGCAATTTATAGGGTGCGGAAAGTAAAATGCGGAATGTAAAGTGCGGAAAGGTAAATGTCCTACGCTATTACAAGGCTTTGGGGCAGATACATAATTTAAAATGCGGAAAATAAAAACCTAATTTAAACTATTACATCCCATGAGCAGTTACATTATTGAAAAAACAAAATGAAAATAGTAAAGAAACGTCCGAATTGGAAGAACCTGTGAAACGAACGAGAAATCGGAAAATATGATGAAATCGAAATAAGAGAAAATGTTAGGAAAAATGCAAATTTTAAATTGGAAAAAATATGACATGCTGGAAATAATGTAAACATGCTAAAATAATTTTTTGGGATTTTTTAGATGCAATTTAATAATTAAAAACTAATTAACAATGATTTAAATGCAAAATTATAAATAAAAATAAATATGCATGCAAAAATATGTTTTCTGATTTATTAAATTAAATAAAGATTTTTAGAAAATAAATGCAAAAAGAAAATTAATTTTTGATAATTTTTAATGCATAAAATAAAAATATGAAAAGAAATTAAAATAATGCAAAATATTAAAAGAATTAGAAAATATGAAAATAGTTAGAAAATATGAGTTTGTGAAAAAAGAAAGCAAATCTGGTGCCATTGAGGATCGAACTCAGGACATGGGAGAGTATCCAGGAACAGGAGGCGCCTTTACCACTGAGACAAGTGGCTTTTTGTGTTGGAAAAGTTGAAACCAATTGAATTTGAACGTCAACACGTCCTGGGAGTGTTTGAAACTGAGTCAGCGAAGTGGACCCCAGGTGGAACGAAAGAGCGAATCGGGAAGCTGGATTATGCCACGCGTGCCTCGCCGGTTCAACATCGGTCAACGACGCCGGAGCCCTAGCTCCGGTCGTCTTCTCCGGCAACCAAAAATTCCAAACCTGCAAAACACGAGAAATAAATGGACAAAGAGTACCCTACCCCCCTAAATCGAGGGCTGCGAGTTCAATGGTGATGTTAGTTTCGATTGAAAACGCCTCTAGCTACCAGTTCGATGAAGACAGCTCGAAAAACCCTAAACATGGCAAACCATGATTCTTACGTTCAACCTCTCAAACGATTGCCCAGATCAATCAAGCATAACCTCATGAACACATTCAAACCATTAGAAACGATTAAAGCACGCAGAATAATAAAATGCAATTTCAAGAAAAATTCAACTATGTATGAATGTATATGGCACGATTTGGCTTGCTTTGATCAGTGATAAAGGTGTATTCTTACTCATACCTACCTCTTGAGCACGTTTGGATGGCTGGAAGAGGCTGAGAAAGGCTGGAAAATAAAATTCGAATTTTCAAGTTTCTTGGAAAATTTTGGCAAAATAAGGGTTAGTGCAAGGGCTAGGGTTTCGTCCTCTGTGCTGGCGCTAGCTGCATTGCTTGGTATTTATAGAAGAGATTTGGATGGCAAAAGCAAGCAAAAAAGATTGGACATTGATTGTGCAAATATTTTCCAATAAAACAAATCAAATTTTCTTAAAACTTGATTTTTCCTTTCCATATGCATGAGTCACGAATTTGGCAATTGTTGTGGGCTTTCTTGGACATTAAGGAAGATATAAAATCACCTTTTGAAAAATAATTAATTCATATTTTATATAATTTATTTTGAATTGAATGTTATAAAATTCAAATATAAATCATAAAATAGAAAATTACCAATGCCAAACTTTTATGGGTCAAAAATCATGTCATGAACAAGTTTGGAGCAAAAGATTATAGGCCCATTTGGAAAATTTTGCATTTTGACCAAAATGTCCTTTTGTGCAATTGTCCAAAATTGCCCAACTTCTGAAGAGTGTATCTTGCTCAATTTTCCACATCTTTGAGTGTTCTTGGACTTTTTGGAAAGCTCTAAGAGTCCTCTAACCAACCCTTTTGGTCTCATCTCAATTGGAGTTACCATGCTCAATATATCTTCAAAGCAAAAAGTTGACTTTTTGTTGACTTTGAAAATGACCTGTAATGTTTTGAGCTATACCTCTCAAATGAAGCATTTTTTGGACATTCTTGTGAGACATGAAGTTGTAGAGAATTGAATTTCCTTCAAAACAAGAGGTGGTGGAAAATTTCTAAGAAAGTATGAGAAAGTTATGATCACCAAAGTTCATTGACTTTTCACCTAGAAACCCTAATTTAGAAAGTTTGACTTTTGAGCAAATCTTGAGTTTTCTTGATGAATCATGATCAACCCTTGATCAAATGATGAATGTAACTTCAAAATGAGGATGTTGACAAAAATTATGAAGTTTGACTGTATGTTGACCACAGTTGACTTTTGTCCAATAACTAATTTTCAACCATCCGAGCAATTGTCGAGGAAACTTGACTTGAAGCTTGAAACTTGACATGGAGAATCTTTGAAGCATATGAGGAGGCATGAAGGCCATTGGAGATGTTGGAAGTTCATCTTGACTTGAGAGATACCAAACCCTAGTTTGGGTTGATTGTCTAGGAGAGAGTTTGTCTGATCAACTCTTGAGGAATCCTTGAGCATAGATGTATGAAATCTCTTGAGTAGATGGAGGGAATATTTTGGGGTATGACACAAGGTAACCAAAGAGGTGGTGTTGCAAATAGAGGAAGAGGTGGTGGTCAGAAGCCTGACAAGAGTCACATTCAATGTTACAATTGTTATAAGTATGGTCATTACTCGAATGATTGTCCAGAGAAGCGAAAGAATCAAGAAAGTGATGCAATTTTCGCTAAGTATGAAGAAGAAGTGATGTTTCTGATGGTCACAACAAGATATGAAGAAAAATTCAAGGATCAATGGTACTTGGATTCATGATGTTCATCACACATGTCTGGAAGGAAAGATTGATTTGTTAATCTAAATCCCTAAATGAAGAACATGGTAAAATTTGCAAATGACAATACTTTAACAGCTGAAGGTATTGGAGATGTTATGGTCATGAGGAAAGATGGAAAAAGGTCAGTAATTTTGAATGTGTTATACCTGCCGGGCATGAAGAGAAACTTGCTTAGCATGGTGATCGGTAAATTCCGTAAGTGCATGGAAATATAGAAGTATTATAAAAGATTGTCGAACCACAAAGACCAATGTCAACCTACTGTAATCTATCATTACTTTGTAAAGCTAAGGCTAATGAATAATGGGATTTTGGGGGAAACTAAGAACTAAAACTAAAAATGACTTTGAAAATATAATAATAAAGAGAGACCGGAATATGGTTTCCGCATTCCTGAAGGAGTTATAGAAAACAGGTACTAATTACGACTATAACTTAGTTCCGTAGAATATAATGACTTAAAGATTCTGCCTCACGCTCTCACAGTATTAACTAAAGCCATACTTCCTAATCCCAAGAGTTTGCTCTCGCTCGCTCGATAACTAAGAAATATATTTTGAAAGTCAATAACATCCTAAACACATCTAAAGCGCTATCGCTGTATTTAGATTTGTTGCCTAATTTCCACTATCCGGTTTAATCCCCACGCTCTCACAGTGTCGGCTCTCACCTTAATTGATTTCTCACTCTCTCGTGATAAAATCGTGTTAAATAACCTCTCACTCTCGTGACAAGGATATTTAAATTAGAATTGGAAACTAAAACCAAAACAGAATACTAATCATAAATTCGCACCTATTATTATCTATCGAGTCTGTCGGTAACAACAGTCCTTATACATCAGACTCAAGACTATTTAGCCAGACATGTTACTAATTTAAAACACATGAATAATTATAGTTACGATAAAAAATGACATAACAATTAAATTTGACAACAAAATAATAATAATAATAATAAATAATACGATAAAAGGAATAACAATGATAGTAATAATAAAGCGGTAAATGAAGAACCTGTAAATGAGGAAAATGACAACAAAGAGAACTTCAACTGAAATACGCCGACCAATTTGAATCTAATACATAAATTTAACAATAGAAATAAATCCTAAAACTAACTTGGTAATAGCCCCCTGATGTGGAGAACTATTACTTTTACATTCTAAGAAAAAGCTCTGAACTAAAAATGGTGGAAATGGATGAGAGAAGAGAGAGATATGCAAGTGTTAACTGCCTTCTATTTATAACCCTCTAATAACTTGTTTCAGTGAGATAAAATAGGATCGGTGAGAGAAAATAGGAAGACGGCGTGTGGTTACTTGCTTGTTGAGAGAAAATAGGAAGAAGTGGTTGGAATTAGCTGTTGAGAAAATGTTGGAAACAAATTGTGCCGTTCGCAACAAGTAAGGAGAAAAAGTCTCCTCCAAAAGCATGATGTTCGTCACAAGTAAGGAAGAGGCATGGTGGCCCATGGTGAAGGGCGTGTCGATCGGCATGGTTGCTATGAGCGGGTGTGAAGGTCGTTACGGCTTGGCTTGTGAGAAGACTTCGCCTTGTAACTCGTGGCGACCGTTAGGGCTTGCGTGAGAGGTGTGACGGTCCCCACACCTTGTTGGTCTTATGAGAAGTGCATCTTCATGGGTTGGGCCCGTGTACTTGTTCCAATTATTTTCTTTAATGTTTCACCTCTCATGTTTCTATCACACCACATCCTATTCATTTTACTCTTTTTGTGGTTTTTAAGCTCGATTCTTCTCCATTTCTGCGACTTTCTTCATACATGCCTTGTAAATAGTAAATACTTGAAAACATAAAAAATACCGGCATAATACGAATATAAAGCAACATAATTAAGATAAAATAAAGACATAATCTATGTAAATCAAGCCAAATATGTGATACATTTTCGTGCTATCAAATACCCCCACACTTAAACCATTTCTTGTCCTCAAGCAATCAACCAACGCGGTAAAAGAAAATGACCAAGCATGGTTTTTGAAATAAAGGCACGACACGACTCCTAGTCATACGTGGCTGCTAGGCTAATGTTAGATCGAAGGGTACTAAACGTCAACACCAAGGATACTGCAATGACACGAAATCATGATACACAATCAAAAACTCCCACCCTATGTAAGCCAGTCTGAATCATTCTATTATAACTCAACCTATTTCTTTTGCTTTATTTCACCCACTTTCATTCAAGCGCAATCAAATTAAGCCATTTGTCCTTGCACACACATAGTGTTGGGATCTAAGAGGGTTTTTCAAAAATTTATCCTCTTAACGGAACAATCCCGATGAACGGATCTTGATTAAATCATTAATCACAAATCAAAACTCACCGAAATAAGGATTCAAGAGTTATCTCTTGAAGCGTGCTTTCTCTTACGATCACGAATGGCGGAAGAAACCGGCGTCTCTACGTAGTCCACGCGAGTGCAAAGTGGAAGGCGGTGCTAGCCATTTCTTGTTCTCTTGAGAATTGACAATTCACTATCAACATTGCAAAGGAAAGAACTTCTCTATTTATAGAGAGCTACTAAAACCCTAATGTCTTGTTTTGAGCTTTTTCCACAATAAGCCCAAACTTATTTAATTAAACAATTTTAATTAAATACATATTATTTATAATTAACTAAACTCTTTTAATTAAATAAAATAAATATTAATTAAATTAAATCATATTTAATTTAATTAACTGTCAATTCTCATTTATTTAATTAAATCATATTTAATCAAATAAATTATGTGTGTTAATATATTAAACAATTTAAATAATATTAACACATAATTAAATTAAATTATATTTAATTTAATCATTTATTCCACTATAAGTACTCTATGCGTGTGACCTTGTAGGTTCTCGTAACATTGGCAATAATATTAAATCACCTATTTAATATTATAAACAACGAGCGGTATCTAGCAACAAATCATTGCTACCCAAGTAAGGAGAATGTCATGTGATCTGACATAACCTTTCTGTGATAATGATTATGTGTATAATTTCCCTTTTTCCCTTATATCTATATTGAACACAAGGCATAGAATGTGTCACCCTCGTATAGTTCAATATTTTATTCCTTGATCCCCTAGTATTCCTGAAAACAACAATCAAGCTCAATATCACATATTGACTTATTTGAGCATGACCATGTATTTTACAATCATACTCTATCAAGGGGCCCACAAATATTACTCCCGTATATGTAGGAGGGGCAAATTCTATCTAGGTCACTCACGTCCCTTAGTATGATTTATAAAATACCCATCAACCATCTTTATGGTCATCTTGTTATAGACAACGTTTGAATGGTAATAAAGTACTCGACTCCACATCTAGGATCCATAGTGGTTTCAGGTCGAAGGGTGGTATACACCACTATTACTATGAAAATAACTTATGACACTTACATAACAAACTATGTAGTATTCTCATGGTGGGTCAATCTAGTATAAATATTACTCATAATATTTATACCTACGTGAAGACTTGATATCTCATATCCATGACTTGTGAGATACAGTCATCAGTCTACTCATCTAATAGTCTCTATGCATTACTGTTGTCCTATTTAACAGTAAAACTTGACTACGGATACTTTAAGAATAATGTCCTTATGTTTAATGAGTTCTCACGATTAAGTCACACTTAATAGATCATTAATAGACTAATTATTCTAAGGACTTTATTATGTCATTCACAAATAACATAATAAATACGAAGCCTGATAAGTATGCATATATTGACAAATAACAAAGTACATATCAAGGTAGTGATACAAAAGCATATTA
The DNA here is from genome assembly GCA_021764765.1 of Vicia sativa. NCBI lineage: Eukaryota > Viridiplantae > Streptophyta > Magnoliopsida > Fabales > Fabaceae > Vicia > Vicia sativa. The sequence goes on from CM038795.1 coordinate 180,889,274, forward strand.
AGCCAATATTGATTGGCTATTAGGGCTTACTCCAACAATCTCCCAATAGCACTAGAGCCAATCAGATATTAATTTAATATCTAGTTGCTCATTTTGTGCATCAATCATCATCTAAGCATGATACTTTATCAGAGTATAAGGAACTCTTTCCTCTGTTGGTAATATACACCTCTTCCAATTTCAACTTTCGATCTTCTATCGAAATAAATTGAAGTGTCAAAATATATATTAATGTATTGCTAGTGAGATCTAGTATTCTAAATTTGCAAGATTAACCTATTATCACCGTGAATGAGATCAGTAGGATCTGCAATACAAGAAATACAATTTTCTTCCCAAGAATTATCAAAGCGATCCAAATCATATATTTGTCCTATTACGTGTTATAAAATATGTTTCCCTTATTTCCATTAGGATACATACATAAATACATCTTCATCTAGATTGTTATAAAGTTAACTTAATAAACCTTAAAACCTAGATGATCATAAATACAAACTAGGTAGTCTTACCTGCATATCGAATATGGTGTCTCTACGACTACTTTAAATGGAATTGGTTATGGATGGGTAATTGTATTTAAACAATTTATAAAAGAGCCACAAATATATAATTGAACATCTTAAATCGATCAATGTCAAACATGATACAATTTAAATGGTTATTATACTCTTTACATAGGTATTTACCATTGCAAACAATTCGTATGGTCTTAATACCTTTTTCGAGTTGTTTCCTTCTACTTCACTCTTGAACTCTTCTAAAAATAATTCTAACTCGTGTCGATATATAAGATTCAAATTTCATTTGATCCACCACATTTATTATACATGAGCTTATCAAGATTGTAGAACTTAAATCTACTACTTGATTTAGTATTAAACATTGTTTGAATAATCATAACAACACTTGTCCATTATCATAACATGCACTCCTCATCTTGTCCATAAAAGACTTAGAATTAATTTTTATTTTACTAAATGAAACTTAATAACAATTATTTGGTTTCATTCCAAGCTCTAATTTAAGTATAATCATAAGCTCTTATAGTCAATGAAATACATTGTTCCATTCTAGACATAAGGGGACTCAAATTATAATCAATGTCCTACTTCTTAAAAGACTCTTAACATTCGTATAAATGTGATATCAACATCTAGTATCACATACCCAAGATGTAGAAGTAGACAAATTTATTTTTCTATAATAAATCGTATGAAGAACAATTCTTACTTCCTTTTTCTACTTTGACTCTTTTGATAACCATCAGCAGTTTTGTTCTTTCAACACATGAAAGCACTGCATTCCTTCTTGAACCGTGTTTGTATGCTCAAATTCTAAGGAATATAAAATGAATCTCATTCCTTTTATAATTCATCAATTTAGCATCACAAACTACTTTCCTTTTTTTCACTAAGATGTGGTAGAAAAATTCATTCATGATGAATATAATCTACATATCTGAGACAATCTCAAATAAAACTTGTGACCAACTATTTGGTATATAAGGAAATCTAAATTTTAAATCTTAAAACTATTTTAGATTCATTTTGATTCCTAACTTGTATAGAAAAAAAGTTGGAAAGTTTTAAATTTCTCATTTGTATTTCTTATTTAAAAGAAAATCCTCGAGGTTAATGATCATATCATTTTCCGTGGTGACTACAATTATGAGATATGTTATAACTAGACATTCGATTTAATCCTTCTTATAAGTATCGTTCTTCGAATCTAGTTATATTCGGCTGTTAGGAATTGGTTGCTTGAGAATATACAATTTTTCTCGTGCATGAGAACAATTCTCAATTGATGTACCAACTCAGAAACTCCTTTCTGATCCTTACATCCTTCATAAGGATATTTCACAGTAAAATATAAATAAAATGCAAAAGGAAATTTTAACTACAAAACGTGTAAGAATTGTATCAAATTAAATCATTTTAGTAAGGTCTTTTATTAAAATGCTCTCACTATTTTTACTCAAACCAAATGACCTTCAACATTTGATTCGAAAAATCCCGTTAAAAGATTTTCTAGCAGGTCGAGATCCATATTTCACTTTGTTTTAAGTCCGCGTAGGCGGATTACACAAAACTCAGTTATTTAGGTAGGAACTCTTTTCAATTGTATCTGATACAACTCTCAAATTTTATCAGTTGAGTGAATAACTCCTTATTCTAATCCATCATATGGATTATTCTCAACTCTTGCTTCTAAACATATATAATCATATTATAATTAGTTTAGTTAAGTCAAACCCAAAATTTAACAATTGGATATTACATTTATCCTATCACACCTTACTAATATAAAACATGCATCTCGCGTTAGGTGAAACCCACATTATTCGATACTAGTCTTGATGAGTGCTAAATTTTGGAAAGAAATTAACTTAATATTTAATTGAGGGATTTTTCTTAAGTTTAATCATGTGTATCTCATACACTCACATATTTGTGTATCTTATACACTCGCAGTTTAATCCTGTGTATCTCATATGCTCACATATTTGTGTATCTCATACACTGACATATTTGTGTATCTCATACACGCACATATAAATATACATTTCATGCATTGTATGGTAATACGATTATGACCACCTAAAATGCAAGAATTAAATAAACTACTTTATTACAATTCTTTGACCCACGAGCAAGCTTCTCCACCGGCATCATCGTTTGACATTGTCTTCTCTCCAAGTCTTGAATATTTATAATAATTAAATAAATAAAATAATAATTTAAATGGCACGACACACAGGTTGTATTTAATTACGATAAACCACGACACGTAGGCCGTATAAAAAAAATACGACACGCAGGTCGTATTTAAATAAAATAAAACGCCAAAATCTAAGGTCATAATCACATACCAATTTATTTAATAGTAAATAATAAAATAATAAATAATAATAGATTATCAAATTATAAATATTGACACATTAACTCTTGACGCTTTTGTGAACCCTAAAGGCACAACTCTTGTGTCGTCACAAACTCTAATGCAAAATCGTTCGTACCATCAAAACTTAGTGATCTATTATACAATATGATTGATCAAAATGTCATTGTTTCACCATACAAAAGTCGGATTCCGAAATAAAATGTACATTGATCTTTCAAATGTATTAGAATCATTACACGAATTTAATGTACGAAACAAAATAGTGTATCACATACACTGACTTCGCATTAAAAATATTTATATCATATATAAATTTATCAATTATATTTGTATCACTTATGGATAATTGAAGTATTGCTGCTTCACCATACTAATATCGGATTCCAAAACATGATCAACAACGAACATCCAAATTATACAAATATATGATGTCAATATTTAATATTAAATAATAAACACTTTATTATTATATAATAATAATAATCAACCATTATTATTATTATTATTATTATTATTATTATTATTTATTATAATATATAACAATAAATAAAATAACATTAAAACATATTATTACAACAACCCATACTATATGGCTATTACTGGTATCATATGATACAACTTCGGCACTTACGACGCCAAAACCAAAATGGTTACATACACATTTACAGAAAAGCATAATACATATTTTTAAACATGATGCAACGGTTATTTAACATGAATTTCGAAACGATTTCAAAAAGCACATGTGTCTTTGAATTTATCATGATATCGGTAACAGACAAATCTTAAAATGATTTTATAAAAATTGGTTAATTATTGTTATAATAAAATTAAACATTATGTCAATCCATCGGGAATTCAAGTTCATGCTGGGTATTTCAGTAAACTTATTTTACCATTTATGATTCATATAACACTTATAGAATTAAAATCGCAAGGTTACATATTCTGGTTATAAAATGTTACGGCAAATAAAATGTAACCAACCATTACGATAAGAGCTCTTATTATAAACAATTTAATTATATCATCGTATAATTACGATTTCATAAATCATATTCAGATCTAATGATTTAATCAGGCTCTGATACCACTGTTGGCAGGGGCGGAGGCAGTCCATTTGAGGGGGTTTGAACATTAAATATTGCATCTAAATGTTGATATAAATTGCATTTTGAATCCCCTGAAAATTTTTATTTGCACCACTTGTTCATTTGGTCTTGAATTTATTCACTTTTGCACCCTCAAATTTAAATTCTGTCTATATTAATTGCACTTTGAACTCCTAAATTTTTTTATTTGCACAATTAATTTACTTAGTCTCAAATTTATTTATTTTTGCATCCCCTGACCTAAGGTCCTGGCTCCGCCACTGACTGTTGGGATCCAAGAGGATTTTTAAAAAATTTATCCTCTTAACGGAACAATCCCGATGAACGGATCTTGATTAAATCATTAATCACAAATCAAAACTCACCGAAATAAGGATTCAAGAGTTACCTCTTGAAGCGTGTTTTCTCTTACGATCACGAACGGCGGAAGAAATCGACGTCTCTACGTAGTCCATGCGAGTGCAAAGTGGAAGGAGGTACTAGCCGTTTCTTGTTCTCTTGAGAATTGACAATTCACTATCAACATTGCAAGGGAAAGAGCTTCTCTATTTATAGAGAGCTACTAAAACCCTAATGTCTTGTTTTTGGCTTTTTCCACAATAAGCCCAAAGTTATTTAATCAAACAATTTTAATTAAATAAATATTATTTATAATTAACTAAACTCTTTTAATTAAATAAAATAAATATTAATTAAATTAAATCATATTTAATTTAATTAACTGTCAATTCTCATTTATTTAATTAAATCATATTTAATCAAATAAATTATGTGTGTTAATATATTAAACAATTTAAATAATATTAACACATAATTAAATTAAATCATATTTAATTTAATCATTCATTCCACTATAAGTACTCTATGCGTGTGACCATATAGATTATCGTGACGTTGACAATAATATTAAATCACCTATTTAATGTTACAAACAATGAGCGGTATCTAGCAACACATCATTGTTACCCAAGTAACGAGAATGTCATGTGATCTGACATAACCTTTATGTGATAATGATTATGTGTATAATTTCCCTTTTGCCCTTATATCTATATTGAACACAAGGCATAGAATGTGTCACCCTCGTATAGTTCAATATTTTATTCCTTGATCCCCGAGTATTCCTGATAACAACAAATAAGCCCAATATCTCATATTGACACTTATTTGAGCACAGTCATGCATTTTACAATCATACTCTATAAAGGGGCCCACGGATATTACTCCCGTATTTGTAGGAGGGGCAAATTCCATCTAGATCACTCATGTCCCTCAGCATGGTTTATAAAATATCCATCAACCATCTTTATGGTCATCTTGTTACAGATAACGTTTGAGTGGCAATAAAGTACTCGACTCCACATCTAGGGTCCATAGTAGTTTCAGGTCGAAGGGTGGTATACACCACTATCACTATGAGAATAACTTATGACACTTACATAACAAACTATGTAGTATTCTCATGGTGGGTCAATCTAGTATAAATATTACTCATAATATTTATACCTATGTGAAGACTTGATATCTCATATCCATGACTTGTGAGATACAATCATCAGTCTACTCACATAATAGTCTCTATGCATTACTGTTGTCCTATTTAACAGTAAAGCTTGACTACGGATACTTTAAGAATAATGTCCTTATGTTTAATGAGTTCTCATGATTAAGTCACACTTAATAGATCATTAATAGACTAATTATTCTGAGGACTTTATTATATCACTAAAAAATAACATAATAAATACGAAGCCTGATAAGTATACATATATTGACAAATAACAATATACATATCAAGGTAGTGATAGAAAGGCATATTAATCCAATATTGATTGGCTATTAGGGCTTACTCCAACACATAGTAGGGTAGTCGGTTAGTGATTATGGTCTTTTAAGCACGATGCTCTGGTACATAAGTTGGTAACCCCTTTATTTACACAATTGCAAGCTGTGGGGGATCGAACCGTAGTTCGCCCTGCCAAGTTCAGGACCAGACACCTCTATACCAACTCACAACATATTTTTGTAGGTTCCGCAACCGTTGGATTAAGTGACCGGGTGAGGGCCACCTAACTTAATTAGCTCATTACCTATTTTCAATTTATTAAGGCATGATATTTTTGAATTTTTACGACCATTCACTTATATTTATCGGCTCTCTACGTAGTTTGTGATTAAGACGATGCTGACTGATAATATAAACTACCCGGGATGATCTAAAACTAAAACTTAAGGTTTCATTATAATAGGTACTCGAATTGGTTCACATACTTAGGGGGTTTAGTGTGTCAAAATGTTATTGATTTTATCGAAGCTTTTCCAAGTCTCTCTAACACAGCCTAAAGTGACAACGTATATACTTTCACAGTGTGTGCGTTAAAATTTTTAATTCTGGGGAAATTCAATAGCAACTGAAAATCACGTATAAAGACTCGACAACACATGCAATGACTCGACATAATACTTAAAACAGATAAATTCCTAGAAACATCAAATAAACTAGAAGGCAATAAATCAAACTAAAAAGCGGTAAATGAAAGCGGTAAAGTCCCCCCCACACTTAAACCAAACATTATCCTCAATGTTTTGATGAAAGTTGGAAAGAGGAAACATAGAACCTGAATGAATGACATTGCGTGCTACAACGACCAATTTTTGCTCTGATCCTTCCCTTGTTGATCGTGTCTTTGTTGACCACTTCTTCTCCGACGTCTTGTACTTCAAGATATCTGAATTTTGTAAAAATTTTCTTTCCTGAAGCCGCTCATCATATTGCTCATTTTTGGAGGAAGTACCATACTCACCATCGGTGTCACCACTTGCAGTGACGTTCATAGGAATGTCCATGGGCACCAACTCATTTTTGAGATGATCAACTATAGATTTTACGCCTGAATATGGCCGAGACGTGACAAGCGATCCATATCTTTATTTTTTGCAAGTTCAAGCAGTAAAAGAAAAACATTAAATAGAAAACTCATGGGTTGCCTCCCACGCAGCGTTTTGGTTAATGTCAATAGCTCGACAGCTCAAGTGTGCCAGCACTCATGGTGGTTCTCTCGAGAATGAATCCTCGATCGAAATTTTAATAATCTTCGGTTTCCATGGCCACTTATGAAGCCATTTCACATATCCCTCACGCTTTTCTTTCTTCTCTGGGGTGGTTCATTCTTTTGGACTTGTGGTGGTGGTTCTGGGTCTATCCTAAGTATCAAATTTTCAAGTCTAGGCTTAGTCATTTCATCTTCCATATCGAATGTTAACCTTACCTTCTTAATGCTAATGTTTTTCCTAGTTTCATGGTCCTTAATTTTTCTCTTTTTATGTAGGATCTCGATGAAGGTGCATTGGCGTGAGTAATTTTCAATAGCTCCACACACGCTTTAGATTGGGAGTCTACTTGAGCTTCCAAAAATTTATGGAAAATAATCGGTGGGGTATAGGAGGTGGAACAACAATAGGTGCTTCCTTCTCTACCTCTTTACAACCTCCCTTTCGATGATGTTGGTGGATTTTTCTAAATCTCTACTTTTTCTCACCGTAACTCGCCTCAACCTCATTATTACTCTCTTCAACCTTACTATCACTCTCGTTAGGATTTTCAATTTGTTTTTTGCTACTGGTTGTTACAACATACACATTCTCCTCAAGGGAGGATCCTAGAGGTGTTTGTGAAAGCATGGAGATTTAGGCCTCTAATGCCCATTGTGAGTCACTAGGGACTCAACCGCATTATTCAGTTGCCTAAGAGTTTCATTATTGTCGAGACTTTGTTTTCTCACCTCTTCATTGTGGACAGTTTGTGTCTCTATAAAGTGTTCCATCGTAGATTCTAGCCTAGAATGAGTTAACGTCGCATCGAAATCCTCCATTGATGTTTCGAGGTTGAAATTATAGGATTCTTGCGGTTCCTCAAAGTGAGTTAGCATCGCATTTTGTGTCTCCACAAAGCTCTCTATCTTCATTGTTTCTAGTCTAGAGAGATTTAGTGTCGCAGTCATATCCTCCATTAATGCGTCGAGAGTGGAATTTTGGTATTCTTTCGACTCCTCAAAATATTGGTCGTGTTGATTGTAGAGGAAATTTGGTTGAGTATAAGTTAGTGTCGCATTGTAATCCTCCAAATGATTGGATTGGTAGTTGTAGAGGTAATTTGGATGAGAGTGAGTTGGTGACGCATTGAATTTCTCCATAAGTATTTCGAGGTCGGATTTATGGGATTCTTGTGATTCCTCGAAATACTTAGAATGAGAGTTGTAGAAAAAGCTTGGTTGATACATAATTATAGAAATAAGAGTGCCTTAGTCTATACAGTGTAATAACAAATTAACAATATTGACTGCTGGTCCCCGATGTGACACCCAAAATAATTCAATTATTAAATAATTAGAATTTTAATTAATAATTTAATTAAAAGTTTAATTATTAATATTTTTGGATTATTGAATTTAATTAATTAATTAAATAAATGGAAGTGTTGGGGTGTGAAGTTGAATTGGAGGGTGTGAGGAGTAAAACACTCTAATTACTCTAATTATTTTATTTTTATTATATGGAATAAATAAAGGAATAAGGGGAAAAGAGAAAGAATTAGAGTTTCACTGTACGTGCATTGGAGAAGAGAAGAGAAAGAGGAGAAAAAGCCAAATCGCCGTAATCAAGAATCATCGCGAGGTGGGGTGATTTTGTCTCGGTTAATATGCCTTATGTGTTTTGATAATCAATAGGATGAAATGATATGTTAGGAATCTCGAATTAGGATTTTCTAGATTATGCCCTAACGTTATGATCCGACGTAGAAACCCCAATTGGAATACGTGACGATTGTTACTATGTGTGGAGTTATGTTATAGATTGATAAGGGATGTAATTCTACTGTTAATTGGGTGTGAGAATGCATAATTTTTACTTCATATGATGTACCTTGTATGTGGGAAAGCTCCTGGTTGATTGGGATTGCAAATAGTGGGAACAAAACTGATGCTTTTTGGAAGGTTTGCATCGACACAAGAGAGTTATGTGTCGACCCAAGATGCTTTTGTATCGACACAAGAGAAGCTTGTGTCGACTCATACTGAAGAAAAATAGAAAAATGGGATTTTGCAGAGCGTATGAGTCAACTCATACGAAGCTTGTGTCGACACAAGCTGGTTTTGTATTGACACATGAGGTTTTGTATCGACCCAAGCTGGTAGGAAATGGATAGATACTTTTGAAAACTGTTTTGGTCATATCTTTGCGACCGTAACTTCGATTTAGTCGTCGTTGATACCGTTGGAAAGCTGGAAGCATGTACTTTCCTATAAAAACATTCTTAACACCTAATAATTGAATCTTGTTGGATTAATATGACATTCCGTATGAGGAATTCGTTGTTATTCGTGATTGTTCGTCTTTAATGTTGTACATACTTGATAGATGTTAATATCATGTGTTGTGATTGATGTTGTATATGCTGTTATCATGTACTGTTTGTTGGTGTTGGCTGGTATGAAATGATGTGGTGATATCATGTTCCTTAATTGAATGTTGGATGCGTTATGTTGTGCATGCATATGCATTCTGGTGGTGGTTAATTCCCATTGTGTGGAATTGGACCTACAGAGCCAATACCCGTACCCAGTGGTTTAGTGGTGGTGAGGCTAGATTCGTGTCCCAGTGGTGTATGGGCGAATCGTTGATTAACGTTGTTTCCGGGGTGTAAACGGAACATGGTGTGAATTGAGTTCACGTTTGGTACCACATGCATTGAGTCTGCATTGCATATGGAGTTATAACATGATAGGATGGTTTCCAGTGTTATAATTTCATTGTTGTTGTTATTGTGCATATTGATCTATGTGAATTGTAATTTTGTACTGTAATCTGAATATGCTAATGAGGGTGAAATAATGTATTGACTGTTATATTATTTTAGAAACGTATAATGCATTTTAATTGTTGATGAAATCTCACCCTTTGATAATTTCAGATTGAAGTGTTAGCCGCTAAGGGGCTGGTGAGGATAGCTTTGAGCTGTGCTATTTAGGTTGTCCGCGTGTCAGTGTCATGCTCTGGTAGTTGTAACACTAGGGAACGATTGTTTTAGAAATTACAGTTTGAACTTGTTTTGATATTGGTTCATGTTGGAATAATTATGAATCAAATTTATTCCGGATTTTATGCTATTTTTCCACTGCGTGGAACATATTATTGGTTTTGAATTATATTTTAATAAAGTCCTCAATGAAGCATGACATGTTGATGAGATTTTTGTGTATTTAAAAAATTATAATGCCCTTTCGTTATGTCAACTCGATTTAATAATTGAATTCATGGGTATTCTAGAAGAGGTGTTACAATAGTGGTATCAGAGCATAGTCGGTCGTTGTGACCAGTGTCTTAGTGTCGTTATCCCTTTTGTATGCGACTAGTGCAAGGTAACACTGTCGATACTTGTGTTCCAATGAGGTTGTTTTATAATGTTACAGAACAATGGCCGGAAGAGGTAACGGAAGAGATGATGCTGCTATTGCTGAGGATTTGGGAATGCTAGCTCGTGTGCTTGGAGGGAATCAGCTAGGAGCTGGTATTGGTGTTGATAGAAAGTTGGGGAATTTTTAGAGGAACAATCCTCCATTGTTCAAAGGCACGCATGATCTCGAAGGTGCTCAGAGGTGGTTGGAAGAAGCCTAGTGAGGGGTAAGAGATGCTTCCAGGATATGTTCCAATTGTAAGTCATGGGTACGAGGTACTGCTTGAGAAGATAGTGCAAGAGTGGTTAGAATTGTTGGAACCGTTTGTGTAACACCCATAATTAATTAAATAACTTAATTTAATATTATAGAGTATTTCCGATTAATCCGTGATCAAGTCGAATTTGTAGGTAGAATCGTTAAGTTATTAATCAGGTAAAATTAGTCGGAAGGAAAATAATATTAGAATTTATTTTATATTTAGAATTACTAATTAATTATAGTGAATTAATTATGAGGGTGAAATAGCATTTTTAAGGGTATTATTTAGTAGACCCAATTTATGTTAGGAGCCCATTATTTAATTGAGTGACCTAGTAAAATAAGGAAGTAGCATTGCTTGCAAAATCGAACACAGCCATAGTCACGTAGCAGAGGAAAAACAGAAGAGAGAAAGGAATAGAATTGGAACAAGGGTGCTAGAAGAGTCAATTGCTGTCAGAGAATTCGCTTTTTCCGATCAATTTTTCCGAGTTCCCTTCGATCCAAAGGTAAGGGATGGGGTTCGGATTATATAATCTATTGTAGGATAATTTTTATGTGGGGTTTAGGGATGCATAATTACACTACTAATCGTGTTTCTTCGATGGATTTATGTTGCTGGAATGAGTAATATTGCTCCCTGTGTTGAAATTATTCTGCTATGTATGGTTGTTCTATGTGATTGGTTGCAATTTTATTATTCTGCTATGTGTTGTTGTTTGTGTAATTGGTTGCAATTTGTGTTGAGTCGTTGCTGTGGGAGGCGACCGTCCCAAGGTGGAAGAAGAGGAGAGGAGGTGACCGCCCCATTGGAGAAGAAGGAAGAGGCGGCCGTCTGGGGGGAGGGAGACGTCCGTCTCCTTTGGCTATTGGTGTAGGGAGGCGACCGTCTTAGGTGCTCAGGGTGGGCGCCTCAATCCCTTCCCTGCTTGTTGGTCACATGGCTTGCTGAGTAATGGCTTAGTTTGACTTAAGTTTTGGTAAGTTAGGATAGTAAATAGGGCAAGTAATACTCTTAGCATAACATAGATAACCATAGCAGAAGAGGAAAATGTTAGATGACAGGTAGTAGAAAATACTCTAGCAGCAACAGATGAATATAACAGAATAGTATTAGCAACAACAAATTTATAGCGATAATGTAAATTAAATAGTGGAGTGATCAATCAAAATGCAGAATGATAATGGGTAATGGAAGAATAAATTAGTAGGATTTATAGGATTAAGTATTAATGCTGTAGGAGTAAAAAAAGTAAAACTAGATCACAATGATTTAAGCGGAAAATTAGTTTCTCTAATTGGACAAAATTTTGCGTAATAGTCCGTATACGGGTAGTTAAAACTGCTTGCTTCGTTGAAATTAGCGTTGGTTGCTGAATTTGTAGGTACTGTCGGAACGATGTTAATTGTTCCCGAATTGGACAATCTATGAATGTAGGCATAAATGGCCAGAGTCAAAAAATGAAGATGATTGAATTAAATTATAATTGCATTGTGTTGACGTTGTTGATTGTTGTTGAAGTTGAATGTTGATTGATTAAGTTGATGCGGTTCATGCATGATTTTACATTGTCGTTGTTTAAGTTGTTGTTGTAGTTGAATTCGTTGCATCGTACATAGCATGTGCATTATTAAGTTGGCCTGAATTGGCACCTCGTTGAAAGTTGAAGGCTTATGCCTTGTTTAATGCCTCGATAACCTGGCATGATTTTAAGTTGGGAGTTTTACTCCAAATGGATCCACATGCATTTGCATTAGTCGAGTCGCATTTTTATGTTGTCGTTGATTTTTATGTTGATTCTGTGGATATCGTACGTTGTTGATTAAAGTAGTAATTATTGTATGATTCTTTACCTAGCATATGAATTATCGTACTTTTGCTTATATATTTCGATATTTCACCCTTTCTATTTTGTTGGCCGTTACCTTTATATTGGTAACGTGCAGGTAACAAGGAGTAGAAGGTTTAGTAGCTTATGTCGTCGTCGCTCTGATACGTAGCACTTGGGGGGAAACGAACGCTTATTTTCTTTTATGTTACGCATTTTCTTCCGTTGACTTAAGTTGTGGTTTTTGAGAAATAATTTGTGGTTTTCCATTGTTTCAAAGATGTTATGCTATTTTGAAATTATTCATGTTGAAAATCTGATGCGGTTTGTTTATTTAAGTTGAATTGTTGGAGACTAAATATATTTTGATTGGTTCGTATTCATTATGTGCTATGTATCCGCTGACAATTAAATTGATTTAAATGTTGTTTACAAGTTGTGAAAAATGTAATGCCTCAAGTTTTAGTTGAAATTTTGGCACTCTGATTTATATAAACGTTGGGTAGATTTGGGGTGTTACAGTTTGGACCGCAAGTCATAGTTGGAAGTGCAAAGAAGCGAGTATGACTTTGAGAACAGAAAGTGTTGGTAATGATGGTTTATACTCCAGTATGATTATCAGATGTCTATTAACAAATTGAGGACTTGATCACCCTTAATCTCTTGTTGATAGTAGACGGAATCGTATTGGATGGTATACAATTGCCTTTCTATATAAATAGGGCATAAAGCGATGAATATGAATGAAGTTTGGTAGAATCTTGTGAACCATATGAGTTGACAAAGACTCTAATAAGGACAATGAATTAAGATGGATGATTAGAGTAGCGCCGCAACTGTTAATGATGGTGCCGTGGTGTTTATGTTGTATTCTTCAACGGAAGCGAAAGGAAAGGCTAAGAGTAATGAATTTCCAGTGGTGAATGAATTTCCAGAAGTGTTTCCGGAAGATGTTAGTGAATTTCCACCTGAGGGAAGTGGAATTGTCTATAGATTTGATTTCTGGAACTAGTCTGGTGTCGATGGCGCCTTATCGCATGTCGGCATCCGAATTATCTGAATTGAAGAAGCAGTTAGAAGAGTTAATTGAGAAGAAGTTTATTCGTCCGAGTGTTTCGCCGTGGGGTGCTCCTGTGCTGTTGGTTAAGAAGAAAGAGGGTTCAATGAGATTGTGTGTTGATTACATGCAGTTGAACAAAGTTACGATCAAGAATCGGTATCCATTGCCGAGGATTGATGATTTGATGGATCAACTGGTTGGAACTTGTGTGTTCAGTAAGATTGATTTAAGATCTGGATATCATCAGATTCGGGTGAAGACGGAAGATATTCAGAAAACTGCATTTAGAACGAGGTATGGACATTATGAGTATTCTGTTATGCCGTTTGGAGTTACTAATGCACCTGGTGTTTTCATGGAGTATATGAACAAGATATTTCATCCGTATCTTGATAAGTTTGTGGTAGTCTTTATTGATGACATCCTGATTTATTCGAAGAGTGATGAAGAGCATGCAGAACATCTTAGAGTTGTATTAGAGTTGTTGAAAGAGAAGAAGCTTTATGCGAAGTTATCCAAATGCGAATTCTGGTTGAGTGAAGTAAGCTTTCTTGATCATGTGATTTCCAAGAATGGAATTGTTGTTGATCCTACGAAAGTAGAAGCGATATCTCAGTGGGAAGCGTCGAATAATGCTTCTGAAATCCGCAGTTTTCTTGGTCTTGCAGGTTACTACAGAAAGTTCATTGAAGGATTTTCGAAGTTGGATTTGCCGCTGACTAAGTTGACAAGAAAGGGTCAAATGTTTGTTTGGGACGCTGAATGTGAGAAAGGATTCCAAGAGCTGAAGAGGAGGTTGACTAGTGCTCCGATTTTGATTTTGCCGAATCCGGCAGAGTCTTTTGTGGTGTACTGTGATGCTTCATTGATGGGTTTAGGTGGTGTTTTGATGCAGGATAAGCAAGTAGTGGCTTATGCTTCAAGACAGTTGAAGGTTCATAAAAGGAATTATTCGACTCATGATTTGGAGTTGGCAGTTGTAGTGTTTGTTTTGAAATTGTGGAGGCATTACTTGTATGGATCTTGATTTGAGGTATTCAGCTACCATAAGAGTCTGAAATATCTCTTCAATCAGAAAGAGTTAAACATGAGGCACAAGAGGTGGTTAGAATTTCTCAAAGATTATGATTTCGGTTTGAATTACCATCCTGGTAAGGCAAATGGGGTTGCAGATGCATTGAGTAGGAAGTCGTTGCATATGTCTATGTTGATGGTGTGTGAATTGGATTTAGTTGAGCAATTTAGAGACTTGAGTTTGGTATGTGAGACTACTTCTGATATTGTTAAATTGGGAATTTTGAAGTTGACTAGTGGTATTCTTGATGAGATTCGGACTGGGCAAAAATCTGATGTTGGTTTAGTTGATAAATTGACATTGATCAACCAAGGTCAAGGAGGTGAATTCCAAATTGATGAGAACGGTGTTATGGGATTTGGTGATAGAGCTTGTGTTTCGGATATTGCAGAGATTAAGAAGAGTATTTTGGAAGAAGGACATCGTAGTGGATTGAGTATTCATCCCGGTGCTACTAAGATGTATCATGACTTGAAAAAGTTATTTTGGTGGCCTGGAATGAAGAAGGAAATTGTTGAGTTTGTGTATGCTTGTCTGATTTGTCAGAAGTCAAAAATTGAACATCAGAAATCGTCAGGGTTGATGGAACCGTTGTTTGTTCCGGATTGGAAATGGCATGGCATTTCTATGGATTTTGTGTCTGGTCTGCCGAGGACAGCGAAGAATTGTGATTCTATCTGGGTTATTGTCGATCGGTTGACGAAGTCTACTCAATTTATTCCGATAAGAATGGATTATCCGATGGAGAGGTTGGCAGAGTTGTATGTCGAGAAGATCATAAGTTTTCACGGTATTCCTTCTAGTATTGTGTCGGATAGAGATCCAAGGTTTACATCTAAATTCTGGACAAGGTTGCAAGAAGCTTTGGGTACTAAGTTAAGGTTGAGTTTTGCTTATCATCCGTAGACGGATGGTCAGACGGAGAGAACGATTCAGTTGTTAGAGGATTTGTTACGAGCTTGTGTGGTGGAGAAAGGTGGAGCTTGGGATAGTTACTTACCTTTGATTGAGTTTACCTACAACAATAGTTTTCATTCGAGTATTGGTATGGCTCCGTTTGAGGCATTGTATGGTAGGAGGTATTGGGACACCATTGTGTTGGTACGAATCTGGAGAAAGTACTATGATTGGATCGGAAATTGTCCAACAGAATTCAGAAAAGATTAAGATGATCCAGGAGAAGATGAGAGCTTCTCAGAGGCGTCAGAAGAGTTATCATGATAAGAGAAGGAAGGATCTCGATTTTAGTGAAGGAGATCATGTGTTTATGCGAGTTACTTCGATAACTGGTATTGGTCAAGCTTTGAAGTCAAAGAAGTTAACTCCGCGCTTTATTGGTCAGTTTCAGATTACGAAGAAGGTTGGCAAAGTTGCTTATCAGATTGATTTACCGTCGTCGCTTGCGAATTTGCATGATGTATTCCATGTATCTCAGTTGAGGAAGTACATTGTTAATCCGTCTCATGATATTCAGGTAGATGATATACAGGTGCGAGACAATTTGACTGTTGAAACATTGCCTGCGAGAATTGAGGATTAGAAGTTGGAGCAGTTGCAAGGTAAAGCGATAGTGCTGGTGAAAGTAGCTTGGGGAGGACCAGCAGGTGAAAATGTTACTTGGGAACTGGAGAGCCAGATGAAAGACTCGTATCCCGAACTTTTCGTCTAAGGTATGTTTTCGAGGATGAAAACTCTTTTAGTGGGGGACAGTTGTGACACCCAAAATAATTCAATTATTAAACAATTAGAATTTTAATTATTAATTTAATTAAAAGTTTAATTATTAGTATTTTCGGATTGTTGGACTTAATTAATTAAATAAATGGAAGTGTTGGGGGTGTGAAGTTGAATTGGAGGGTGTGAGGAGTAAAACACTCTAATTACTCTAATTATTTTATTTTTATTATTTGTAATAATAAAAGGAATAAATAAAGGAAAAAGGGAAAGAGAGAAAGAATTAGAGTTTCACTGTACGTACATTGGAGAAGAGAAGAGAAAGAGGAGAAAAAGCCAAATCGTCAGAATTCGAAGAATCATCGCGAGGTAAAGGGTGATTTTGTCTGGTTAATATGCCTTATAGGTTTTGATAATCAATTGGATGGAATGATATATTAGGAATCTCGAATTATGATTTTCTAGATTATGCCCTAACGTTATGATCCGACATAAAAACCCCAATTGAAATACGTGATGATTGTTACTATGTGTGGAGTTATGTTGTAGATTGATTAGGGATGTAATTCTACTGTTAATTGGGTGTGAGAATGCATAATTTTTACTTCATATGATGTACCTTGTATGTGGGAAAGCTTCTGGTTGATTGGGATTGCAAATAGTGGGAACAAAACTGATGCTTTTTGGAAGGTTTGCATCGACACAAGAGAGTTATGTGTCGACCCAAGATGCTTTTGTATCGACACAAGAGAAGCTTGTGTCGACTCATACTGAAGAAAAATAGAAAAATGGGATTTTGCAGAGCGTATGAGTCAACTCATACGAAGCTTGTGTCGACACAAGCTGGTTTTGTATTGACACATGAGGTTTTGTATCGACCCAAGCTGGTAGGAAATGGATAGATACTTTTGAAAACTGTTTTGGTCATATCTTTGCGACCGTAACTTCGATTTAGTCGTCGTTGATACCGTTGGAAAGCTGGAAGCATGTACTTTCCTATAAAAACATTCTTAACACCTAATAATTGAATCTTGTTGGATTAATATGACATTCCGTATGAGGAATTCATTATTATTCGTGATTGTTCGTCGTTAATGTTGTACATACTTGATAGATGTTAATATCATGTGTTGTGATTGATGTTGTATATGATGTTATCATGTACTGTTTGTTGGTGTTGTCTGGTATGGAATGATGTGGTGATATCATATTCCTTCTTTGAATGTTGCATGCGTTATGTTGTGCATGCATATGCATTCTGGTGGTGGTTAATTCCCATTGTGTGGAATTGGACCTGCAGAGCCAATACCCGTACTCAATGGTTTATTGGTGGTGAGGCTAGATTCGTGTCCTAGTGGTGTATGGGCGAATCGTTGATTAACGCTGTTTCCGGGGTGTAAACGGAACAGGGTGTGAATTGAGTTCACGTTTGGTACCACATGCATTGAGTCTGCATTGCATATGGAGTTATAACATGATAGGATGGTTTCCAGTGTTATAATTTCCTTGTTGTTGTTATTGTGCATATTGATCTGTGTGAATTGTAATTTTGTACTATAATCTGAATATGCTAATGAGGGTGAAATAATGTATTGACTGTTTTATTATTTTAGAAACGTATAATGCATTTTAATTGTTGATGAAATCTCACCCTTACTTTGATGATTTCATATTGAAGTGTTAGTCTCTTAGGAGCTGGTGAGGATAGCTTTGAGCTGTGCTATTTAGGCTGTCCGCGTGTTAGTGTCATGACCTGGTAGTTGTAACACTGGGGAACGATTGTTTTGGAAATTACAGTTTAAACTTGTTTTGATATTGGTTCATGTTTGAATAATTATGAATCAAATTTATTCCGGATTTTATGCTATTTTTCCGCTGCGTGGAACATATTATTGGTTTTGAATTATATTTTAATAAAGTCCTCAGTGAAGCATGACATGTTGATGAGATTTTTTTGTATTTAACAAATTGTAATGCCCTTTCGTTATGTCAACTCTGATTTAATAATTGAATTTGCGGGGTATTTTAGAAGGGGTGTTACACCCGGCAACGATGCCAAAAACTTGATGGGTAAATTCCTCAAGTGCACGGAAATATCAAAGTAATATAAATGATTGTCGAACCACAAAGACCAATGTCAACCTATTGTAATCTATCGTTACTTTGTAAAGCTAAGGCTAATGAATAAATGGAATTTTGGGGGAAACTAAGAACTAAAACTAAAATGACTTTAGAAAATATATTAATAAAGAGAGACCGAAATATGGTTTCCGCGTTCCTGAAGGACTTATAGAAAATGGGTACTAATTACGACTATATCTTAGTTCCGTAGTGAAACAACCGGCCGAAAAAATCATCTGATATATGGGATATATCAATGAAGTCTCCATCGAATGCTTTTTATCCCGCCGAGAGGGAAAGGTAAACATCGAGTAAACCTGAGAGGGAGAAATCACGGTCTTGCGACCGAGAGATCTGGTAAGGAAGTCTGTTACGTGAGTGGAAGAGATTATCACCCCACGCGCCCGTAGTACTCTTCTGTATCCATTTTTGCTTTCTATTTAATGGGTGTAAAGGTCTAACTATATCTGTATATGAGGTATAATGCATGCAAGAAGAAATGAAGAATGAAGAAATAAAGAAAGGAATAAAAGAAAGAAAATACGGGGAAAAGAAGAAAATATTTACATTGGTTGCTCGATCAAGCCCCGCGACAGGATGCCTACATATTCCCTCGTGCAATGGGAAAGTCAGAGCGACGTAGTTCGACTCACATATTCTGGTTAGTTTGTGTTTCTTTAATTTAGAAGACGAGACAGCAAACAACAATGACGAAACATCCTCCATGATGACGAAACATCAACAATAGATGGGATAACAAAACATCAGCAGATAGGACGACGAAACATCAACAGATGGGATGACGAAACATCAGCAGACGGGATAACGAAATATCAGCAGACGGGATGACGAAACATCAGTAGACGGGATGACGAAACATCAGTAGACGGGATGACGAAACATCAGCATACAAACTGGATGATTGTAACACGGTGGGAGGACTGACTTGTTTGTTTTGCGTTTGATCGCAAATGTTGCGGATAGCAAGAGTCGCCACCGACTTTTCTTTTATCCAATTAAGGGAAGGCGAAAAGAACAGGAAAAGACCTTTGTTAGATTCTGAGTAAGGGAGTTGGTTATGAAGAGGGAAGGTGTTAACACCCTTTTCATCCGTAGTTATCTATGGGCTCTCAATTGCTTTAACTCACTTTAGTTGTTTGTGTGTGTGTGTTTGAAAAGATTTTTTGAAAAGGCATTTCGCTTTGACTTTGTAATTATTCACACCGAATGTATACGAAGTGTTTGAAAATGTTTTTTTGGAAAAGAACTTTGTAATGATTCACTGAATGTATACAAAGTGTTTGAAATGAAGTTTTTAGAAAGTGTGAGGTGTAAAAAGATGTTTTAATTTGAGCAAGCAAAAGAGACTTATTACCTACTCAGAACGGTCGTTTCCGTGTTATTTTGCTTTCCTTTAGAATAAAGCTATCCATACTATTAGTTGGTAGGTAACTTTATTTGTTGGATGTAAAGGACATCGATGTTCATAGAAGGCAACTTGTAGGGATATCCTAGCACATTCGTAGGGACGATCATCACTTTTCATAGGCAACAACCGAGGGACGAGATCATGTATTTGTAGGCAACATCGAGGGACAATGATCTTTTAAGTCGAAGGGACTATGATGATACTTCGTAGGCAACCGTGCTAAGATACCCCCATGTTCGAGGGACATGACCATTTATAAGGCAACGAGAGAAAAATACCCTAGGGGGTGCATGTGTGAGAAGAGTGTATTGTTATCAGATATTTATCTTGTGATTAGTGATCTATGTTGATTTTATCTTGCCATACACGCCTAGTTACTAGCAGTTTAATAGGTGTAGAAAGTAAATTATGGAAATGTAAAGGGTCCTACGCTATTACATGGCTTTGGGATGATACATAATAGGAGGTGCGGAAAGTAAAATCCTACGCTATTACGTGAAAGCAACTTGCAACCTGTACATCCTTTCTAGAATTTAAAATGCAAGAGAAATAAATAGCAGAAAAGAAAACTAGTCCTAATATTTTTGGTGTTTTTTTTTTTAAATTAGAGTTTATGTGAAAAAACCTAATTCTAGTTGATTTTAATTAATTAAAAAAATTAGTGAATACAAACCTAAATTAAATTAATTAAATTAGTTAAAAGAAAGATATTTGTGAAATTATCTAATTAACCAAATTAATTAACCTAATTAATTAACCTAGTTACTAATTAATTAATTATTTAAAAAAGCAGAAAAAAAATGGAAAAGAACAAGAAAAGAGCTCGGCAAACTATCCTGTCGGAGCTTTGGAGGTTCCAGTGAGGCCCGTGGTTGGAGCTGGGGTTCCGTGCGGAAAGATCCAAAAGCGGAGCTTCGTGATGTTTGGCGCTGAAAGGGTCCAGGAGCCGGAGCTCGGAGACTTTAGGTTCGGGACGCCCAGCCGGAGCTTCGGGACTTCTCACTGGGCCATCCGTGCCGGAGCCTGGAGGATTCTCGCATCGGGGCCTGCCGAGCTTCGTGCTAGAGATCTGGAAACCTGCAAATCAAATAATAAAAATAAAAGAGCAAAAGGTGGGGTTTGAACCCACAACCTGATAGAGAGAATGACATAGTGGTAAGGTGAACCCGGTGATACATCCATTCATATACCGACTCATAAACATGTATGTGTTTATTGGTCCTCGATCAAGCACCGAGCAAAGCTCCGCCGCCTTCCGATTGGCATCAATGTTAAAAACCTGTAAAATCATTGAAAATGCAAACCAAAACAACCCAGATCCACTAATCAGGATGCTACGAATCTAATGGTGGCATTGTTTTTCCCTGAAACAGACTGGAACCATGGATACAAAGCTTTACAGTTCATGAGCCCTAACAATGGAGTTTCATGATTAAGCCATAAAAGCTTACACGATCGCCTAACTCGCTTCTAATGAATCTGTGAACACGTTAGAATTGTTAGTTTCGATTAAAACACAATAAAAAACAGAATGCAAAATCATGAAAAATATGCAAACGGAAGTATATGTATGGCATGATTCAACGTGTTATGGCCATGGTTCTGGATACATACCTACCCTATAATACCTCAGGAACACATGTATGTGCTTGGAAGTGCTTGAAACCGGGTGGAAATCAAAACACGACTTTGCTAACTTTGAGAATTTTTAGGGTTTGTGAGAGGCTGGCTGCACGTGTAAGAGGTCTCCAAAAAGTCTCCTTGTCTTGTAAGAATGCTAGGTATATATAGGAGAGTGGAATTAGGTCAAGGCTTTAAGAGAAAATATTTTCTTTAAATGGAGAATATTTGATTAGAAAATTTGCACAAAATCTTTCCAAATTTGCTCAATCTCTTCCTCAATCTTCTTGCACGAAATTGACAGCTTGTAATGGACTATCTTGGACCCCAAGCCACGCAAATATCAAGTCCAATTTGCCTTATCTTTTATTTTTTTGTATTTTATTTAATTAAATTTGAATTTAAGCCATTTAATTCAAAAATAAATAAATAAAAGGATAGAGGGTGTGGCATGCAGCAAGGAAGGCATGGATAATCTTATAATCAAGTTTGAATCATAAAATCTTAGGCCCATTTGAAAAATATTTGCTTTTGCTAGGTATTTTCCTTCATGCACCTCCTCAAAAATGCTCAACTTGCACAATTCATATCTTGCTCAATTTTCAACATTTTTGGGTGTTCTTGGACTTTTTAGAAAGCTCAATATGTATTCTAAACAGCCTTTTGGTTTCATCTTCATTGAATTTCCATGCTCATGAACACTTCTTTGAAAAAAGATGACTTTTGTTGATTTTTCTAGAAGGACCTATAATGTTTTGATCCATAACTCCCAAATGAAGCATTTCCTACCCAAGCTTGTGAGACATGAAGTTGTAGAGAATTGAATTCTCTTCAAAATGAGCTTTGTTGGGGAAATTTCTGATGAAGCATGTGAAAGTTATGCTTGGTCAAAGTTATGTTGACTTTTGTCTAGAAGCCCTAATTTGGAAACTTTGACTTTGATCGATCTTGGCTTTTCTTGATGAATCATGATCAATTCTTTATCAAATGATGAATATGACTTCAAAATATTGATGTTGACCAAAAATTATGAAGTTTGACTATATGTTGACCACAATTGACTTTTTGTCCAATACAACTGATTTTCAACCATGTGAGCAATTAGATGAGCAAATTTGACTTGTGAGACTTGAAACATGACATAGTGATCCCTTCGAATATAGTATGAGGCATGATGACCACTTGAAGTATTATAAATCCATCTTGACTTGAGAATAGCAAAGCCCTAGCGGGATTGATTGCTTAGAGATGGTTTGTCCGGTCAACCTTGTGAAACTTTGAGAATTGAGATATGAATTGTCTTGAGAAGTAGGGAAAATTTTGGGTATAATAGTGCCCTGCTCAATCTTCTTGTACCGAAAGGGTTAGATTGGTATGCTTGCCTTTCGTGACCTGAAGGTAGAAGATGATTGAACACTCGAGTACACCTGAAAATTTGCACTCACTGTTGTATGGAATGGGCTTATAGATGCCATTTGGAGAAGCGGATGCTGGGGATTGAGTCGCACTGTGGTTTATGTTTTGATGAGAGAAATATTGAGATGGGCTTAAAGATGCCATCTAGAGTAATGGAGAGGTGTAGTCGGAGATGGGCTTAAAGATGCCATTCGGGGAGCTTGATAGTAAGAGAGAGTCGGAATAAACCTTTGTCTTGGCCATTCCTGAGACGAATAATTGGCAGGATGCGGATAGTTTTCCCGTCTTGTTTCGGGAGTTAATCTATAATCTGTTGCTTGGAAATGATTTGTGTGGTTGTTTAGATAGTTCTCTCGTCTTGTTTCGGGTATTAATCTTTGACCTTCTGTTCGGAAAATAACTTTTACCTGCTGGGGAAATAAAACCTTGACAGGATATGGTTAGTCCTACGCAAATTATGATGCATGACAATGTTACTATGATATATGCACATGTTATGACTTTTATGGATGATGCATGAATGTAGATGTTATAGTATTTCAAAACATATCCATCTTGAAGAAGATAGGAACATTCTGCTGGAGATTTCTGATGCTCGCTTAGGGATAGGGTCGTCGGAAACCCTGACTGGAGAGAAAAAGAGATGTTTCAGATTCCTCCGATGCACTATCTGACCAAATCTCAAGTCTGGATATTAATGCTGTTGGAAAAATAACAATGATTGAGAGATAATCGGCTGGGGATCTTGTGCATAGACCTTGCTGAGGACGACGTGAAATAACCCGCTACTGCTCGAAGACTGATGTAATGTGATGTCGTTTGATAGGATCACTGCTCAGGGACTAATGTGATGACGTTGATAGGATCACCGTCAGACCAACGTGATGACATTGATAGGATCAACGCCGGACCAACGTGATGATGTTGATAGGATCACCGGGGACCAAGGTGATGATGTTGATATGATCACCGCCGAACTAATGTGATGATGTTGATAGGATCACGTCGGGACCAATGTGATGATGTTGATAGGATCACCGTGGGGACTAATGTGATGACATTGATAGGATCACCGCTGGGACTAACATGATGATGTTTGAAGTATTGAACATCAAGTATGAGAAGGTCATAATTCTTAGGGAAGCAATGTTTCGTGGGATGTATGGGTGACTTTGATCGTCATCTCAATTCTTAGAGCCTATAGTAATTATTGTTTTTGTTCACTTTTCGTATGTTTATGAACGGATGTTTATTGTCAGATGCATATAATCATTCAAAACAAACATTGGACTTTATGCAATTAACAATAAAGTTAGCAGTATAAAAGAGGAATTTGCATTGATTTTGAAAAGTGGCCTACGTTCAGGCAGTTTGTATACAAGAGACAAATATCCTAGTAAGAGGAAATTGTCATAGTAGTAAAAAGCTATGTGGAAACAATCTCATCAAATTCCAACTATGTTATTGCTCATATATTTTCGACTATCTCATCTCCTTGCTGTCAGAAGAAAGTGATTGAATTGATTTGTGCCATTCGAATCTTGAAGCTGATAGTACCATATTCTGTAAGCAGGTGAACTAGACGAGACATATTCGTACGCTTAAATCCCTAATTTTTGCCTAGACCTCCTTTCGGTTTTAGTCATCGATACTTTTTGCCCAAGCCGCCTTTGTGTTTTCGACTTGCCGTGTACATTTTGTATATATATCCTTAACTTTTCCCGAACCTTTTGGTTCGCTAGGATGCCCTTATTTTGCTCTAGGATGGTCGACCTAGGGTCTCGCTTATGCGTAGTATTTTTGACTATGTCTCGCTCAGGTGTGGAAAGTCTTCCATCCATGGCGCTAAGTATCATAGTCTACCGAAAATACTGTTTTAACTACAAATGGTCCCTCATAGGTGGGAGTCCATTTTCCCATGGGGCCACCTTGTGGAAGAATGATGCGCTTGACTAATAGATCACCGACTTGGTAGACACGGTGTTTGACTTTCTTGTTGAACGCTATGATCATACGCTTCTGGTATATCTGTCCATGGCAGATGGATGCGAGCCATTTTTCGTCGATCAAGTTGATTTAGTCAAGGCGAGTCGGACCCATTCTGCTCGCTAAACTCGGCCCGGAGGACTCTTGTTGAGGGTATCCGAACCTCGATTGGTAGGACCGCTTCCATACCATATTAGAGAGAGAAAGGGGTTGCCCCTGTAGATGTTCGTACTGTAGTGCGGTAACCGTGGAGAGCAAATGGAAATATCTCATGCCAATCCCTGTAAGTCACTGTCATCTTCTGTATGATCTTCTTGAGATTCTTGTTGGCGGCTTCCACTGTGCCGTTCATTTTTGGCCGATATGGAGAAGAGTTGTGATGCTTAATCTTGAACTATGTGCAGAGTTCGGTGACTATTTTTTTATTGAGATTGGTACCATTGTCCGTGATAATCCTTTCGGGGACGCCGTACCGACAGTTAAGATTATGCTTGATGAATCGAGCCACAACATTCTTGGTAACGGATGCGAACGAGGCTGCTTCTACCCATTTGGTAAAATAGTCAATTGCAACGAGGATGAAACAATGTCCATTGGATGCGGTGGACTTGATTTCCCAAATTATGTCAATGCCCCACATTACGAAAGGCCGTGGAGCGGTCAAAACATTCAATGGAACTGGAGGCACGTGCACTCTGTCTGCGTATATCTGGCATTTGTGACAAGATCGAGCATAGCGGTAGCAATCAGCTTCCATGGTGAACCAATAGTAACTTGCTCTTAGAATAATGTTAGCCATCGTATGTCCACTGGAGTGGGTACCGAATGCGCCTTCATGTAATGATACATTTTGCCATTTTCTGATCTACACAGCGGAGTAAACACAAGTCGTGATTGCGCTAATATAAGATGTCGTTGCCGAGGAAGAATTTGGATGCGAATCTTCTTAAGAACTTCTTGTCATTGACAGATGCCCCTGTGGGATATTCCTGAGTCTCAAGATACCTCTTCACTTGAGAACCAAGGTTTTCTTCTATATCAAGTTCACAACAAGATGCTAATTCACAAACCTTTCGATGATGATTTGGGGAGCTTCTTCTTCCCATCTGACCTTGAACATAGATGACATGGTAGCTAATGCGTCTGCCAACTGATTCTATTCTCGTGGAATGTGATCGAAAGTGATTTCTTCGAAATAAGGGATCAGACTTAAAACATGCTCTCGATATGGAATGAGATTCGGATGCTTCATATCCCAATCGCTTTAACTCGATCGATCACTAAAGTTGAGTCTCCATATATCTACAGGAATTTGATTCTTAGGTCAATAACAACTTTAATACCCATGATGCACGCTTTGTATTTGGCCATGTTGTTAGTGCAGTCGAAACATAGTCTGGTGGTGAAAGACGTGTGTCCGCCTGCAGGAGATGTGATGATGGCGCCAATGCCATTGCTAAGTGCGCTTGAGGCTCCATCAAAGAACATGGTCCATCGTGATCTCGTTCGTGTCCTTCGTCTCGTCCCGTTCTTCGTAATCAGAATTAACAAAACATCTTCGTCTGAAACTCGAATTGCATAGATCGATAGTCATCTATGGCTCGATGAGTCAAATGATCGCCATTACACTTCCTTTGATCGTCGAGTAGTATATCGATGTCGATCGTCAAGATCATTTGCCATCTTGCTATTCTTCCGAGAGAGTGTGTTTCTAATATGTATTTTATCGGATCCATCTTGGAGATCAACATAGTAGTGTGAGTCAACGATATGCCTTTTCAGTAGCCCATAGCCAAAGCGCAAGTTTTCTCAAGTCATGAGTATCTTGTTTCAAAGTCGGTAAATTTTTTGCTAAGGTAGTATATTGCATACTCTTTTCGACCAAACTCGTCATGTTGCCCCAACACACACCCTATTGAGTTCTCTAATCCTGTCAAGTACATGATGAGAGGTCTTCCTTTGGCAGGAGGCATCAGGGTAGGAGGATTATGTAGGTACTCCTTAATTTTGTCAAAAGCTATTTGGCAATCGTCATTCCATTCCACTACTTGATCTTTCTTCAGTAACTTGAAAATTGGCTCACAGGTAGCAGTTAGATGTGCAATGAATCTGGAAATATAGTTCAATCGTCCTAGGAAACCTCTGACTTCCTTCTCGGTGCGGGGCGCTGGAATTTCTTGAATAGCTTTAACCTTGGTAGGGTCAACTTCAATACCTTTACCACTGAAAACAAACCCCAAGAGTTTGCAGGATCTGACTCCAAAGGTGCACTTGTTGGGGTTAAGTCTTAGTCTGTATTTCTTCAATCTATCAAACAGCTTTCGTAAATGATCAAGATGTTCTTCTTCAGTCTATGATCGGGCTATCATGTTGTCAATGTAGACCTCTATCTCGTGATGAATCATGTCATGAAATAAAGCTACCATGGCACGTTGATATGTGGCGCCAGCGTTCTTCAGTCCGAACGACATGACTTTGTAACAAAATGTGCCCCACTGTGTAACAAAAGTAGTCTTTTCCATGTCTTCGGGATCCATTTTGATTTGATTGTAATTGGAGAAACCATCCATGAAGGAGAAAACCCTGTGTTGAGCGGTGTTGTCAACTAGTACATTAATATGAGGAAGTGGAAAATCGTCTTCCAGACTTGCTCTATTCAGATCTCTGTAGTCCACACACATTCGCACTTTACCATCCTTCTTAGGTACGGGTACCAAGTTCAGAACCCATCAGGATAAGAAGTAACAGCTAGGAAACCGACATTGAACTATTTCATAACTCCGGCTTTGATTTTCTCTGACATCTCAGGACACATACGGCGGACTTTTTGCTTTATAGTGAGAAAACCTTCTTTCGTTGGTAATTAGTGTACCACAATGTCAATGTCTAGACCTGGCATGTCTTTGTAAGACCAAGCAAAACCTCGATATAGTCTTGTAGCATCCGACCAATCTCTTTTGACATCGCTCTCAAGACTTGCTCTTATCTTGATTTCTTTCTTCGCCGCACTGTGTTCACAATCTCGACCGTCGTGTGGTCAGATAACCTGTTCTTCTTGCTGTAGTAGTCTGACAAGTTCTCCTGGCACTTCACAATCTTCCTCACTTTTGTCTTCGGCTTGGCAGATTGGATTATCGAAGTCATATTTAGCAATAGCAAAGTTGTTATCGACGAGATTCGGAGTGAATCAGCAGGTACCACGGTGTGTGTAAGAACACATAGCTTTTTGAAGGGGTAATAAAGTAAAAGAAAGGGAAGAGTAAAGTATTTGAATTCAAAAGTCCAATGATTTTATTGAATGAAAATATGCAAATGACAAATAATAACCCTCACAAACGAGTCGTGATGCTCCGGGCAAGGCACTAGGATTTTAAGTTTATTGTCTGGACGTAATAAAAAACGAAAAGTATAACAGAAAACAAAAAGCAATTACTCCTGTCTAAAGGAGATTGATATGACGTCCTCGATCCTCCAATTGCAGAGTCTAATGTCCGGGGTTGGGAAGATCCAACTGCTGATGTCGAAATCGCTGGCGTCGTCTTCTATGGCATGGACTCCGCTCTTGCTGATGTGGAAATGAAGTTTGCCGACACATTCGCAACGTATCATCTTCTGCCATTTGGTAGTGAAGCCTAAACCAGTCTTGTCAGATTTGAACGGAAGATCGGGGAACTGACCCCAAATAGTACAACCTCCTTCTTCAATCGCTGCTTTGGCGTCTTTCAGTGAGGCCATTTTCGGTGGAACTTTAGTAACTTCAAGAGTGACAGGAGAGTCAACAGGCATGACTCATGGAATTGTTTTGAAAACTTGACAGGGAGTTTTGACGAATTCTCCTTCCATTCCGAGGTATCGGAATGACAACAGATGGCTTACCATATATTCTTATTCACCACACACTATAGGGTAGAGGTAACAGTGTCTGCCCCATGTATCCAAGGGCGTCCAAGTAGGCAAGAGTAAGCTGGACGGATGTCCATGAAAAAGAAAGTAGAGTCGAAAGTCTGAGAACCGACTTTAACTGGAAGTATGAGCTCTCCAAGTACTGTTCGTTTAGAACCATCAAAAGCTCTTACAATTATATCGCTGGGATTCATGACCACTCCTTCAACATCAAGTCGGTCGAAAGCGCTCTTTGGTAGCACATCCAGAGCAGAACCAGTACCCACCAACACGTGAAATAATGTAGTACCCTTGTATTCAATGAAAATGTGCAAGGCTTTGTTGTGCTTCCTTCCACCAGGAGTTAAATCAGCTTCAGAGAAACCTAAACAATTTTTGACGGTCAAGCTAGCGATACAACCTTCGAATTGATCAGCAGTAGTGTCTTGCGGTGAGCGTTCTTCAGAAACTTTACCAAGGCTTTAGCATGAGCCTCAGAGCACAATAGCAGAGCTAGCATGGATATCTTGGACGGAGTTTGTCCCAACTGTTCCATGATGTTCTAGTCGCTCTTCTTGATGATATTCATAATTTCCTCCATTTCTGGCTTAGAGGTGTCTTTAGCAACTCCTTGGTACTCGTCTGCAGGTGATGGGTTATCGGTTCTTTCTCTAGCTTCGGAACTAGTTCGTAGAATGCGAATGGCATAGCGTTGTCTTTTGTGAGGAGAGATCTCGGAGAAAATACTCTTCCGTTCGAGTTACCTTGCTTGATCCTGATGTTGCCGATTTCAGGGTTGGTAGCTTCAACTACAATGTCTTCACTGGTCAAAGGTTCTTGTCTGACGCCATGATAGTAAATTTCAGCTCCATAATTCCAAGGTATAACTTTGTCAGTGGAATATGGAACTGGCCTGGGAGAAGTAATGATGAGAGGTGCCACTTAGGCGAGGATCGCAGAGGTGATCTTTATTGTGTTCACATCAAGATAGTCTCCTCGAAATCGTCTCCCATCCCGGTTTTGACGCCTTCAATAGGAATTTTGTAGCTTTCAGGAGCGGTGTACTTAACCATGAAATCAAACTTTCCACTTGGCTGCCCCAAGGTATCCCAGACTTCTGGTATGGCTTCACTTACATCTTCAATCTTCAGATTCTTAGAAATGTCTTCGCATAGATTCTCTACAGATGGAGGTTTTAGAAATGGTACTTCGCGGTTGTCCATCATGCGTTGAATACGCCTCTTCAACCAAGCACATCTGTCAGCTTCCGATGCACACCAACGACAATCATCAGGGCATCCGGGAAACACACCCAAGAAATCTTTCTTGATACCATCGAGGAATAGTCACTTGTTCACATCATAAACATAGGAATCATTGTCAATAGCATTGAACTTTTACCATGGTCGCATTGCGCGCCGATCACATTTGAGTTTCGGCTGTGAGGATCGAATTCAATTTCCCTTTCTTCAATCATGTCTTGGATTTTGTTTTTCAGAGCCCAACAGTTATTGGTGTCGTGCCCTGGGCTGTTAAAGTGGTATGCACACCTTGCATTAGGATTGTACTTTGGAGAGGAAGTATTAACGTGCTAAGGAAGATCCCTCAAAGTAATCAGCTCTGCTTTCAACATGTGTTGCAATGCTTGTGACAACGGCATGTTGATCTTCGTAAACTGTCTTCGTGGCGTGTTCTGGCTACGCGCGTTGTCTCGTTGAGGTTACACTGGTGTAGGATTGGAGATCACGACTTCCCCTACAGATTGGGTGCGATCAGCTTTGTCATGGCTCTTCTGACCATACACAACATTTGCTTCTTTCTTACCACCAAAAGATCTCTTCCCAGCATTTGAAGATGATACTACCTGCATTTTTCCGCTCTTGATTCCAGCTTCGATGCGCTCACCTATCAATATCAGCTCGGTGAATCTGGCTGAAGAGTTTCCAATCAGATGATTGAAGAATGGGTCTGTCAGTGTTCCCATGAACATATCAACCAACTCCCTATTGGACAAGGGTGGTTGAACTTTGCCCGCTAGATCTCTCCATTTCTGAGCATATTCTTTGAACTTCTCGTCACGACCCATAGACATGCTTTGTAGCTGCATGCGAGTAGGTGATAATTTGGCATTGTACTGGTACTGCTTATAGAAAGCATCTGCTAAGTCATTCCAGGTGTGAATATAGGTATTCTCTAGTTGATAATACCACTCCAACTATGTTCTGGATAAACTCTCTTGAAAGAAATGGATCTATAACTTCCTGTCTTCAGTATGAGGATGGATCTTCCGAACATAGGACTTCAGGTGCAGCTTTGGGCAAGAGATTCCATCATACTTGGAAAAGGTAGGAACCTTGAATTTCGGGGAATTACCACGTCAGGGACAAGGCTCAGATCATCAAAGTTCAGCCCAAACATTTTCAGATTTTCCACAGCATTCAGAAGGTCTTCAAGTTGCTTGTACTTGTCGTTGTCCGGAGGATACTTCTCGCTCACATAGTCTTCATCTTCGTTTTCAGACCCATGATGTCTTCCTTCACTGTTCTTGACACTTCCTCGCTTTCACCGCTCTTGTTTGAGATTTCAAACCGGCTGACCACCCTAGCTGGACCCTTGTGATTTCTTCCCATGTTGAGGATACCGATGGTCTTATTTTTTCTTGTATTGAGCTTCTTTAGATCCTTCTGGCCTTGGACCAAGGTGGTGAACATCTCCTGGAATTGAGCATTCTGGGCCTGGAGATCTTTGACATTGCTCGAGAGCAATTTCTGAAATAAACAATGAGAGGATAAGAAAATTTGTCTTCAATGTACCTATGAATTTTTATGCCATGATATATGATGCTATGCAATGCAATGCAATGTTTTCAAGGACCTTAGGAATTTAAATTTTTTAGACAAGCACGGACAAACTTTTTATTAGTTTTTCTTTTAACAAGTACAAAAGAAAGTTTTAACAAACAAAGAATAAATTCCTAGAGCTTTAGGTCTCTCATGGGCGCTTCCTCTTGGTGTTGAAGTAGGCGTTGATGTTCTGCTCCTCGTGAAGTAGCTTTGTCAACTCTAGTACCTTCTTCTCGCTTGCATAGAACTGAGCTTCGAATGTATACCTTTATTCTTTAAGCTGAATCCAGGATCTCTTCAAGTCTTCAAGATCAGTAGGCATGTCTGGATGGAGAACGACATAGGGTTCGTCACCTATAGCAACAAGTTCCATAATCATTGGTAGCACAGGTGTAAACGGCATCATGAGGTTTTGAACTTGAGCTCGCACCCATTTGAGGTAAGGTTCCCAAGGAATGGAAATTTTGTGTCCCAAGGTCTTGGTATCAGTCTTCTTTACCATGCCCCAAGTGTGCACAAATCTTCGATGGTAGTTCTGGAGGTCGTTGTTGTAGTCAAACATAATGTCTTGGATAAGCATATCATGAGGACCATCTCTTCGAGCATAACTAAACTGACGTAGAGCTAGAGAAGGGTTATAAGTGATACCTTCCCTTATGCCAAGGAGTGGTACGTTGGGGAATTCTCCACAACGCTCAATTAAACTGAAGTCCTTTTGAGAAAAAAGACACCAACGGATATCTGAATGAGAGAGCGACATCAGCCTCTGAGACCACTTCAATCTTTGCTCGTTCTTCATTACTGACTGAGGAAGATGCAAAACAAACCACCTGGAAAGTAACAGTATGCAACACATGAGAGTTCCTTGTCTCTTGACAGTACGAGTGTGGAGAGAATGCAGAATATCCCCAAGTAAGGTAGGCACAGGATTACGAGTGAGGAATATTTTGATGGCGTTCACATCTATGAACTGATCTAGATTAGGAAATAGTACCAAGCCGTAGATTAGCGATGCCAAAATGTCTTCGAATGCATGGAAACTCATATGCTTTAGGAATTCTTGAGCCTTCTTTATCAGAAACTTGGCAAGTAAACCCTTAACTTCGCTTCTTATTTCCCAATTAGCTTCAATGTCTGATCGCTTTAGATGTAACGCTGATGCGATGTCTTCGTACTTCGGAACTTTTTCTGAACCGGTGAATGGTATCTGATCAAGGATAGGTATCCTAAGTAGCTTAGAGAACTCTTCCAATGTAGGCACCAACTGATAATCTGGGAAAGTAAAGAAGTGATGTTTCGGATCGAAGAACTGGAATACGACGTGCATCATATCTTCTTCAAAACTGGAGATAACCAAGTCAAGAAGATAACCATGTCTTTTGATGAACTGAGCATGATTAGGAACTTCTGAAACCAGTTTTTTGAGTTGAGAAGGTATACCCATAAAGTTGATGTGAATAGTCTTCCTAGAAGCCCTAATTCCTACAAAATAGAGCAAAGATAAATTCCTAGGTCCTTGAAATAGTTAGAAATGATATGATGATGCGATGTTATGATGTCATGATGTCATGTTTAAGCAAGTAGCAAGCACAAGCAAATCACACAAGAGCCCTAGGTTTAAGGCTTGCATGAGGTATAGGTGTCTACCCTACCAAAGTTTGAGTGGGTTCAACCTGTCCTACAATAGTAATCGGGTTCTAGGAATCTCATATCATTGATCTTTCTCGTAGACTTTATTTCAATACGACTACCAAGTGGTCGACCGAAACATCCCGAAATTCGAATCTTAATGAGCGTAGCATCGAATATCAACCAACCTTAGTCTACACTGAAGTCGGCCATCTCACTACCTTCTAATGGCCAAGATGGGTCAATTAGGGTTCTAAAAGTTGAGGTAGTGCTGATGACACCGCGCAGACGCCAAATACTTTCCTCAACTAAACATGAGGAGCATCGGGACATCCAAAGTGTCGCACTAACGTAGCCATCATGTTGACCATTTTGGTATACGCCTAACGGTCGCAACGCTTTATTGCTACTTACCTAAGGAAACCTAGATCCGGGTGTAGGATCCCCCACAAGTATAATACCCAAGAATCCCTTAAAAGTAAAGCATACAAGTCAAACAATTTTTAAAGTGATCTAAAGACCCTAAGGTAAACTCTCTTTATTTTCACCAGCAGAGTCGCCAGTTCTGTAACACGGTGGGAGAACTGACTTGGAAATGTTTTGTTTTGGAAAAGAACTTTGTAATGATTCACGCTGGAATTTGTACAAAGTGTTTGAAAATGAAGTTTTTAGAAAGTGTGAGGTGTAAAAAGATGTTTTAATTTGAGCAAGCAAAAGAGACTTATTACCTACTCAGAACGGTCGTTTCCGTGTTATTTTGCTTTCCTTTAGAATAAAGTTATCCATACTATTACTTGGTAGGTAACTTTATTCGTTGGATGTAAAGGGACATTCGAAGGGACATCGGATGGTCATAGAAGGCAACTTGTAGGGATATCCTAGCACATTCGTAGGGACGATCATCACTTTTCATAAGCAACAATCGAGGGACGAGATCATGTATTCGTAGTCAACGTCGAGGGACTATGATCTTTTAAGTTGAAGGGACTATGATGATACTTCGTAGGCAACCGTGCTAAGATACCCTCATGTTCGAGGGACATGACCATTTATAAGGCAACGAGAGAGAAATACCCTAAGGGGTGCATGTGTGAGAAGAGTGTATTGTTTTCAGATATTTATCTTGTGATTAGTGCTCTATGTTGATTTTATCTTGCCATACACACCTAGTTACTAGAAGTTTAATAGGTGCAGAAAGTAAATTGCGGAAATGTAAAAGGTCCTACGCTATTACATGGCTTTGGGGCAGATACATAATAGGAGGTGTGGAAAGTAAATGCGGAAAGTAAAATTCTACGCTATTACATGAAAACAACTTGCAACCTATACATCCTTTCTAGAATTTAAAATGCAAGAAAAATAAATACCAGAAAAGAAAACTAGTCCTAATATTTTTGGTGTTTCTTAAAAAAATATTAGAGTTTATGTGAAAAAACCTAGTTCTAGTTGATTTTAATTAATTAAAAAAATTAGTGAATACTAACCTAAATTAAATTAGTTAAAAGAAAGATATTTGTGAAATTATCTAATTAACCTAATTAATTAACCTAGTTACTAATTAATTAATTAATTAATTAATTATTTAAAAAAGTAGAAAATAAAAATATGGAAAAGAAAAGAACAAGAAAAAGAGCTTCTGGCAGAAACTATCCTAGAAGCTGGAGCTTCCGTTGTTGGAGGCGCCCAGAAGCTGGAGCTTCTGGGGGTTCTGGTGCTGGAACGATCCAAAAGCTGGAGCTTCTGGGATGTTTGGCGCTGGAAAAGGTCCAGGAGCTGGAGCATCTGGAGATTTTGGGTCTGGGACGTCCAGAAGCTGGAGCTTCTGGGGACTTCTCATCTGGGGCCATCCAGAAGCTGGAGCTTCTGGAGGATTCTGGCACTGGGGGACCCAAAAGCTAGAGCTTCTGTTGCTAGGGAGTCCTAGAAGATGGAGCTTCTAGTGCTGGAGAGGACCCAGAAGCTGGAGCTTCTGATGCTGGAGAGAACCCAGAAGCTGAAGCTTTTGGAGGCGCTACTTCTGGAGATCTGGAAACCTACAAAGCAAATAATAAAAACAAAAGAGCAAAAGGTGGGTTTGAACTCACGACCTGATAGAGAGAATGACATAGTGCGCGCCAGGTGAACCGCTGGGGCGATGATACATCCATTCATATTGCTGGACTCATAAACATGTATGTATTTATTGGTCCCTGAATCAGAAGCACCGGAGCAAAGCTCCGGTCGTCTTCTCCGATTGGCATCAATGCTAAAACCTATAAAATCAATGAAAATGCAAACCAAAACAACCCAGATCCACTAATCGGGATGTTACGAATCTAATGGTGGCATTGTTTTGCCCTGAAACGGACTTGAACCATGGATACAAAGCTTCACAGTTCATCAGCCCTAACGATGGCGTTTCATGATTAAGCCATAAAAAGCTTGCTACGATCAGTCTAACCTGCTCTAATGAATCTCAGGAACACGTTAGAATTGTTAGTTTCGATTAAAACACAATAAAAAACAGAATGCAAAATCATGAAAAATATGCAAACGAAAGTATATGTATGGCATGATTCAACGTGTTATGGCCATGTTTCTGGACATATACCAACCCTATAATACCTAAGAAACACATCTATGTGCTTGGAAGTGCTTGAAACCGGGTGGAAATCAAAACACGATTTTGCCAACTTTGAGAAAATTTTGAGAATTTTTAGGGTTTGTGAGAGGTTGGCTGCACGTGTAAGAGGTCTCCAAAAAGTCTCCTTGTCTTGTAAGAATGCTAGGTATATATAGGATAGTAGAATTAGGTCAAGCGTTTAAGAGAAAATATTTTCTTTAAATGGAGAATATTTGATTTAAAAATTTGCACAAAATCTTTCCAAATTTGCTCAATCTCTTCCTCAATCTTCTTGCACGAAATTGACAGCTTGTAATGAGCTATCTTGGACCCCAAGCCATGCAAATATCCAGTCCAACTTGCCTTATCTTTTATTTTTTGTATTTTATTTAATTAAATTTGAATTTAAGCCATTTAATTCAAAAATAAATAAATAAAAGGATAGAGGGCGTGGCATGTGTGACACCCCGATTTAATTCAATATTAAATAAGTGAGAATTAATTATTTAATTGATTTAAAGTCTTAAATATTTAATTCATCTAGATTAATTGGACTATTTAATGAGGGAAGGCCTGGAGGTGTGCAGAGTAAATGGTGGGTGTAAGAGTAAATCACTCTACTAATTACTAGATATTGATTATTTATTTTATTGGAATATTAAAAGGAAATATAAAAGGAAAAGAAAGGAAAAAAGAGAAGGTTTTGGAGAAATCATTTCACGTAGAGTTGGAGAAAGAAGAGAAAAGAGGAAAAGCCGACGCCGAGAGAAACCGAAGAATCATCGCGAGGTAAGGGGTGATTTTGTTTGATTAATATGTCTTATGGGTTTTGGGAACCGATGGGATGATTGGGTATGTTAGAAAATGGAATTATAGGTTTATAGCATGAAACCCTAAGTTGTGTCAGTGTATGGAGGAATTGATCAGTAGTGTGTCAGATGACTGATAGGAATGTGTAAATTATGTTGTTTGATGTTAAAATGGTGTAAAATAGCCTTAGATTAGTGTTCCCAATAATACAATTCGTGTTTGCAAGTTTGGAAATGGTTATGGATGCATAAAGCTGTCAAAAATTGCAAATTTTGTTGTTACAGACGTGGAAACCGGTTCCTCGTGGGAAGGAACCGGTTCCGCTTATTAAAATTTCAAAATCGGCATTTTGTACATGGGAACCGGTTCCTGTGGGAGGAACCGGGTTCCCCATACAAAAATCCAGGGGGACTCATTTTTAAAACCTGGGAACCGGTTCCCTGTGGGGAGGAACCGGGTTCCCCATACAATTTTCCAGGAGCGTGTTTTTCAAGGATTGGGAACCGGTTCTCCAGTGAGGAACCTACACCTGTATTTTTCCAAAATTTCTAAAACTTCAAAAATTTATATATTTTAAACCGTAATTCGATTCGAAAGCCGCTTTCGTTATTTCTAAATTTAAAACTCTACCTCTTGGAAAGGAAAAATATTATTTTCTCAAAAATTATTTTAAAAGAGCCGAGTTCCCGATTTTTTTGAAAGTATGGATTGAATTACGGATGATGGGTAATTAATACGAATGGTCAGTGTTACCGGATGAGAGCTAATGCATACCATGCTATATTTGATATTCATTATGATTTGAATGTGATATGTTGATGAATGGGCATTGTGTGAAATGTATTGATATTATGATCAGTGGAATGATGTGGCATGCTTTTATGATTGCATGCATAGACATTTGTTAATTGGTTCATTCCCATTGTGCGGAAGTGAGCTTGCGGAGCCAATAGACTCACCTGGTTGGAGGTAGTGAGGCTAGACTCTTGACCCAAGGGTGGTGGGCGAATCATGGATTACACTGTCTTTCCACGAGTAAACGGAGCAGTGGGTGAACGCGGTTCACGTTTGGTACCACATGCATAGAGTCTGCATTGCATATGGAATTGTAACATGTTAGGATGGTTTCCAGTGTTGCAATATCCATGGTTTGATATATACATGATCATTGTGTGAACTGTTCTTTTTGTATTGTTTATGATCTTGTGTTTGGTTGATGAACCGATATGTTCGATTATTCGTTGGATCTAAGAACGATAATACATATTATATTGAATTGAAATCTCACCCTTACTTTAACCATTTCGGATCCGGTGATTAGCCGCTTGAGTTGGTGAGGATAACTCTCTAGATTCGAGCGGTTCATTGGTCCGCGTGTCGTTGTCGTGCTCGTAGATGTAACACCGGGAAACGATTGTTTGGAATCCTTTAATGGATATTTTAAATAGTTTTGAGTTATGTTGATTTAATATCCTGGAATGACTATTGATTGATATTCGGGATTAAATTATGTTTCATTTCCGCTGTTAAACATAATTTTGGGTATGATATAATTGATGAATGTTCTTCGAAAGCATGACTGTTTGGTTAAATTTTTATGATTTAAATTGTGACGCCTTAATTGTGGATAAACTCGATTATTTAATTCTATAAAACGCGGGTA
This sequence comes from Vicia sativa, assembly GCA_021764765.1. Lineage (NCBI taxonomy): Eukaryota > Viridiplantae > Streptophyta > Magnoliopsida > Fabales > Fabaceae > Vicia > Vicia sativa. Next base: position 180,927,648 of record CM038795.1, read on the forward strand.
TTTAGAAGGGGTGTTACAATAGTGGTATCAGAGCATAGTCGGTCTTGTCTTAGTGTCGTTATCCCTTTTAGTATGCGACTAGTGTAAGCAACACTGTCGATAGTTGTGTGCTGATGTAGATTGTTTTGTAATGTTACAGAACAATGGCTGGAAGAGGTAACGGAAGGAATGATGATGCTATAGCTGAGGCTTTGGGAATGTTGGCTGGAGTGCTCGGGGGAAATCAGCAGGGAGCTGCGATTGGTGCTGACAAACAATTGGGGAATTTTCATAGGAATAATCCTCCATTGTTCAAGGGTGCACATGATCCCGAGGGTGCTCAGAAGTGGTTGAAGGAGATCGAGAGGATCTTCGTGAGTGATTGATTGTGCGAGGGGTGAAGGTGAGATATGGTACTCACATGTTGGCGAGGAAGTCGATGACGGTGGGTTGCTACCAGACCGAGTTGGAAGAAGATGGGATTGCATTGACGTGTTCGGAGAGCCGAGACGGTGTTTTCTCAAGACATTCGGTAAGAAAGAGATTGAATTTCTAGAGCTCAAGCAGGCAACAAGTCCGTGAGTGAGTATGCGACCAAGTTTTGAGTTAGCAAAGTATTATGCTAATTATCCTAACGATGCGTATGGAGAATTTTCCAAATGTATCAAGTTTGAGAATGGTCTCGAGATGAGATCAAGCAGGTATCGTATCAGTATTAGAAGGTTTCCGATTTGGTTGATCGTAGTAGGATTCGGAGGAAGATCTTACTAGTACTAAGGCGAATGCTCATAGTTATCCGACCGTAAGGGTAAGAGAGATGGATCGCGTAAGCCTTATGATAGGAGTAATCATAGATCGGAGGTTGGAAGAAGCCTAGTGGGGAGACTCGGTTCTTCGGTTCTTCCGTAAGTGCTGAGATGTGGTGAATTGGGTCACCGAGCTCTTGAATGCAAGGATGCGAGGAAGTGCAACAATTGTGGGAGAGTTGGTCATTTAGCCGAGTGTAGATCCCAAGAATAACTTGTTACAACTGTGGCGAAGAAGGACAAACCCGTCTGAGGTACTAAGCCAAAGAAAGAGCAAGCTGGTGGGAAAGTGTTCGCTTTGTCAGGATCAGAGGTTAAGCCAGATGATCGGTTGATTAAAGGTACATGTTTTATTAATGGCATACCTTTAATTGCAATTATTGACACTGGAGCGACACATTCTTTTATTTCTTTGGACTGTGCTAAGAGATTGAATCTAGAAATTTCTAATTTGGATGGAAGTATGGTTATTGACACTCCTGCGTCGGGTTCAGTGACTACTTCGTATGTGTGTAGAAATTGTCCTATCGTTATTTTTGATAGAGGGTTCGGTATGGATTTAGTGTGCCTACCTTTAGAACAACTTGATATTATCCTTGGAATGAACTGGTTGGTATTCAACCAGGTTCATATCAATTGTTTTGAGAAGACGGTTATATTTCCTGAGGTAGCTAAAGTTGAAGATGCGATCATGTCAGTTAAGCAGATGAACTCAGCTGTCAGAGATGGTGATGTAGTGTTCATGTTATATTCTTCAACGAAAGTGAAAGGGAAGGCGAAGAGTGGTGAGTTACCTGTTGTGAACGAATTTCCAGAGGTGTTTCCAGAAGATGTTAATGAGTTACCACCTGAGAGAGAAGTGGAGTTTACTATAGATTTGATTCCTGGAACTAGTCCGGTGTCGATGGCGCCTTATCGCATGTCGGCATCTGAGTTGTCTGAACTGAAGAAACAGTTGGAAGAGTTATTGGAGAAGAAATTTATTCGGCCTAGTGTTTCACCGTGGGGTGCGCCGGTGTTGTTGGTTAAGAAGAAGGAAGGTACGATGAGACTGTGTGTTGACTACAGACAGTTGAATAAAGTGACGATCAAGAATCGGTATCCACTGCCGAGGATTGATAACTTGATGGATCAGTTGGTTGGAGCTTGTGTGTTTAGCAAGATTGATCTGAGATCTGGATATCATCAGATTCGTGTTAAGGCGGAAGATATTCAGAAGACTACGTTTAGAACGAGGTACGGGCATTATGAATATTCTGTTATGCCATTTGGAGTTACTAATGCACCTGGTGTGTTTATGGAGTATATGAACAGGATATTTCATCCGTATCTTGACAAGTTTGTGGTGGTGTTTATTGACGACATTCTGATCTATTCAAAGGATGATGAGGAGCATGCAAAGCATCTCAGAGTTGTATTGGAATTATTGAAGGAAAAGAAACTTTATGCGAAATTGTCGAAGTGTGAGTTTTGGTTGAAGTGAGTTTTCTTGGCCATGTGATTTCCAAGAATGGTATTGCTGTTGATCCTACAAGCGGTATCTGGAAGTGCCAAAGAATGCCGAGATTCGTAGTTTTCTTGGTCCGGTTACTACGGAAGTTCATTGAGGGATTTTCAAGTTAGCTTTACCTGACTAAGTTGAAAAGGTCAAGCATTTATTTGGGATGCATTGTGAGAAAGGATTCCAAGAATTGAAGAGGAGGTTGACTAGTCCTCCGATTTTGATTTTGCCAAATCGAAGAATCGCCTTTGATGGGTTTAGGATGATGCTTGATAGGCGGAATGATTACCGACTCATGAGAGTTGGTTGTTGTGTTTGTGTTGAAGCTAAGAGTATGGTTCATGGTTTGATCGATCAAAGAGTCAAGTATCTCTTTGATCGAGAATATGCGCAGGAGATGGTTGGAATTTCTCAAGGATTACAATTTTGGTTTGAACTACCATCCTGGTAAGGCAAACATCGTGGCAGATGCGTTGAGTAGGAAATCCTTGCACATGTCGATGTTGATGGTTCGGGAATTGGATTTAGTAGAGTAGTTCAGAGATTTGAGTTTGGTTTGTGAGACTACTTGAATAGTGTGAAGTCATGCATGAAGTCGACTAGTGGTATTTTGGAAGAGATTCGAAATGGGCAGAAGTCTGATGTTGGTTTGGTGGATAAGCTGACATTGATTAACCAAGGTCAAGGAGGTGAGTTCCGAATTGATGAGAATGGTGTCATGAGATTTGGTGATAGAGTGTGTGTTCCGGATGTTGCTGAGATCAGAAAGAGTATCTTGGAGGAAGGACACCATAGTGGGTTGAGTATTCATCCCGGTGCTACTAAGATGTACCATGACTTGAAGAAGTTATTTTGGTGGCCTGGAATGAAAAAGGAAATCGCCGAGTTTGTGTATGCACGTTTGGTTTGTCAGAAATCAAAGATTGAGCATCAGAAGCCGTCAAGACTGATGGAACCGTTATTCGTTCCGGAATGGAAATGGGATGGCATTTCTATGGATTTTGTGTCTGGTTTGCCTAGAACAGCGAAGAACTGTGATTCTATCTGGGTGATTGTCGATCGATTGACGAAGTCTGCTCACTTTATTCCGATAAGAATGGATTATCCGATGGAAAGGTTGGCAGAATTGTATGTTGAGAAGGTTGTAAGTTTGCATGGTATTCCGTCTAGCATTGTGTCGGATAGAGATCTGAGGTTTACTTCTAAGTTCTGGACAGGATTGCAAGAAGCTCGGGTACTAAGTTACGATTGAGTTCCGCGTATCATCCGCATGATGGTCGACGGAGGACGATTCACCGTTAGAGGATTTGTTGAGGGCTTGTGTGTTAGAGAAGGTGGAGCTTGGGATAGCTACTTGTTGATAGAGTTTACCTACAACAATAGTTTTCATTCGAGCATTGGTATGGCTCCGCTTGAGGCATTGTATGGTAGGAGATGTCGGACACCGCTGTGTTGGTACGAATCGAGAAAGTGCCGTGATTGGACCGTAGATTGTTCAACAAACTTCGAAAAGATTAAGATGATTCAGAGAAGATGAGGACTTCTCGTAGTCGCCGTAAGAGTTATCACGATAAGAGGAGGAAGGATCTTGAGTTTGATGAAGGAGACCACGTGTTTATGAGAGTTACTCGATGATCGGTATTGGTCGAGCTTTGAAGTCAAAGAAGTTGACTCGCGCTTTATTGGTCCGCTTCAGATTACCAAGAGAGTTGGGAAAGTTACTTATCGATTGCTTTACCGTCACTTGCAAATTTGCATGATGTTTTCCATGTATCTCGTTGAGGAGGTACATCATGGATCCGTCTCATGAGATTCAAGTAGGTGATGTTCGTGTACGAGATAATTTGATCAGCAAGGCTCGCAAGAATTGAGGATCGAAAAGTGAAGCAATTGCGAGGTAAAGAGATAGCACTGTACGAGTAGCTTGGGAGAACCAAATGAAGGAAATGTAACTTGGGAGCGGAGAGTCGATGAAGGACTCAGATCCCGAACTTTTCGTTTAAGGTATGTTTTCGAGGACGAAAACTCTTTTAGTGGGGGAGAGTTGTGACACCCCAATTTAATTCAATATTAAATAAGTGAGAATTAATTATTTAATTGATTTAAAGTCTTAAATATTTAATTCATCTGGATTAATTGGACTATTTAATGAGGGAAGGCCTGGAGGTGTGCAGAGTAAATGGTGGGTGTAAGAGTAAATCACTCTACTAATTACTAGATATTGATTATTTATTTTATTGGAATATTAAAAGGAAATATAAAAGGAAAAGAAAGGAAAAAGAGAAGGTTTTGGAGAAATCATTTCACGTAGAGTTGGAGAAAGAAGAAAAGAGGAAAAGCCGACGAGAGAAACCAAGAATCATCGCGAGGTAAGGGGTGATTTTGTTTGATTAATATGTCTTATGGGTTTTGGGAACCGATGGGATGATTGGGTATGTTAGAAAATGGAATTATAGGTTTATAGCATGAAACCCTAAGTTGTGTCAGTGTATGGAGGAATTGATCAGTAGTGTGTCAGATGACTGATAGGAATGTGTAAATTATGTTGTTTGATGTTAAAATGGTGTAAAATGGCCTTAGATTAGTGTTCCCAATAATACAATTCGTGTTTGCAAGTTTGGAAATGGTTATGGATGCATAAAGCTGTCAAAAATGGTAAATTTTGCTGTTACAGGACGTGGAAACCGGTTCCCTGTGGGAAGGAACCGGGTTCCAGTTGTTAAAATTTCAAAATCTGGCATTTTTGTACATGGGAACCGGTTCCCTGTGGGGAGGAACCGGGTTCCCCATACAATTTTCCAGGAGCGTGTTTTTCAAGGATTGTGGGAACCGGGTTCTCCCAGTGAGGAACCGGTTACCACTGTGTATTTTTCCAAAATTTCTAAAACTTCAAAAATTTATATATTTTAAACCAGTAACTCGATTCGAAAGCCGCTTGCGTTATTTCTTAAATTTAAAACTCTACCTCTTGGAAAGGAAAAATATTATTTTCTCAAAAATTATTTTAAAAGAGCCGAGTTCCCGATTTTTTTGAAAGTATGGATTGAATTACGGATGATGGGTAATTAATACGAATGGTCAGTGTTACCGGATGAGAGCTAATGCATACCATGCTATATTTGATATTCATTATGATTTGAATGTGATATGTTGATGAATGGGCATTGTGTGTATTGATATTATGATCAGTGGAATGATGTGGCATGCTTTTATGATTGCATGCATAGACATTTGTTAATTGGTTCATTCCCATTGTGCGGAAGTGAGCTTGCGGAGCCAATAGACTCACCTGGTTGGAGGTAGTGAGGCTAGACTCTTGACCCAAGGGTGGTGGGCGAATCATGGATTACACTGTCTTTCCACGAGTAAACGGAGCAGTGGGTGAACGCGGTTCACGTTTGGTACCACATGCATAGAGTCTGCATTGCATATGGAATTGTAACATGTTAGGATGGTTTCCAGTGTTGCAATATCCATGGTTTGATATATACATGATCATTGTGTGAACTGTTCTTTTTGTATTGTTTATGATCTTGTGTTTGGTTGATGAACTGATATGTTCGATTATTCTGTTGGATCTAAGAACGTATAATACATATTATATTGAATTGAAATCTCACCCTTACTTTAACCATTTCAGATCCGGTGATTAGCCGCTTGAGTTGGTGAGGATAACTCTAGATTCGAGCCGTTCATTGGTCCGCGTGTCGTTGTCGTGCTCGTAGATGTAACACTGGGGAAACGATTGTTTGGAATCCTTTAATGGATATTTTAAATAGTTTTGAGTTATGTTGATTTAATATCCTGGAATGACTATTGATTGATATTCGGGATTAAATTATGTTTCATTTCCGCTGTTAAACATAATTTTGGGTATGATATAATTGATGAATGTTCTTCAGTGAAAGCATGACGCTGTTTGGTTAAATTTTTATGATTTAAATTGTGACGCCTCTTAATTGTGGATAAACTCTGATTATTTAATTCTATAAAACGCGGGTATTTAGAAGGGGTGTTACAGCATGCAGCATGGAAGGCATATATAATCTTATAATCAAGTTTGAATCATAAAATCTTAGGCCCATTTGAAAAATATTTGCTTTTGCTAGATATTTTCCTTCATGCACCTCCTAAAAAATGCTCAACTTGCACAATTCATATCTTGCTCAATTTTCAACATTTTTTTTGGGTGTTCTTGGACTTTTTAGAAATCTCAAGATGTCTTTTAAACATCTTTTTTGGTTTCATCTTCATTGGAGTTTCCATTCTCATGAACACTTCTTTGCAAAAAGATGACTTTTGTTGACTTTTCTAGAAGGACCTGTAATGTTTTGATCCATAACTCCCAAATGAAGCATTTCCTACCCAAGCTTGTGAGACATGAAGTTGTAGAGAATTGAATTCTCTTCAAAATGAGCTTTGGTGGGGAAATTTCTGATGAAGCATGTGAAAGTTATGCTTGGTCAAAGTTCTGTTGACTTTTGTCTAGAGAAGCGCTAATTTGGAAACTTTGACTTTTGATCAGATCTTGGCTTTTCTTGATGAATCATGATCAATTCTTGATCAAATTATGAATATGACTTCAAAATATTGATGTTGACCAAAAATTATGAAGTTTGACTGTATGTTGACCACAATTGACTTTTTGTCCAATACATCTGATTTTCAACCATCTGAGCAATTGGATGAGCAAATTTGACTTGTGAGACTTGAAACTGGAAATAGTGATCCCTTGGAACATAGTATGAGGTATGATGACCACTTGAAGTATTAGAAATCCATCTTGACATGAGAATAGCAAAGCCCTACCTGAGATTGATTGCTTAGGAGAGGGTTTGTCTGGTCAACCCTTGTGAAATCCTTGAGAATTGAGATGTGAATTGTCTTGAGAAGTAGGAGAGAAAATTTTGGGGTATAACAATGACGAAACACCCTAAGACTAAGAATATTGGTTTGTATCTTTTAATTTTTAAAAAGTTTCATATTATTAGAGTATCTTAATGCACTTGACAAAACAAGATTTTATTTTAAGGATGCAAAAGGATAAAGGTAAAGTGGCTAAGGGAAACTAACTTATTTCTAATCTTAATTATTATCATACAAAGTTGTTCCTAAGTTACGGGTATTTACAAGGGGGACTACTTATTATCTACCTTATGTTGGCATGCATGGATAGTTAACCTAATGTCTAAACTCGATAACTAACCCAGTAGAGTGATCCTAAGGGAAAAATATAATATAAATCATCTTGGTTGAAAAACCAAATGATAAGAGGAGAAGAAACAAACAAAGTGCTTTGGCAAAAGCACACAAACCAAACACTAACCAATACAAAGAAAAAGGAGAAGAAGATGAAGTGGAAACAAGTGAGTGAATAATCATGTAAGGTGTCATGTGAAGTGGGGTCAGTAGACACAACATACATATATAAGATTTATACAAACTAAAAACAAACATCAAACATCACTATAAAGACATACATGCAAAGTTAGTAAATAAATTAGACAAAAACTAGTCCTAAAAGCATACGGAAAGCAAATTGTGTGAGAGTTTAAGCCTAGATGAGATGAAGGAAGAAATAGAAGGTAAAATGACACAAAAGTCATTAGCGAAAATGTTAACATCTTATTTACATCATGCAAACAAAACCACAAAAAATTCACGAACAAAACTCTACAAGAGTGCACAAACATACAACAATTGTGTGTGGTGAAGTGAATACGAGCGTGCGGCATACATAACATGCAAATAGAGTGTCAATATTAAGTTATTAAATTAGAAACATCACATAAAATAGTTCACAATTAAATCACAAAGAAAATATCACAAGGATACAATCACAACACTAGTACAAAAACTAGTCGAAACTTTGACCTAGAAAGCATTTATAAGTCGAAAGAAGCCAAGAAAAGGAGTAGATGAAAGGAAATGAATCATGAAAATTTAATAGAAATAAAAAAAAGTAGCCAATACATCAATACATCAATCAAATCATACAAACATGATAATAAAGATTTACGAACAAATCACTTAAGGAGAACAAAATCAATCCATACAAGTCTGTGCATAAGTGTGCGCATGTAGTGCTCGAGCATACTTGTGCTAAGTGTCACATAAGAGTGAGGTAAGATATGAACACATATATATAATATTAATACAAATCAAAAAAGCAAATATCATGCATCAATACCACAAATAGCATAAAACTATCAAAGGAAGAAGTCATGATTCAACCCTAAAAGTCAACTTAAAAAGTTTACAAGTCAAATAGTCAATCATGGACAAGAGACAAATTTAAGAGATGATAAAACACTCAAGGTAAGTATCTTAGACAAAATAAGAAAAACATATAAACAAAATTCATTTAAAAATCTCATACACCAAACACTCAACAAGCTAGAGCAAAACTAGCACAAGCAAACACAAACAAGCCTTTAAAGGCAAAACAAGCATAAACCAAGCACCTATAAATAGAGGTTAAGGATAAAAGGTGTTAGAACATGCAAGGTCATTATCTTAAAATCTAAACAAAAAAAACAAATGTATCTCAAACAAAAGAGAAGGATTATGCTCAAAAGCACACAAAATTAGGGTTTGAAAACACCAAAACTAGTCAAGTTCATGGTAATTGATAAAGAACAAACAAATTGGTCTTAATTAGATAATTAAGACATGTGTCGCTTGTTTAATAATATAACTCAATATGGGATTCATGAGCAACAAATGTAGAAGATAAAACTTCAATACACAAAACAAGTCACCTAATTGATAGTCAATATCACAAGAGATGGAAAACACTTGTCTAAACCAATGATGGATGATATAAATCAAGTGTGAAAAAGAGAATTGATATTTATAGGTCCTATAGCAGTGGAATCTCCATATTATAAGTATATATCTTGAACTTTAAAGGAAATTTAAACAATTTTATCAAATTAACAAGTTAAAGTGTCATGACAACATATACAAATAGTAGTCTCTAATGCATAAAAGCAAAGGTGATCATGAAAGATCAAAATTAAGGTTCTCAAATATTATGTACAGTATTAAACATTGAATAACCATAAATATACAAAGCACAAAAGCTCATGAGAAAACACTAAAGAGTGGGGTTCAAAGACACCAACAAAGTGGTCAATCTAGCTTCTCAAATGATACCAAATAGAGATGACAATGAGGTGCCACCCTAGGGTTCCAAGAAGCATGAGAAGCAAGATGAAAGAGAGGTATGAAATCAATACTAAAACATAAAAAGAAGTGGACATGAAAGTCCTCAAGCAATCACAAACACTCAATTAGTTCAAAACTAAAAGATGTGACTCCTAACTTGTCACCATGTTGAGTGGACAATGAAATGTCAATCAAGTATCATAGGAGAATTGTATAATAGCAAGACAACCTCAAAAGATCATAACCATAATAGGTCATATTTGAAAGAGCTTCACATGAGGTATTCAAGGTGGTGCACAAAAGCTACCTCCTAAACCTTGATCATAATCAATCATGAAACAAAATTGAAGAAGAAAGTATGTTTAGGGGAAGTGAATTATTCACTTATTTTTTAAAATTAATCAAAAATTAGAAAAGTATGAAATAAAAATCACAGATAAAAAATAGACCAATCAAATAGCCTAGAATAATTTTTGTTTGTACCTTGAAAATTATTTTAACAAAAATTCATGAAAATATTACACAAAAATCAATTAATTAAACTCTGATTTTTTTCACCAATCAAATAATTTCCAAAAATTAAGAAAAAAAATACACATAGTCAGAAATAATATTCTAAGCCTATCCTAATTTTTTCAGAATTCTTTATGGTGAAAACACATTTTTTCAAGAATTTACAAGAAACTAAATAAAAATTGATTATGTCAAAATGAATTAATCTCAGAATTTATTTGACCCATCAAAACACTTTTAAAATTTTCAAAAAAATTCCATAAAATATTAGAGGTTGATTGGAACCTATGGTATTTTTTTAAATAATTATTTGATAATTTTTGGACGCAAAATAAAATGAATGAAAACTCAAATAAAAAGAATTATAAAAATGAAATAAGAAGCAAGCCAACCAATCAGAACGCGCCACCTAGTTGTCTTTAACCTCTAAACCATGTCGTATTACGCATTTAAGATAAGACCATACTCCAAACTTCGAGACATTGTAACTTAGTCATTTCTTGATCATTTTTCACGATTCAAAGCACAAAATGAAGACAACATAACAAGGAACAAGTAGCAACTTAAAGATTTCAAAAGATCAACCACACATCAAGATATCAGGCCACGAAAACCATGAAAATCATCCAAAAAAAAATTTCATAACTTCATATTATGCAACATGCTTAAAAAACAGGCACATGTATACATCAAACCTAATGTTTGGCCAACTATACCCACACATACATGCTTTATTTCATCAGAAATCAACTGAAAATGAAGATTTGAGTTTTGAAACTTACCTCTTGAGTTGAGAAATAAACTCAACTAGTGCCTCTGAACAAAAAGAAAACCATTTATCTTGATCTTCCTAGATTCAATGAAGAGTAATAAATGGATAAATAAGCTCTAGAATAGAAGGAAATGAGGATTCGAAACAAATGAAGAGGAAGTTCAAATTTGATTTTTAGAGGATGGAAACATCTAGGGCAAGAATGAATGAGATTGTGAGCTTATATAGAGCTCAGAGAGTAAGGGCATGATGGTCTTTGGGTCTTTAACATCCGTTAAAGGATATTTGCAAAAAAATCAGAAAAAAGAGGGGTGTGTTGAGCGGTTTACGGGTTTTTGAGGTGTATTGTTGTGCGTTTTGTCCAGCTGAGAATGAGTGGAATTAAGTGGAAAAGGAATAAAAGTGTGAGCTGGCTAGGTAGTACAATTTGTGAGAATTTTCAAATTTGAAAAGTTTGCCAAAAATGATAATGTACCATGTGAGTGGAGTTGTGTCTTATTTGGTAAGATAAGAATGAATGAATTTCGTTCTATCTCGTGCCAACATGACCTGAAATCAAACAAATGCACAAACATAAAATTTTTGCAAAATTGGTCATGGCAAGCAACTCGATTAGTCGGTCAACTTGTAGCTTGAGCCATTCAAAATTGGCTCGTATGTTTTCTTTGCATTTTGGGCCATGGATAGAACTCTCAGTGATCTCCACAATGAACTTTGAATCATGTAAAATGGTGGAGCATTGAGTGAGATATCGAGCCTAAAAGTTTAAGAAAAACAAGTCATGGTAAGGCAAGGTCTGCGCATGCATGGAATGCAAGGCATGCATGGTAACCATTTGCGAGATAACAACTTCATGGATCCATATCTTGATGAATACTTGGCCAAAATGGATGATTCAAAGCTTGTTGAAGAGATCTCATGGGGAACTACAGGATGCACACTTTAATTTTTAAATTGTTGCTTGAAGAGGAAGAAATAAGCTTGAACATTTGTCACACCAAGTGTTTGTTGAAATATCACTCGTGCCTGGCAAGAGAAGGCAAGCATGGCCAGCATTTTTGCATATCTTGTGCACAAAACTTCAAACTCAAATATCTATTAAATGGTGCATTTTAAAGAAATTTTACACAATGATAAACTTGTAACGTTTTTCCCAAGATTTCCAAAAATGTATAGTATGCAACCATTGAACAAAAATTGAGAAAGTTATGACATGTCAAAGTTTTATAGGGTGAACACTTAGAAAATTTTCAAACTTCAAATAACTTCAAGAACAAGTTAACCCTAATTTATTTAATTCTCTTGATTCAATGGTGAATGTAGTCATGAAATATTAAAAGAGGATATTTGAATTGATGGTTGACCAAAAGTCCACTTGGTCAACTTCTGACTTTGACTGGTTTTGACCAAAATGACCATTTTACCCCTTGTAATTAATTGACTTGCTTCCAATCAAAATTGAACCTCAATCTTTCAAACATGGATGCCCAACAACATATAGAAACACATGAAATCAAGTTTGAGTGAAAAATATGAAGAAATCCTGATTTTGCACGTTGTGTTAGGAGATGGCCAATCAAGCTTCAAAACCTCAAATCTTATGAATGCATTGAGAAATCCTTTGAACCATGATAAAAAGTGATAATATGAAGATGATACTTCAAGAAATTGACTTAACCAAAATTCAAACTTCACAATGGTCCAAAACCATAATTTCATCAGATGAATGACACAGATGAATTCCTCTTCAATTCTTTGCAAAACTTCAACTCCTGATGAATCAATGAGACAGATGAGATGTCTTGAGATATAATACATAATTGTGACTTGAAATATCCAAAGACATGAGAGCCTGATACTCCCTTAGAACAAAATGCTAACACAATCAACCTCCATAGCTTGTAGAGGACTTGAGAACCAAAGAACTTTGATCCTATCATAATGTATGAATACAATGCAATATGATGTTTATGATGAAACATAAGCCTAAATCAAAAGGGTAACTTTTGGGGTGCAACAACTGCCCCTATTCTATCTTCTTAAACTTGATAAGCGAGAACATGTGGAAACCTTCGAGCATTCAAAGTGGAAGAGGATTGAATACAAAAGAGCCCAAAAATTTACACTCTTGAGAAGGAGAGTGGGACTTTCCAAAAGGAGCCAGTGGATGCTGGACTTAGAGAATACCAAATAAAGTTGGTTTTAAAGAAAAGCCAAATAACATTGCACTTTAACACGGGAGGGTCTAATGAATATTATCCTTCCAAAGACATGCGTCAGGACGAAACTGTAATGCAAACTACAATAAAGATGAGATAAAACTCAAACCCAAAGAGAATTAACAACACTAAACTTTGGAAAAAAATGTGTCGGGACAAAACCAGATCACAGAGGCGGTGAGGTGAAACTAGAACCAAGGAGAATAGAAAAAACTAAATTTCCAAAAAGGATGTGTCAGGACAAGACCGAATCACACGAAGGGATGAGATAAAACTCCAACCAGGAAGACTAGGTGAAACCAGATTCTAAAGAATGTCCCAGGAAAAAACCTAAACACCAATTGCAATAATGAGATAAAACTCAACTTAAGAAGAGTAGATGAAACTAGGCTCTAGAATAATGTGTCAGGACAAAACCAGATCATAGATATGGTGAGGTAAAACTCGAACCATGAAATGAGACGAAACTCCTTGAACGAATCCAAGGAGTGACATCAAACGAGACAAAACTCGAATCGAAAAAACTATAAGAACAAAACTTTCTAGAAACGAGTACCAGGACTAAAACTGGATTTTCACGCACGAGAAACGAGACAAAACTCAACCCAGGGCAAAGTTGTGTGACTGCGTGTTTCTCTGATCACTTTCTGATCTCAAACTGGAGAGTAGACAGTAGACGAATCTGAACAAACCCAATAGTTATAAAAGAGACATCCCAACCAAGGAAGACAGTATGATGGAACCGAAAGAATCCAAGGAGTAAAGGGGAAAGGTTTCAACCCGAGATAGACAATATGATGGAACTGAAAGAATCTCATGAGTAAGAAATAAAATGAGATAAAACTCGACTCATGGAACCTAGTTAAAACAAAATAAGCTAGATGAGTACCAGGACAAAAACTGGATTTCATGCACAGGTGACGAGACAAAACTCGACCCAAAGCAAAGTGATTAGAGCGTACTTCTAAAACAGTTGCTAAAATGATCATCAGGAAAAACTAACATTCAAAAGGTATATCGATGGACATTGAAATGAACCAACAAAATATTAGAGACTAAACCGATGAAATTGCACCAAGGAGAAACTAGGCTACAACCAAAAACATTGAATAGACACTCAACCAAATCAAATGATTAACAAAATACTTGTGCGGATGGAAACTGAGATACTGAGGATAGAGACCTCGTTGGGGAAATGATTCGAAGTTAACAAATTCATTGGGGAACACAGATGCAATAAAGGCTTATGCTTCAATGCATATTTGAAATTTTTCTATGGAGTAAAGTTCTAAAATATAATGGAAAAATTACAATTTGAGGATGCAATGTAATGATACATGATTAAATTTTTCACCGGGAAATGGCTAATCAAGAAGCCAATCAAACACCAAGCCAAAACTTGATAGGACTTGCAAAAATAAATTGCAAAGTCTACTAGGGAAAAAACCTTCAAAGAGATGAAATCTAGCTCTTGTCTTCAATAGGGAAATCTAGCTCTGAGCGCACAAAAACACCATATTCATCTTGCTCATAGTCATGATCACACTCATGATGACCCCTCACAATAACTGGATTACTCATGCGATGCCCCACGATATGGGAGCTTGGAGGCGGAGCAAAGTGCCCATGGTTACCATAACGTTGATCAAAAGGATTTCCTTGAGGCCCGTGATGATTCACGAAAGTTTGGTCTTGTACATTCCCCTGCCCAACAGAAACATCATCATACAACCCTTAATTCTCAACATCAACCTGATTACGGTTCTGATTGTTGACCAGAGCAGCCAACTCATCCTGCTTGAGGTTCAAATTCGTGATTGCCTCCATGAATTGAGTCATCTGCGTAGCCATCTGAGTCCTCAACTCAGCTAGCTCTGCTTGAACTTTCTCCATTTGCCTCAGAAAATTGCCTCTGGTAGAGTAGTAGTGAATTGTCGTCTTGAATCCTCTGATAATGAAGATAAAGTCAGAATAATAACACCAACCAGAAACCTGTTATGCATGAAGTATGTACATGCATGAATATATGTAATGCATGCAATGACATGTTTATATATTTCTAGGATTCTAATAATCGGAGCCAAGTTTTCGAGCAAGAGCACGAGATGAAGTGACGAACAACAATTGAACAAAATCTCATTAAACCAAAGCAAAACAAAGATATAAATAGTTCAAAAAGTACTTCAACAGTAATACAAAAGAAAATTAAAGATCAACAACAAAATGTAGAAATGAGGAATCCCATCAACAAGCATGATGGTGATTCTCCTTTTTAAAATAAACTAAAAATAACAAGCCTAAATATCTGACATAGGAAAGCCTGCGGATTATTGAATTCCCAACTGGATCTTGAGCTGCCCGATTTCTTCTATTGCTAAAGATAATTGAACCTCCTTCTCTCTAAGCTGATCTTCGAAGGCTGATCTTTGAGTAGTCTCCTTTAGAAACTTCTTCTCTAGACGTTTAACCATTGCCTTGTGCTTCTTCCCAAATTCAACCCTAGAATCTCTAGTTTTCTTCTCAATCTCTGTTGTAGCTCTTCTGTGATCTTCCAAACACACCACTTCACCTTCAAACCTAGACCTCTTCCTTGCAGCATCAGACGTCTCTCACTCAAACTTCTTGAGCTTATGAGCCAATTGATTCTTCTCTTGGGTGGCGACGAGACACTTTACTACCATGCTCTCACGCTCTTCAAGAAGTTGTTTGTTCTGAGCTTGAACCTTCTCATAGTCTCCTTTTGGTATTGCATCAGGTTGATCTGGTTTTTGAGGGAACCATGGTTTTTCTATAGCAAACGACCAATGGAGACTTTTGTTTCTCTCCTCAATCCATCGGATATAAGGTTCGTAAGCAGTAGGATTTTTCCTTCCAAAACATTGTCCTCCTTCATAGTGAATACTCCCCCAAAGCTCGAATAGCTCTGTTCATCCCATCAGTATTGTCAGGCACATCATAGAATAAGGTTTCCTTCACTATCTCATCTTCAAGTGGACCCATCAAAGCATACCCCAATTGCCTTTGAGAAAGAGTCAGATTGTAGTTAATGTCACCTCTTATACCCAAGAGAGGCACATTTAGAAGAATCTGAACCAACGATATAGCAAAGGAGCACAACAATGATCACTTTTAGTGTATGGAATGATCATGGGATTCTTTAGCATGAACAAAGTAACAACATTGTCATCAAAAAATTTAATCTCATTGGGAAACAACACCATCCCATAAATACAACAGGCTAAAATAGCATTAAAACCTTTCCAATATTTCTTATCAGCCTTTGTGTTAGTCAATTTCAACATAAAACTCAAGTGATAACAATAAATTGTACCTTTCCTCGTGCGGTTGTCATCAACAATGGACTCTCCTAAACACAAGGCAACAACAGTTTGAGCAACACTAGGCTTCTCCATAGAAGTGTGATAAAGAACTCGAGGTCAAATAGGAATATTCAGGATGGTAGAAAACTCCTCCAAGGTTGGTGCCAATTAGTAGTCAGGAAACATAAAACATCTCAAACTTGGATCGTAAAACTACAACAGAGCTTGGAGAGCATCCTTTTGGTACTCATTAAGAGGTGACTTCAAGCATGACAGAATCCTTCCATAATCTTTGGTGAAGACTGCATCATTATCAACGGAAGACCTTTTGGCTAACTGAAGAAGACCATTGAGAGACCGATCGGGAAAATTGTAGGCAACATGATATTTTCGGTTACCTCTTTCATCAACATCCATCTTCAAAGGTGGCCCAACAACCAGACTTAGAGACTATTAATCCTGGAAATGATAAACATGTATGTTAAAAAATGCAGTTTGTAAAATGTTTCGTGAATGCAATAGGATCAAGGCTCCATTTTGGAACATTGTTGTGCTGCTAACAGAACCAACTTCCACATGTAACAGGACCAAAAACTTGGAATACTTCAGAACATTAGAGAACCAAGTAACAACAGTCAGCATCTGTAATTGTCCCAACCCAACCTCACGGGTAATTCTAGACACAACTGGGTATCTAATGATAAACATAGTCGACAGTTCTTTATCAAGTACTGCACCATCTACACAAAGGATGTAGGGAGAAAGTACCGTCAATCGAACCTCGTCTGAGTGTGGTATCTAATGCCTCCTCGCACGTGTCAACGGAACACGGGATTCGACATGTGTATCCGTATAAACTATAGTGCACTGGCCGGGGTATTGGGCCTTTTAACTCTTGTAACTCTCACCCACCAAGAAAATAACAACACAACAGCAGACAAAATAATATAGCCAGATCCTAACGCAAATGCATGCAAACATGTACAAGTATATATATTCAAATAATAACAACAAGCTATAAAGCAATAAATAAAACAATAAAGCACCCAAAAGCCAAACAACACTGAACTTAACCACGGGAGGGTCTAATGAATATTATCCTTCCAAAGACATGCGGTAGGACAAAACTGTAATGCAGACTACAATAAAGATGAGATAAAACTCAAACCCAAAGAGAATAGACAACACTAAACTCTGGAAAAAAATGTGTCGGGACAAAACCAGATCATAGAGGCGGTGAGGTGAAACTCGAAGCAAGGAGAATAGACAACTAAATTTCCAAAAAGGATGTGTCCGGACAAGACCGGATCACAAGAAGGGGTGAGATAAAACTCCAACCAGGAAGACTAGGTGAAACTTCTAAAGAATGTCCCAGGACAAAAAGGAAACACCAATTGCAATAATGAGATAAAACTCAACTTAAGAAGAGTAGATGAAACTAGGCTCTAGAAGAATGTGTCAAATTAGATGTCTTGAAATATAATACATCATTATAACTTGAAAGATCCAAAGACATGAGAGCCTGAGACTCCCTTAGAACAAAATTCTAACACAATCAACCTCCATAGCTTGTAGAGGACTTGAGAACCAAAGAACTTTGATCCTATCACAATGTATGAATGCAATGCAATATGATGTTTATGATGAAACATAAGCCTAAATCAAGAGGGTTAGTTTTGGGGTGCAACAAGTAGTATATACTAACTTAAAGATTCTGCCTCATGCTCTCGCGGTATTAACTAAAGTCATACTTCCTAATCCCAAGATTTTGCTCTCGCTCGCCCGGGAACTAAGAAATATATTTTGAAACCCAATAATATCCTAAACGCATCTAAAGCGCTCTTGCTGTATTTAGATTTGTTGCCTAATTTCCACTATATGGTTTAATCTCTACGCTCTCGCAGTGTCGGCTCTCACCTTAATTGATTTTTCACTCTCGTGACAAAATCGTGTTAAATAACCTCTCACTCTTGTGACAAGACTATTTAAATTAGACTTGGAAACTAAAACCAAAATAGAATACTAATCATAAACTCGCACCTATTATTTTCTACCGAGTCTGTCGGTAACAACAGTCCTCATACATCGGACTCAAAACTATTTAGCCAGACATGTTACTAATTAAAAACGCATGAATAACTATAGTTACAATAAAAAACGACATAAAAATTAAATTTGACAAACAAAATAATAACAATAATAATAAATAATGCGATAAAAGGAATAACAATGATAATAATAATAAAGAGGTTAAATGAAGAACCTGTAAATGCGGAAAATGGAAACAAAGAGAACTTAAATTGAAATACGCCGACCAATTTGAATCTAATACATAAATTGAACGATAGAAATAAATCCTAAAACTAACTTGGTAATAGTCCCCCGATGTGGAGAACTATTACTTTTACATTCTAAGAAAAATCTTTGAACTAAAAATGGTGGAAATGGATGAGAGAAGAGAGAGATCTGCATGTTTTAACTGCCTTCTATTTATAACCCTCTAATAACTTATTTCAGTGAGAGAAAATAGGATCGGTGAGATAAAATAGGAAGACGTGGTGTGGTCACTTGCTTGTTAAGAGAAAATAGGAAGAAGTGGTTTGGTTTAGCTATTGAGAAAATGTTGGAAAAAAACTATGTCGTTCACAACAAGTAAGGAGAACAAGTATCCTTCAAAAGTGTGATATCCTCCACAAGTAAGGAAGAGACATGATGGGCCATGGTGAAGGGCGTGATGACCGACACAGTTTCTATGAGGGGGTGTGACGATCGTTACGACTTGGCTTGTGAGAAGACTTCGCCTTGTAACTCGTGGAGACCGTTAGGGCTTGTGTGTGAGAGAGGTGTCAGTCGCCACACCTTGTTGGTCTTGTGATAAGTGCATCTTCATGGGTTGGGCCCGTGTGCTTTTTCCAATTATTTTCTTCAATGCTTCACCTCTCATGTTTCTATCACACCCCATGCTATTCATTTTACTCTTTTTGTGGTCTTTAAGCTCGTTTCTTCTCCATTTCTGCGACTTTCTTCATACATGACTTGTAAATACCCGAAAACATAGAAAATATTGGCATAATACAAATATAAAGCAACATAATTAAGATAAAACAAACATAATCTATGTAAATCAAGCCAAATATGTGATACATTTTCGTGCTATCACATGGGGCAGTTGGTAGAAAAGAATTACAAAGTGATTGTCGAAGACAAGATGATGAGAGTCGTCGACACAAATGGAAGGATAATATTGATGGCTCATATGTCCCATAATAGAACCTTCAATATCGAACTAAACGTGATTGAGCACTAGTGTCTTTCGACTGCTGCTAGAAGAGACGAATAGATATGGCACTATCGACTACGTCATCTCTACTTCAGAGACATCAGAGATATAAAGAGGAAGAATATGGTTTCAGGATTTCTAGAAATTGATATTCCAAATAAAGTGTGTGAATTAATGTGGAAGCGAACCAACACAATAATATCTTCAGTAATGATGCAGGAAGCAAGTCAAAGATTGTTCTCTAAGTCATATACTCTGATGTATGTTCACCAATCCAGGTGGATTCATTTGAAGGTAATAAATACTCTATCACATTCATAGATGATTGTAGTCGAAAATTGTGGACTTACCTGATCAAGAAGAAAAGTGAAGTGATCGAGGTATTTACCAAGTTTAAATTTATGGTCGAAAGGAAAAATGGTCGAAAGCTCAAAGTTTTGAGAACTGATGGTGGTAGAGAGTATGTGTTGAAATATTTCGACAAGTTATATGAAAAAGAAGGGATTGTACATTAGGTGGTTCCGCCCTACACTTCATAGAAGAATGGGACTACAGAAAGGAAGAATCGAACCATCATGAATATGGTTCAAAGTATTTTGAAAGGCAAGAATTTACTTAAAGAGTTTTGGCGTGAAGTTGTGTCTACTGCAACTTATATTTTGAATAGATGTCCAACAAAGAAGCTAGAAGGGATTACTCCAGAAGAATGTTGGTTTGGTGTAAAACCTTGTTTGAGTCATCTGAAGGTATTTGGATCTATTGCACATAGACATGTGCCAGATCAGTTGAGAAGAAAACTTAATGACAAGTCGAGTCAAATGATTCTAATTGGATATCATTCGATAGGAGGTTACAAGTTGTTCGACTAGTGAACAAGCAGATTGTGACCAGTAGGGACGTGATCATAGATGAGCTGAAATAATTTGAACAGACCCAAAATGTAAAGAAATATTCAGTGAGAATCTTTCTTGAAGAACTAGAAATTCAAGTCGAAAGAGAATTTCGACAAGAAGATCCAGCAGTTATAGATCAACCAAGTACAAGTACAAACAGAACTCAAAGAACAAAATGCATGCCTGCAAGGTTGCAAGATTGTGTAGTTACATCATATGACGTGGTTGATAATGAAGGTGAACTTGTCCATTATACTTTCTGTGCAGATGTCAAACTTGTCAATGCAGCTGAAGCATTAAAATATTCGAAGTGGGTGAAAGCGATGAACAAAGAAGTGAACTCCATCGAAGACAACAACACTTGGTCCCTTGTCGAATTGCCTCAAGGAAAGAAGGTAATTGATGTCAAGTGGGTATACAAAGTGAAGATGAATTCAAAAGGGGAGTAACTCAACACAAAGCAAGGCTAGTGGCGAAAGGATTTCTCTAGAAAGAAGGAATTGACTTCGATGAGGTTTTTGCACCTGTGGCTAGGATCGAAACAATCGGGTTGGTTGTTAGGTTAGCATAAATAAACAGTTGGCACATATGTCAGATGGACGTAAAGTGTGCATTCTTGAATAGACGCTTAGATGAAGAAGTTTATGTTAAATAGACAATTGGGTTTGTAAATCATAATGAAGAGAGAAAGGTGTACAAGCTTCAGAAAGCTCTGTATCGATTGAAATAAGCTCCAAGAGCTTGGAACAAGAAAATTGAAAGTTTTCTAAGAGAGAAGGAATTTGTGAAGTGCACAACTGAACATGGAGTATATGTTAGAAGAAGAAATATAGAATTGCTTATACTATGTCTCTATGTCGATGACTTGCTGATAACAGATATGCAGGAGAAATTCTCAAGAGATTTGAAATGGAAGAATGCAATTTGACTTCGACAACTGCAGAATCAAGACTGCAATTGTCAAAAGACTCGGAAATTATGATGTCGACCCAACCCAATATAGAAGACTTATTGGGTTCTTAAGATAACTTTCTCATACGAGGCCTGACTTAGCATACAGTGTGGGTATGGTAAGTAGATTCATGCAGAAGCCAAAGGTATCACACCAAACAGCGACAAAGAGGATATTGAGGTATTTGAAAGGAACTCTTGACTATGGCATTTCATTTCCAGCAACAGATAAAGGAAAAGAATGCAAGTTAGTAGGGTACACATATTATAGTTGGTGTAGTGATGCTGAGGATCAAAAATCCACATCACGATATGTGTTCAAGTTAGGTGATTCGCCAGTTGCTTGGAGTTCGAGAAAGGAACCAGTTTTGGCACTATCATCATGCGAAGCAGAATACATAGTTGCTTCTCTTTGTGCATGTCAAGCAACTTGGATGGTGAACTTGGTCGAAGAAATAACAGGTAAAGATCATGGAGTAATTACCATGAAGATCGACAACATGTCAGTTATCGACCTGACAAAGAATCCAATAAAACAGGGTCGAAGAAAGCACGCCGAAATGAGGTTCCACTATCTTCGAGAGCATATAGCAGATGTGAAGATGAATTTGGAACAGTGCAGGACTAAGAATCAGATTGTAGACATCATGACAAAGGGTGTGCAGGTCGAAGTATTTCGAAGACTTAGAGCTATGATGAATGTAGATAGCTTAGTCAGAATGAATTAGGTGGTGTGTTGAAAGTAATTCCTTGTGTCGAAAAGATTTGATTTGATTTGATTTAGGAATATGGAAACAATTTGTTACACATAGATTTAATGTTAGATTTAGATAGATTTTATTTAAATCTAAAATAGAATAGATTTGATTTAGCTCCAAAATAGGTATTTCGGGCTTTTATAGTTTTGGGCATTAGCTAACCTAAATCTATAAATAGAGGGAGTAACCCCTATTTTTTATAATCAAGTCATTCACAGAATTTTACAGTTGCAAAGTGAAAAATAAAGTTTTTCACAGTTTGTGGGCAGAGAGAAACTCTGTAGAAAATAATTCTTTTTTCTTCTTCTTTTCTTTAATTGTTCATCGTTATTGTGTGGTGATATCAATCTTGTTCATCAAGATTGATAGAAATTTATCATAGGTTTTGCTGGATTTCCAATAGTCACGTGAACTTGTGAGACCTCTCATTTCACTATCAGTAGTCGTTTTACATGTGCTTGAGATACTTTTAATGAGGAGAGAATATAAATAATAAAGAAATAACAATTTGTATTATTGAATTGTATAAATAACGATACACACTATAATTATTTATATATAATTCTAATTGAGTTTGGACTACCTAATTTGAATTATATTTAAATATTAAATCTAATCAAATTTAATCTAATATTTCAACAAACCCTCATAATCCAAGTTGTCGAACCTATGTTAATCATAGTCGATTTGAACTATTCCTAATTTCATTCTCAATTTCAGTAATTTGTCAATCTTCAACCCTTAGGTGAAAATATCGGCTAACTGTGCTTCACTTGAACAATGTCTAAGTTCAAGTTCACCATGATTTATCTTTTTCTTCAAGAAGTGAAACCTAGCTTTGATATGTTTACTTCTTCCATGCAAAATTGGATTCTTCGCCAGATTTATGGCTGACTTGTTTTCAATTTGCAACAGTAGAGGCTTCTTTACTTCGACAGTCATTTCTTCAAGTACTGATCTGATCCAAATTGCTTGACAAACAACATAGAATCTTGCTATATATTCAGCTTCACAAAATGACAATGCCACCACATGTTACTTCTTTGAACACCATGAGATTGGGGCACCAAATACTTTAAAGAAATATTCAATTGTGCTTCTTCGATCTTTCTTATCTCCATACCAATCAACATTTTTAAAAAAATTAACTATTGCTTCTTTGGCTTCAAAATATTGTCGAAATAGAATTCCAAATTATGTTGTTCCTTTTAAATATCTCAATTTTATTTTGCAGTCTTCATGTGTGACACTCTTGTTTCACCTATGAATCTGCTCACTAATTTGACTGCAAAGTCTATATCAGGTCGACTGAAAAGTGGAAAAAACTACTCATTTGTCTTCTCTTTCATGGCTGTTTTGAGAAAGAAATGAAAAATCAATAGGCCTCACTATATTTTAATATCTCTTCTCTACATCTTTCCTCCCTCTAATAGTGTGAAACTTCTAATTTTTTTTAATAAATAAGATATATTAAAGAGTATTAGAGATACTGATTACAAAACGAAATAAAAAACTCAAGAGAAGGCAAAATTAAAAATCAAATGAAATTTAAATTAAAGACAAAATACATTTTTTGGTCCCTTAACTATACCTCAGGGTACATTTTGGTCATTTATCTCAAAAAAGTGTCAAAGTGGTTATTTAATTATTCAAAAAGGGAGATGAGTGTGTGCCACGCCTACAAACATGTGCCACGTCAGATGCCACCGAAGCAAAAGTTGACGCCGTTTGAAAAAATGGACGGAAATGACCACTTTGACACTTTTTAGAGATAAGGGACCAAAATGGACCCCCGAGGTATATTTAAGGGACCAAAAAGAGTATTTTGCCTAAATTAAATGAATTGTAAATTTATAAAATTTATATTTAGTAATAGATAAAAACAAGTGTACTTTTCTTCTTATAGGTAAGTCCTAAAATTGCATTCAAACAATAATAAAAATAAAAGTAGACGCATGCTCCAAAACAGAACTTTGCACTGTCCTACCATTATTTTGCACACAAAATACCATTTTATTATACTTTTCAACAATAATACTAATATCATCTTTTCAAAAATAATTTTTTTTGTTAAAGAGCTTCCGCCATCTAAATGGACAGAACGGTATAAAATTATAGGAATCCGTCAACTGAATGGACATAAATGTTGTAAAAAAAAAGGTCGCGCCCATTAAATGAACGGAAAAATGTAATATGAATCATATTTAATTTAATAAAAAAACAAAAAGAAAACATTGTTCCGCCCTTCCAATAAGCGGAAGCTTTATAATTTTAAGAGGGCCCGTTCATTCAATGGACAAAGGTTTTTACCATACAGTTTTTTTTTTAAAATTTAAAATATGAAATTTTTGGTATTTAGTGTTAGGTGGACACATATTATTTTTTTAATCTACTGTTTTATTAGCCTTAGTCTGTTTGAATAAGACCTATTCTTTAGGAGAAATAGGATTTGTTATTTGTTCCTACTCTATAGGCATGTAAAGAGTAGAGTTTGTTACTTATTTTTACTTGTAAGATGGCTATATATTGGCTACTGATAAATCAAATAAGATACATTCCTCCACTTAATTTTGAAGCTTTGTTTAAATATGATTTCCAACATTTGGTATCAGGAGCTTTCAAAAGGGGGCTGACTAAATAGGCGTGTGAGAGTGAGTGAAGCATGACAAACTCTGAGAAATTTGTGACTCCAAGATTTGACGGCCATTATGATCATTGGTCGATGTTGATGGAGAATTTCTTAAGGAGCAAAGTGATGTGGAACCTGGTGGATGAAGGTATTCCAACACCAGCAATTGGGATTTCTTCGGTAAGTGAGGCCCAGAGGAAAAGTGTCGAAGAAACAAAACTGAAAGATCTAAAAGTTAAGAATTATCTCTTTCAAGAGATTGACAGAGAGATCATGGAAACCATTCTTGACAAAAGAACATCAAAGGCGATATGGGATTCAATGAAACAGAAGTACCAGTGATCAACCAAAGTAAAGAGAGCGCAGCTGCAGGCATTGAGGAAGGAGTTTGAAATGCTGGTTATGAAAGAAGGAGAAAATATCGATGGCTTCATTTCACGAACCCTTATGGTGATAAATAAAATGAAAGTGAATGGAGAAGATATGAAGCAAAGCACAGTCGTGGGTAAGATTTTGAGATCTTTGACTCTCAAATTCAATTATGTTGTATGTTCAATTGAGGAGTCAAATGACATAGATACTATGACTGATGATGAGCTCCATGGAAGTTTGCTTGTTCAAGAGCAAAGAATGCATGGGAATCAGGAGGAAGAACAAGCATTAAGAATTTCTTATGACGACAAGCCACGACGGGGCAGAGGCTCATTCCGAGTGGGTCGAGGTAGAGGAAGAGGGAGGTCATCTATGAATAGAGCCACTGTAGAAGGTTTCAAATGTCATCAGTTGGGACACTTTCAATATGAGTGTCTTGATTGGGAGAAACGAGCTAACTATGTTGAACATGTAGAAGAAGGAGAAGAAGTTCTGCTCATGTCTTATGTTGATGCTGGTCAAACCAAAATAGAAAAAGCTTGGTTTCTTGACTCGGGGTGTTCAAATCACATGACCGAAAACAAAGAATGGTTCTCAGAGCTAGAGGAAGGATTTAAACAAACAGTGAAGCTTGGGAATGACACTAGAATGACAATGGTAGCTAAAGGGAGTGTACAGCTTCAAGTAAATGGTATTATTCAGGTAATCTCAAATGCTTTTTACATACCTGAGTTGAAAAGTAATTTTTTAAGTATATGGCAACTTCAAGAGAAAGGTTTAGCTATTCTAATTCAGCAAGGGACTTGTACATTTTATCATCCAAAAAGAGGGTTAATTATGCAAACTAACATGAGTAGAAATAGAATGTTTTATGTGTTAGCATCTATGGCAGCAAAAGGAAATTCGATGTGTCTTCAGGCTGAACTTTCCTCCGAGAAAGAATCACACTTGTGGCATCATCGATTTGGCCATCTGAATTACTAAGGATTGAGAACACTTGCATACAAGAAAATGATAGACGGTGTGCCTCTGCTCAAAGTTCCAGAAAATTTATGTGAAACTTGTTTGGTTGGCAAACAACATAGAGGATTATTTCCGAAACAAAGTTCTTGGAGAGCATCAAAGCAACTTTAACTTGTGCATTCTGATTTGTGTGGGCCCATCAAACCTGCTTCCAACAGTGACAAAAGGTATATCATAAGTTTTATTGATGATTTTTCATGTAAAACTTGGGTTTATTTTTTACATGACAAATCAGAAGCCTTTAGTGCATTCAAGAATTTCAAAGCATTTATTAAAAAAGAGGATGGTGCATATATAACTTGTTTGAGAACAAATAGAGGAGGTGAGTTGAACTAAAATGAATTTGGATAATTTTGTAAAGCTCATGGTATAAGTAGGCAGTTGATAGTAGCATACACTCCACAACAGAACGGAGTTGCCGAACGAAAGAACAGAATAATCATGAATGCAATACGCTCAATATTAGCTGATAAGAAAGTTCTAAAAGTGTTTTGGCCAGAAGCTGTAAATTGGTGTGTTCACGTTCAAAATAGGAGCCTGACTGCAGCGGTAAAAGAGAAAACTCTAGAGGAAGCATGGAGCGGAGTGAAGCCAACAACAACTTATTTTCGGGTGTTCGGTTGTATAGCACACACACATATTCCAGACTAAAAGAGGAGCAAGTTAGATGCCAAAAGAAAGAAGTGTTCCTGGGGGTTAGCAATGAATCCAAGGCCTATAGATCATATGATCCAACCACTAAGAAGATCATCATCAGCAACGATGTCCAATTTGAAGAAGAAGAGAGATGGGATTGGGGAAGAAGTGAAGAAGAACTGAATTTGGATGTGCTAGAAGATGATAATGAAAGTGAAAAAGAGCATGTCGGAAAGGATAATATTAAGGAGGTCATGGGAAAAAATACTCCTTCTGATTATTCACCACAAAATAAAGTAAACATTCAAGAAGTTGCAGATGAAGGGAGGGTTGGAAGAGTCAGAACAAAACCAATATGGATGGCAGACTATGAAACAGGAGAAGGTCTCTCCAAAGAAGAAGATATGCATGCAATGATGATGGTAATAGAGAATGATCCATTTTCATTTGCAGAGGCTGTCAAAAGCAAGAAGTGGAAAGAGGCTATGGAAGCAGAAATGGAAGCTATAGAGAAGAACCAAACATGGGAATTGATGGATTTGCCTAAGGATGCCAAGCCTATTGGAGTTAGGTGGGTCTTTAAGACCAAACTTAATGAAAATGGGGATGTCGAGAAACATAAATCGAGATTGGTAGCTAAGGGTTATGCACAACGGTATGGAGTTGATTACACCAAAGTATTTGCACCAGTAGCAAGGCTCGATACCATTCGAACAATACTTTCAGTAGCAACACAGTCTGGCTGGGAGGTTTTTTCAGCTTGACGTAAAAAGTGCTTTCCTTCACGGTGAACTCAAGGAGGAAGTATTTTTTCAACAACCTGAAGGGTTTGTTAAGAAAGGAGAAGATGGGAAGTTTTACAAGCTAAAAAAGGCTCTATATGGCCTTAAGCAAGCGCCAAGGGCGTGGTACAACAAAATTGAGTCTTACTTTCTGCGTGAAGGCTTCGAGAAATGTTCCAGTGAGCATACTTTGTCAAAGAAGATATGCACGAGAAGTGTTAGCAAGATTTGAGATGGAAAACAACAATAGTGTGAAAAATCCAATTGTGCCAGGAACAAAGTTGTCAAAAGATGAAGGAGGAACTAAAGTTGATGCAACATTGTTCAAACAAATGGTTGGGAGTCTCATGTATTTAACTATAACTCGTCCTGACTTAATGTATGGTGTAAGTCTCATAAGCAGGTACATGTCTAGACCAACCATGTCACATTGGTTGGAAGCCAAAAGAATTTTGAGGTATTTAAAAGGGACAACTGAGCTAGGCATTTTCTACACAAAGAATGATGGTTTTTCAACATTATTGGCATTCACAGATAGTGGCTATGCAGATGATCTTGATGATAGAAGAAGTACATCTGGATATATGTTCATGATAGGATCTGGAGTTGTATCCTGGTCATCTAAAAAACATCCTGTGGTGACTTTATCAACTACCGAGGCCGAATATATCGCAGCAGCTCTATGTGCTTGTCAGTGTATATGGCTAAAGAGAATCTTGAGAAAGATTGGAGTAGAGCAGGTTGAAGGAACTATAATTCAATGTGACAGCAGCTCTGCCATTCAGTTGGCTAAGAATTCAGTTTTTCACGGAAAAAGTAAGCATATTGATGTGCGATTTCACTTTTTAAGAGATTTAGTGAATGAAGGTGTTGTAGAATTAAAGTACTGCAACTCTCAGGATCAAGTAGCAGACTTGATGACAAAACCACTTAAACTTGAGTTGTTTGAAAAACTCTGTGATATGCTTGAAATGGTTAGTGCATCAGAGTTAAACTAAAATACATGTGTTTTAGTTTAAGGGAGGGAATGTTAAGTGGACACGTATTATTGTTTTAATCTACTGGTTTATTAGTCTTAGTCTGTTTGAATAAGACCTATTCTTTAGGAGAAATAGAGTTTGTTATTTGTTCCTACTCTATAGGCATGTAAAGAGTAGTGTTGATTATATCTTTTTACTTGTAACATGGATATATATTGACTACTTATAAATCGAATAAGATACATTCCTCCACTTACTTTTGAAGCTTTGTTTAAATCTGATTTCCAACATTTAGTGTACTAGTAAAAAAATTCTCCAAAATGTCTTCATGTCCCCTGCCCGAGAACCGTTGAAGACTTGTTAATAAGATGAAGTACATAAAATAAATGATACTAGTATGAAAGTGGGGCCTGCATGGACATTTTTTTGCACATAAGAAGGTTGTATTATCCACCAGCCAGACCAAGTATGTTCTATGAGTGTTTTTGTGTAGTTATTATTGTTTCAATATTTTGGTGGAAGCATTTATGAAAGAATTGATGATATTACTGGCGTCTTCTGCAAAGTTTATTGATGTTTGTTTGAATTCAATATCTCGTGTCATTGATTAGTAGCAGAAGGTAGTTCACAGTTTTACAAACCCGCAATCAGAAGGGTAGTTGGAAAATTTAGGTTTTTGTTTAAAAGTTTGGTAGAAGAGATTGGAGAGAGATTAGATGAAAAAAAATTGAGAATTTGGATGAAAAGAGTTTTGAAGATTTCTTTTATTCATAATATAAAATTTTTCTTAATTTGAGAATTGGATATAGATTTTAAAAGATTTAGATAAATATTTAAAAATAATTTATGTTATAATATTTTAAAAATTAAAAATATATTAAATAATAATGATAAATATTTATTCATCATTTTTGTTTTGGGACTTCCCTATATACCAAGAGAACAAGGCCATTCCAAATAATTCTGATGTTTTATTTTAATTTTAAAAATTAATACCGAATAAATAAAAAATATTAATTATTTTATTTGTTAATAACATTAAAATTAAGAAAGAAAAAAATTAAGAAATTACCTATGAACATATAAATAAACTCGTGTTATTTTATAAAAAAAACCACATCCTTGAATATTTTCTACAATAAGAACCTTAATATTTTATTAAAATTAATATTTTATTACCAAAAAATATGAAATAATTAAAAGAATTATAAAAAATTATAATTATTATTAGGTTAGACTAAATTAAATTAATTTGTTCAAAAATCTTGTAAATTTAATTAATTATAAATAATATATTTAATTATAAATAATATTCATATTCTTTTAAAATAATTTAGTGGAATATTCTTATATGTTTAATGGAATGATTTGGACTTTTGGCCAATCTAGTTTGAGTCTGTTTTTAAATAAATAAGTTTATTGTTGTGGGTTATTTAAACACTTAATTTTTCTCAACAAAATTCGATTTGGGATCTTTGTTTGTACCACAACTGTAATGTTTTCTCATAAATTCATGATTTCAATTACATGCTTTCAAACTACATGTTTTCCACTGTATGCTCCTTGACATAGATGCTATCATTCTTTGTCTAATATCAATGACTTCAATTTCTACGGTTTTGTTTGTTTTGTATTAATTTTTGTGTTTATTTTACACTAAATCTTTCTCATACAACCAAGATAGTTAATTTTTTGTGTGTTTCGTGACAATCAATAAGGTAAGAAAATGCATAGGAAACAACTTCCGTCAGTGATATACGTGTTAGAAAGTAATTTATTCTGTTGAAAAGATTTGATTTGATTTATCTTAGGAGTGTGCAAATGGTTTGTAACACACATATTTGTTTGACTTAAATGCATTTTTGGTTCTTTTAGTTTTAAAATTCTGAAGTTTAAGACCCTCTAGTTTAAAAGTTAGTTTGATGACTTGGCAAGAAGATTTTTTAACCATGTCATACATTCTAAAATTAAATAGTTTGATATTATTTTAAAAACATTAAAAATTATTATTTTTATATTAAAAAAATATGTTTGATATTATTTTAAAAACATTAAAAATTATTATTTTTATATCAAAAAAATGTTAAATTAGGGCACGTTTTCAGAATTTTTTTTTGGAATAACCAACTTTTAAAAAAAAATACAAAAATAACCAACTTTTGAAAAAATTTACCCAAATAACCAAGTTTCAGGACAAAAATACAAGCAGGAGCCATCTTGCACTGAAAATCAGGAGCAGGAGCCAAGGGAGATGGCGCCTCCCTTCATTTTTTGACCTAAAAGCCATCTCAGATGGCTCCTATGTGTAAAACACAAAGGAAAAGCCATCTGAGATGGCGCCTTAGTGCAATTTTTTAAATAAAAAATTTTTTTCAATTTAAATTAAAGTGCACGACAATTTTGTGAAATAAATCTTGTATTATAAATTTTGATTACAGCAAAAAGCGATTACATAAGTTCATTCATGGCGACCCGGGACTCGTAGATGACCACCGGTTCCACATGCGCGTCCTCTCCTGGATCCGATTGTTGTTGGGTCGATGGGACCTGATCATGGGTTGATGGAGTCTCGTACCCATATGAATGGCGGGGGGTTTGGTACGACGATGGTTGGTGGAATGTTGGGTTGGTTGGGGAATATTCTTCAGGGAAGCCAGGGTCGGGGTGAGGTGAGATGTAGATGGACCCATATAGGGGGGTTGGACATATGCCCTTTGTTCGGTGTATTGAGCTTGGGTGTGTGGCATATGTGAGTATTGGGTGGGTGGGTGATGAGGTTGTTGTTGGGGTTGGGGTTGGGATTGAGTGGTGGTGGTTCTACGTCGTCGGGTTGATTGGCGGGAAGTTGATGGTTGTTGGTAGTGTTGTTGGGATGGTTGTTGGTAGTGTTGTTGGGATGGTTGTTGGTAGTATTGTTGGGGTGGTTGTTGGTAGTGTTGTTGGGGTGGTTCTTGTTGTTGTTGGTAGTGTTGGGGTTGTTGTTGGTATTGTTGTTGAGGTTGTTGTTGGCGGTAGTGTTGTCTTCGTTGTTGTTGTGACTCTTGAGGTTGCCCCCACTAGGTGCGAGGGTCGACCAAATAGCGAGGTTGGGAAACATGCATATCTGGAACTGTGTCTGGTACCAAGCAATGTACTGACGAGAGTGTTGCATAATCTCGTCATCTTCATAAATGGGAAATTGTAAGATATGGTCTGCTCGGTTTTTCCACATCCTACAATACTCCCTGGCAAAATTCCTCCAATTGTTGAGTCCCCATTGGGCATCGACCCTTTTTAGATGCCAAGGATCCAAGCATATCGGATCGCGGGGTATGTCTTGGAACATACCAAACTGCATCTTCACACGGTCGTTGTGGTGCATCTCCACAATGTTGAACCATATAATTGCAGTCTTCGCGGTCCAAACCTCTGCATCTTCATCATTTGGTACATGGTCCGAACCCAAGTACGGTCTCCATGTAAACTGGTCCAAAAAATAATAGAGATTAATAATAATGATAAAAATAATATACGTTAAATTTAAAATAATTTGGAGTTAATAGAAATGACGTACATCGGTTGGTCCAAGGTGGTCTATTAGATTACGGTATAGGAGAACATCGTGTCTCGGATTCTTTTCCGTAATCCATGCCCACTACGCTAAACCTAAATGAATTAACATTTAATATATTAGGATTTTATATATGTGAAAGATATAAATAAAATTTAATAAATAAACAATGTACTTACTTTGTTGCGTAGGGAAAAGTGAACGGTAGGTCGTTGACAGGATTGAGTGATTGCATTCTCCACCAACCCCATGTTTGAAGTAAGAAAGCACATCCATTGAAAGTTGATGTGTCTTTCATACAATTTTACACAACGAGGAGTATAGGCAAGAACAATGGAACCCCAACTATATCTTCCTATCTTATTGACATCTCTAAGTAAATTCAAATACATAAAATTGACACTATTCCGGTACTTTCGGGAATAAAAACTACCAAACATTAACATAATGTAGTTTCTAGTTTTTATTATTTTTGTTCTTCGGTGGAATTTTCATCCAAAACAAGAGAATAATAATACTCTCTAAGAGTTGAAAGAAATATACCTTGGCCTCTTGCGGTAGGACCTTCGACCATATCTCTACCCAACAACTCCTCCAAATATTGTTAGGTTGTTGTACCGGACCATTCACCGCCTTGCCATCGATAGGAAGACCCATCAACATGTACACGTCCTCTAGTGTGACGGTACACTCACCTATAGGTAGATGAAATGTATGTGTCTCGGGTCTCCACCTTTCACACAATGCTAGAATGAACTTTGAGTCGATCGTGTAGTTGGAGATTTTAATAACCTCTCCAAGAAAAAGAATACAACAAAAAAAAATTCAAGAAAAAGAATGAAAACAAAAAAAATGAAAGGATACTTACATAGCTTGCAATGTTCGCCCTTGTTCCTCGGTGCGATTCTCCCAACGTCAAGAGACTCATGATTGAAATTTCTACAACTTATTTGAGAAAGAGAGAATTGTATTAGAGATAGAGGAGGAGTGAAGAGTGGTGGTGATGGAAAAAACACAAATGAGAAGCCATATTTATAGGTGACTCAAGAAGAGAGGAATAAATGAGGTGGTTGGGGCCTTGCATGCATGGATGACACTTGTCAAGGAGGAGCCAAGTGGGATGGCTCCTCCCCTTTAAATTTGCACTAAGGCGCCATCCTAGATGGCTTGTTCCAGGCTAGGTGGCAGCTAGGTTCAACTAGGTGGCAACTAGGTTCAGCTAGGTGGCAGGTTGCATGCATGCAGGCTAGTGTGTCAGCTACGTGGCAGACCTATTTATGACTAGGCCTGCAAAAAGCCAAAGGAGATGGCGCCTCCCTTGTGTTTTTACACATAGGAGCCATTCAACTTGGCTTTTCTGCACCTAGTCATAAATAGGTCCGCCCTAGCCACCCTAGACGCATGTGATTTTTTCCAATTATAAAACCCTAATCGAAAACCCTAATTTCCAACACTAAAATCAGAAACCCTAATCAAATCAAAAACCCAATTTCAAACACTCAAACCCTGATCGAAATGTCATATGTACCACAATATGTTATCACTGTAAATTTCAATGGCGAGACATACAACAGTGAGGTATCCGGTTTTTGTTCAACAATGAAAATTTCCAATTTTGTCTAAATAGCAATGCTAATTTTCCTATTTCAAAAAGACTAGAACAAACTTCGAGGTCCGACGTCAAACATTTTCTACCAACATCCTGCTTTTACCGGTGAGAACCAAGTAACATTTTACCGGTAGGTTGAAGACGACGAAGATCCGCAAAACATGTTTTGTAATCATGAATATTTTGGGTACGACTCGATTCAGTTGTACGTCGTGTTCCAAGACACATAGAGGGTTGATCCTACGGAGGAGGAACAAGCAGACGAAGAAGAGGAAGCAGAGGAGACGCAGTTCAACATCATGGTAAATGAAGAATCAGAGGCCGAGGAAGAAAGCCAACCGCCCACATCGATCTTCACACCACCTCCGCACATGACCACCCTCAACATGTCCACAGATGACCATTCATCTGATATATTCTACAACCCTGAAGTGCAGTCAGATGCAAATTTAAAAGTCAAAGACAAATTTCGTTCAAAAGAAGATTGCGTCCGAGCAATAAAAAAGTTCCACATGATAAACAACTATGACTTTCATGTGGATCGAACAGCAGCAGAGAGATATAGAATCATATGTACTCACCCTGAGTGTAACTTCCATCTAACTGCATCGTATAGATTGCGTAGTGATTCCTGGGTGATAGGTTCTATGACGGAACACACTTGTGTTAATTCCACACAATCACAGGATCACCGGAAATTGAGTCATGATCTCATTTGTCAAGAAATCTTACCTCTTATTAGCTGCGATCCTTCATTGAAGATGAAAACAATAATATCTCACATCACTACAACATACAACTATACCCCCTCGTATAGAAAGGCCTGTTTGGCAAAAAACAAGGCTATCGAGCAAATCTACGGAAATTGGGAGGGTTCGTACAAAGAGTTACCTCGCTACATGAATGCACGAACGTATGCTCTCGAGCAGTTTATGCTCGAGACGACGCCGGCTTTCCCAAGAGTACACTGTCACGGACATGGTATATTTAGTAGACTTTTCCGGCTTTTCGACCTTGCATCGGGTTTGCACATCGCAAACCTATCATACTGATAGATGGAACATGGTTGTACGGAAATACAAGGGCACCCTACGATGGCACGGGATGGCAACAATAACGTGTTCCCAATCGCCTATGCTCAGGCGTAGACCGGAGCAGCTTGAGTTTCTTCCTAAAGCATCTTGAACACACGTAGCACCACAACGTGATCTTTGTCTAATTCGCGACATGCCTCAATTGAGTGCGACAACAATCCCGCCAACGGTTGGCACGACCCGCTACACATGTTTATTGCAAGACACATCGTTCAAAACTTCATGCGAGATCAAAGATAACCCTTTGGAAAACGTATGAATGCAAGATACCGCTAACACAACCGGTTTTACATATTATCGCAGTCAGATCAGATTGGAAAACCCAGATGCAGGTGCGTGGGTTGATAATCTGCAGGTGGAAAAGTGGACATGGTCATACGACAATGGAGTGCATTGGGGCCACATGACAACAAATCTAGTCGAATAAATGAACGACGTCTTCAAAGGCATAAGAGCACTCCCAATAACTGCGTTGGTTAGTACAACATATTTTAGAATGGCCTCCTTGTTTGCAGAGAGAGGTGAAAAGTGGAACGCGGTGGTACAATCCGGACAAGTGTGGAGTGAAAGCTGCCTAAAATTTATTAAGGCCGAGAGTGCCAAAGCTAGCACTCATCTTGTTACAAGATTCGACCGCCATAACCATAACTTCATTGTCAAAGAGATAATCGACCACAATGAGGGTTTGCCTAGACAAGAGTACAGGGTTAAACTACCATCTCGGTGGTGCGACTGTGGAAAATTTCAGCCTTTCAATGTCCCGCTCTCATGTCATTGCTGCGTGTGCACATGTTCATCAGGATGCACTAGTACTTCTTTCTCCAATTTACAAGTCTCAGACCTTGCTCAACGTATACAACAATGCCTTGAACCAGCAAAAGCGATTATGCGCAAGGGAAGTAGTTTGGCATAATAGTCAAATGCGGAGAAATAAAAAGGGTCGTCCCAAGAGCAAACGTATAACAACTGAAATGGACGACGTTGATAAACTAGAAAGAAAGTGTGGTCTATGTCGTCAATCCGGACACAATCGAAAAAATTTTCCCCAGCGTGCTACAACCTCAACATCCTAAAATTTGTATTTCATTTATCTGCACTTTTAATATGGTAACAAATCTTCTTCTATCCATTAATTCGCATTTATTACAAACACCAATACGGAGACAACAAAACTAAAAACTACACGATTAAAAGAAACAACAATACGGAGACAACAAAATTAAAAACTACACGATTAAAAGAAACAACAACATGAACTATGACGCATCAACAACACATAAATTTATTTAAGACACTACAACCGTCAAAACAATCTCATCGGAACCATACATCATCGCAATAACGTCGACGTCTGTTTTGACTTCCTCCAACCAAATTCGAGGTTGACCCAAGTTCATGGTTGTTCGCTTCCTCTGAATCCTTCTAATTTCATCACCATCTTCAATTTCTCCCTCTAACCAACGCATCAACTCTTTTTTCAGTTTGGCCATGGTAAATATGTGCCAAAATTTCATTTTCATTGGAGGTTTTGTGGCCGAGAAAACAACGTATCCATCTCTGGTATGGATGTATGGAGATGTCATGGTAGAAAAAAAGAGAGAGTAACAGAGAATAAGAGAGAATATAAGAGAAAATATGAGATGAGAAGTTGAAAAAGTGTGAAAAATGAAGGAGGGATGAGTGTGTATTTATAAAAAAAAATTGAATTTTTTTTTTTTTAAAATATGAAGGGAGGCGCCATCTCAGATGGCTTTTCCCATGTGTTTTACACATAGGAGCTATCTGAGATGGCTTTTAGGGCAAAATTAGAAGGGAGGCGCCATCTCCCTTGGCTCCTGCTCCTGATTTTCAGTGCAGGAGCCATCCGAGATGGCTCCTGCTTGTATTTTTGTCCTGAAACTTGGTTATTTGCGTAAATTTTTTTAAAAATTGGTTATTTTTGTATTTTTTTTTAAAAAGTGGTTATTCCAAAAAAAAATTCACGTTTTCATCCCCAATTCTATTTGACATATTTTTTTAATATAAAAAAATAATTTTTAATGTTTTCATCCCTAATTCTATTCATTCTCCAATTTCCAACAAGAATCTCCAATCTTCAAACGCGTTTTTCTCCTTCAGTACATAAGCTATGAAGACGAATTAATATATCAAATGGAAGAGAATTTCGTAAGCTTTCCAAAATATCTGAAATTACCTGAATCGGAGCTACGAGCAGAAAGTTATGACCTGATTAGTTGAACTGCTCCAAGGAGTACGAAGATGGAGTTTGTGATGATGAACATAAACTTCTCTTCTTTGTCTCTCTCTACTCCATTATCAAAAATCTGATTTGGATAGTCCACTTATCAAACAAGGCCTTATAATTACATGCAATTTATGTTCTTTGTCCAGTATTCCCTCCAACTAAGTCATTATTACAAGATTGCAATTTGGTTGGTTTCTAACCACTTTCCTTAGATTCCAACTAACCCCAATTGATCTCTTAACAACTTTCAATTATATAATTTCACATATATTCTCATACTAATAAATTAGAGATGTTACATACATGGATCATGAAACGTATAAACCAACCAGATGGAGGAGGACTGCAAAAATTTCAACTCTAGTAAACTTGAGGACCAAAAACCTGACTTTTAAACTAGGGGACCTTAAACTTTAGAATTTCGAAACTAGGGAGACCAAAAATGCATTTAAGCCTAATTTTAAATTGTATAAGGTTTAAATAGTGTTGTCGTCCGTGTAAGTTAGTGTGTTTTTTATTTCGTCTCTATTCTATTTTTTTTCAAATCCCCATATGTTCAATTCACATTGGCGTTGGTCTCTCCCGTCCCACTTCCGTTACAAAAAAGCTTATGTGACAAACGGCCCTGACGTGGAGGCCATGCTATTCTTTTTTTAGGCCCTGACATGGATGCCATGCTATTATTTTTTTTAATATTTATTTATTCTAAGTCAACTTTCTATTTATTTATTTTTTACTTTTGGTCCCTAAAATCATAAAATGGTAAACGACGATGACATGGAGGCCATGCTATTCTTTTTTTAAATATTTATTTATTCCAAGTCAGCTTTCTATTTTTCTTTTTTGCTTTTGGTTCCTAAAATCATAAAATGTAATCGGGACCTTTGGCTTACAACTTCAACTTTAAGTCCTTTCCATCGAGTCATTTGTAATACTTGTTACATAACTCCAATTCATTTGTATATATTACATAATGACTTAATTTTGTTGAAATATATTTTGTTTTGTTTTGACTTTTGGTGGTAATTTTTTGTTTTGTTCTCATAAATAATACTCCCTCCGTTCCTTTTTAAGTGTCGTTTTAGAAGATTTTTTTTGTTTCTATTTAAGTGTCGTTTTAGAGTTTAATGTCATTATTTATCAATTATACCCTTACTTTCTCAATAAATGAGAGAGAGTGCATGAATGAATTTATTAGGAAAGAGAAAATAAATGAGGGTATAATAGAAAATATAACTCTAATAATCCACTATCTTGGTTGAAGAGTTTTATGCTAAAATGACACTTAAAAAGGAACGGAGGGAGTAATATACATTAATAAATACAGTAATTTATATATTAAATAGTTAGAAACATTTTAATTTTTTAACTATATTATTTAGTTAATAATAATTTAAGTATTTAATAGTTAATAAATAAACTCAATAGTTTGAATTATATATTATGAAATAATTATTTAATATATAAAAATTGAAATATTTAATAGTTAAAATATTAAATACTTAAAACATTTATTAAATTGTTGAAATATTTTTAATCCATTTAATAAATATTTGAAATATTTAATAAATTATGTAATTAACGTTTCTTTGGTTATCGTCCTTGTTAGTTAGCGTGTTTTTTGTTTTAGTCCTTAAATATATATATTTTTGTTTAAGATCCCTAATTATGTGGTTCTGATACTCTATTTTTTGACATAGGTCCCTAATTTTGGGTTTCAAATATTAATATTTTAACTATTTAATTAATTAAATATTTTAACTATTTAATATAAAAACTATTAATATTTAACTATTTAATTTATCAACTATTAATATTTAAAATATTAATAGTTAAAATATTAAATATTTGAATTATTTATTTTAATTTAATAAATAATTATCTATTAATATTTTAAATTAAAGACTAGTAAATATAATTAAAATAATTATTTCATAATATTTCAACTAATGAATTAGTATATTAACTTTTAAATATTTTAGTTATTAATAATAAAATAATATAATAAAATAATAATTAAAGTGTTTCAACTATATAATATAAAAATGACTAAATAATATAATTCAAATGTTTCAACTATATAAAATATTAAAATGTCTCGATCTAACAAAATCTATTTCAAAATAATTTACTACATTATACAATATAGACATATGCATTGAATATATTAAACACAAAGAACGAATGGCTTGGTGGATGATAAGGTATCATTTGACTTAAAGGTACAGGGTTCGAATCAATAGAATAGGGACGAAAATCAAAAACACCCTAACTTATAGGAACGAAAGAATTATACCGCGTATCGCTATCACCAATCATAATGAAAAAATATTTAAAATTCTTACAAAGCTTACTAATGACAATAATAAATATTTTAAGTTATGCACTATAAAAAATGCTTATTAACAAAAAAATTAATATAAAAAAATATAAACTATTGCAAATTATAAGAACTTATACTCTACATACACCTCTTCAATTATATACATTATCCATAATAATTATAATAATAAATGTACTTTAGATTAAAAAACAAATTATTTAAACAACTAATTCATTTTAGTATGAGATATAAATAATTGAAAGATGGCAAAAGATTTTGATTTATTTGTAAAAAAAAATATAACATTGCTATAAAATTTAAGCATACCAATAATAAATATTTTAATTTTGACACTATCAACAATCTCAATAAATTAAATATATATAAAAAAATAAAATGAGTAATATATAATTTCATATACTTATTTCTAATAAAAAATATAAAATCATATACACTAGCACAACTATAAATCGATGACACCATTCAAAAATAAAATAAAATGAATAATTGCTAACAAAAAATTATACTGAAAAAATATTTAAAATTCTTACAAAACTTACTAATTACAATAATAAATATTTTAAATCATGCACTATAAAAAATACTTATTAATCGGAAATTTAAGTGATAAAAGTATAAACCATTTCAAATTATAAAGACTTATTCTCTACTTACACCTCCTCGATTATATGCATTATCCATAATAATTATAATAACAAATGTACTTTAGATTAAAAAAGAAATTATTAAGACAACTAATTCATTTTAGTATGTGATATAAATAGTTGAAAGATGACAAAATAGTTTTTGATTTATTTGTAAAACGAAATATAAGACTGTAATAAAATTTAACCATACCAATAATAAATATTTTAATTTTGACACTATCAATAATATCAATTATATGATCTCATATTCTTAATACGATCACAAAGTTAAATTTATAAAATTTTGTATAAGTACTTTCATTTTTTAATTTAAATTTCTTCCAAAATATATATAACATATATCATGCCTTTTTTTTTAATTATTAAAAACATATATTGTGAATTAAATCTAAATTTAAAAGTTTGTTACATTCTTTTCTTATAATTATACAATGGATTAAATAGTGTAGTCGTCCCTATACGTTAGTGTATTTTTAGTTTTCGTCCCTTTTTTTTGGTCCAGGTTCCCATATGTACAATTCGCGTTGACTTCGGTCCCTGGTAAATAATTTCAAAGGCCCTCATATGTTCAATTCGCGTTGGCTTCGGTCCCAGATAAACATTTCCAAAAATGGTCCCTTGGTTTTCGTCCTTTTTTTTGGTCCAGGTCCAGGTCCCCATATGTTCAATTTGTGTTGACTTCGGTCCCTGATAAATATTTCCAAAGGTCCCCATACGTTTAATTTTCGTTGGCTTCGGTCCCTGGTTTTCATCCTTTTTTTTGTCCAATTCTTCATATGTTCAATTCGCGTTGGTTTCGGTCCCTGATAAACATTTACAAAGGCTCCATATGTTCAATTCGCGTTTGCTTCGGTCCCTGATAAACATTTCCAAAAATAGTCACTTGGTTTTCGTCCCTTTTTTTTGTCCAGGTCTAGATCCCCATATGTTCAATTCGCGTTGGCTTCGGTCCCTGATAAATATTTCCAAAGGTCTTCACAACATTAACAACTTAGCACTAAGTCAACTATGTTACTTATTATATAAAAGCAATGTGTTGTATATAATGAATGTAAACATCAATTTTTGAAAGATTTAATAAACTAAATAGTTTAGTTTATTTTAAATATTTAGTTTATTAAATAATTTAAATAGTTTATCTTATTTTAAATATTGTTGTTTATACTTTTGTAAAATTCAATTTAATATATATTTTTTTAATTATTTATAATTTGTATATTAAATAGATTAAAAATATTTTAACTTTTTAATATCCTAACTACTTAATATTTCAATTATTATATATTACATATTATTAATAATATTAACAATTGTAACATCCCTAATTTATTAGTAAGAGAATATATGTGAAATTATAATTGAAAATTGTTAAGAGATCAATTGGGGTTAGTTGGAATCTAAGGAGAGTGGTTAGAAACCAACCAAATGACAATCTTGTAATAATGGCTTAGTTGGAGGGCATAATGGGAAAAGAACATAAATTGCATGTAATTATAAGGTCTTGTTTGGTAAATGGACTATTCAAATCAGATTTTTGATAGTGGAGTAGAGAGAGACAAAGAAGAGAAGTTTATGTTCATCATCACAAACACCATTTTCGCAACTTTGGAGCAGCCTTCACTTAGCAAGCCATAACTTTTTACTCGTAGCTCCGATTCAAGTAATTCCGAACTTTTTGAAAAGCTTACAAAATTCTCTTCAATTTGGTATATTAATTCATCATTATAGCTTATATATTAAAGGAGAAAAACGAGTTTGAAGTTTGATAATTTTGTTGGAAAATGGAAAAGAGGCATTACGGGTTTGGCATGGTTGAAGGTGGAGTTTTGAGCATGTAGAGAGTTCTAATACAACAAGCGTGTCATCATAACCTCCATTTGAGAAAGGTTAATCTCATAGTTATAGACTTGGGAAAATGGGTTTTTTTTCAAAAGAATTGGAATTTTGAGTGTAATTGATGCTTACATGTTTGATCCTAATGACAATCACTACATTATAATTTCGTTTTTCATGTTCTGGTATTGTGGGTAGTTGATTAGAGGTAGAAATTTGGGATTGGAACCCCAAAACAGAACTGTTTCTATTCTGGTTTTCTGCAGAACGTTGACTGTGCTCAAAGGTCGGCGTCGCGCTTAGCGCGCTCCACTGTAACTTGGAAAATTCAGAATTCGCAGGAGCCACTCAGTGGCGTGACCCCACTCAACGCGCTCCCCTCTACGTAACTGAATTATTTCTTTAACCAAGTGCAGAATGGTTTTAAGTTTCAGAACCGTTTGCCTACTCTGACTACTATGTATAGTTGAACAATAAGGAAGTGGAATATGGATATTAAAATACGTGCGGAAGATGTATAAATGATGTGATAATTGTATGGGGACATGTTTGATCTATGACTATGTATCATGTAATTGTATTAATTGTTTTCCCGTCGTTCCGGTCGAACGTTCGGATGATTGTGTTGTTTGCACTTGACATAAAAGTATTGACGGGGCAAACCTGGATAAGGTAACCGGTATAGGCAAAACTTGTATGCTTGTGTATGTGATATATGCTTGAATCTAAGTAGAACCACAATGTCGGGTAATAAATCATGTTTGTTGATTATCGGCTATTTGTATGCCTTGATTATTTTACACCTGATCTGCCAAAGGCGATGTGCCTATGGGGTCTGGAGGCGTTTCCCACTTGAGACTCATCAGTATTCTTGGTATCGGTAGGTGTGTGACGCCATGTAGGCTATGTCACCAGATTATTTACCATCTAGTAATGCCAAGTAGGCAATGTCACCAGGCTTTCACCCGGTGGGCGTGTACATTCGAGATGGAATTTTTACACTCGTGTGGTTGGTGCCCATCTCACTTGCGTTGTACGGAGGCGGGATCGTGGCGCCATTTAGTAAATGTCATGATTGAACTCATCGCGGATGATATCCATTTTGGACATGTCTGTTGTCTAGTAGTTTTCTTGTGCAAGTCTATTGGCGACAAGGTACACGTGGATTCACCGAGGGTGTAGTTTTGGTAGCCTGGACATATAGGTATAACTCTTGGATTCCTCGCACACGGGTGCAGGTCTGCATATTGTGTGTTTTCCTATTTAGTGTTGTCACCCTCTTGGATAGGTATAGGACTTCCAATCATGATGTTAACCTATATTTGTACTTGTACCCAACCGTAAGTTATAAACCCCAGATTCTAGGTGAATTCGTTTTGATGTATGCACCCTATAAAACCGAGCGAACCCTTAAGATAGGGAGGCTCACTAAGATTTAGTAATCTCACCCCAATCCTCTTATTATTTTTCAGGAACAGGTCATAGTGGTAGAATTGTTAGATGGTCAGTTTCGAGGATTGTAGATGGGCAGAAGGCAGGAAGACCTTGTAGACATTATATTCCACTGTGCAATATTGAAGACAAGCTTCTTGGATATTGTTATACCCCAAAATTTTCCCTCATATTTCTCAAGATACTCCACATCTTCATACTCAAGAATTTCTCAAGGGTTGACTAGATGAACCCTCCCCTAAGCAATCAACCCAAACTAAGGTTTTGATTCTCTCAAGTCAAAGATGAGTTCTAATACCTCAAGGGGTCATCATACATCCTCAGATGTCTCAAGGGATCACCATGTCAAGTTTCAAGCCTTACAACTCAAGTTTGCTCAAACAATTGCTCAGATGGTTGAAAATCAGTTGTTTCGGACAAAAAGATAATTTTGGTCAACATACAGTCAAACTTAATCATTTTTGGTCAACATCAATATTTTGAATTCATATTCATCATTTGATCAAGGGTTGATCATGATTCATCAAGAAAACTCAAGATTTGATAAAAAGTCAAAGTTTCAAAATTAGGGTTTTTGGACAAAAAGTCAACAGAACTTTGACCAGACATAACTTTCACATACTTTATCATAAACTTTTCCACCAAATCTCATTTTTAATGGAATTAAATTATCTACAAATTCATGTCTCACAAGCTTTGGCCAAAAATGATTCATTTGAGAGTTATGGATCAAGACATTATAGG
Organism: Vicia sativa; assembly: GCA_021764765.1. Classification (NCBI taxonomy): domain Eukaryota; kingdom Viridiplantae; phylum Streptophyta; class Magnoliopsida; order Fabales; family Fabaceae; genus Vicia; species Vicia sativa. Next base: position 180,971,750 of record CM038795.1, read on the forward strand.
TCCTTTTAAAAGTCAACAAAAAGTCATCTTTTTGCAAAGAACTGTATATAAACATGGAAAATTCAATAAATATGAAACAAAAATGAGTGTTTATAGGACATCTTTAGCTTCCTAAAAAGTCCAAGAACACTTAAAAATGTTGAAAATTGAGCAAGATACAAGTTGTGCAAGTTTGACATTTTTGAAGAAGTGCATGAAGAAAAATACTTGGCAAATTCAAGTTTTGTTCTAAATGGGCCTAAGTTTCTTTGATTCACACTTGCTTCTAACATTGTCAAGAGCATATCAAGCCCAATAGAACGCCATATTTTATTTTATTTTATTTATTTTTGAATTAATCCAGTTTAATTCAATTTTAATTAAAATAAAATGCAAAAAATCAAATCATTAAGTGCATGGTTGATTTTTTTTTATCATTCTTGATGTCCAAGCAAGCCATACAAGCTGTCAATTTCGAAAATCATTGATTGGCAAAGGAATTGAATGAGATTTGATCTAAAAAAGGCAACATTTGGTGTAATTCCAAATCAAATATTTTCTCATTGAATGACATATATTTTTGACATAATTCTTAACCTAATTCACTCTTCTATATATACACAATGTTTCCAGACCCTCAAGGAATATTTTTTGGCAGCCAAGAACCCTAGCCAAGCTTGAAAGAACCGTGACATTCAAGCCACATAGCAGTCAAGGTTTTGCTTCAATTCAAGCTATTCCAAGCATCAAACAACATTCCTTGGAGTTTTCTGAATTGATTCAGGCCATTACATATCACCAACACCTCTTGAAACTCGAATTCAAGATCACGGTTTGCACACCTTTCTCTCAAATTCGATTTTGTACATACATACACTTTTAACATGATTCGATTGCATATTTGTGTTTAGAATGATGTTTTGAAACTATTTGAATGGTTTAATTTGAGTTCAATCGCAGGAACCGTGACATGCCATGGTTAGGGTTTTTAGGCTTTGAATTAGAAACTTTGATTACAAGAAAAATTGGATGAAACTGAGGGCACCATCGTGTTCAGAGGGTCGATTCCAATGGATCTATGGTCTCTCCATGAATTTATATTGCTTATTGCTTGACCTATGAATTTGCAGGTACTATAGTGACACACAAAACTGCCACTAAAGGTTCTAGCTACGAACCAAAACCGTAGGTAAAACCCTGGATATTTCAAACGAAGAAGATGAGTGTTGGCGCGTTTTCGGTTTTAAATATTTTTTTCAGAAATAATTTTCGTATATATTTATTTTGTTCCATTCACTAACACAAAAACAACTTGGTTCATATGGTGGGAGGCGCGCGCTATGACCAGGAGGACCTGGGTTTGATCCTTGTCTCCTCACAATATTTTTTATCACTTTGCAAAACTAACATTTTTCTTATTCTTTTTATATTTTCTTTTTAATTCAATTTCTTTTCAAAATTAATTCAAACATTTTCAAAAATCACAAAAATATTTTAATTTCAGATTTAGGTTAATTATACATTTAATTAATTTTTGATTTTAAAATAATTTATTTTTCTTACAATTTAAATTTATTTTTCATAATTAATTAATAATTAACTTAGAATTACGTTTTCTACACTAAAATCAATCCAAAAAATGTCAAAAAAATATTTTTCCTTTGCAATTAGGGTTTAGATATTTTCTCTTATCATTAGACATTTTTATTTTATTTATTTCTATTATTTCGCATTTAAATTCTAGAAACCGATGTATAGGTCGCAAGGATATTTTTGTAATAGCGTAGTTACTTTCCTGCCTTTACTTTCCGCACCTCCTATTACGTAACTTCCTGAAAACAATATAATAGCGTAGGACATTTAATTTCCGCACTTTACATTCTACACTTTATTTTCCTGTACACACACGCACACACACACACACACACACACACACACACACACACACATATATATATATATATATATATATATATATATATATATATATATATATATATATAACTGCTAGTAACTAGGGTTTGTATGACAAGATAAAATCAACCCTTAGATCACTCTAATTCAAGATTAATTGTATCTGAAATCTACACACTCTTTCACACATGCACCCCCTTAGGGTATCCTATCTTGTTGCCTTTAGGAATAACATGTCATGTTCCTCGAACGTAGGGGTACCATTAGCAAAGACGCTTACGAATAACATCATCATAGTCCCTTCGATATAAAGATCATAGTCCCCCGATGATCCTCGATGTTGCAACGAATATATGATCTCGTCCCTCGGTTGTTACCTAAGATAAGTGACGATCGTCTCTTCGAATTGCTAAGGTATCCCTACATGTTGCCTTCAATGAACATACGACGGCCCTTCGATTGTACAAACAAATAAAGTTACCTACCAACTAATGGTATGGATAGTCTTATTCTAAAGGAGAAGGAAAATAACATGGAAATGACCATTCTGAGTAGGTAATAAGACTCAGTTGCTTTCTCCAATCAAATATTTTTTCACACCTCACACTTTTCAAAAACTCTTTTCAAAAAACACTTTATATACATTCCAGCGTGAATCATTACAAAGTTAAACATTTTCCAAACAAACATTTCCGAACACTTCGTATACATTCCAATGAGAATCATTACGAAGTCAAAGCGAAATATATTTTCAAAATGCTTTTCAAACTACACAAACACAGAAAGCAATTTTTCAAAGTGAGCTAAGCAACTAAGAGCCCGTAGATAACTACGGATGGAAACGGTGCTAATACCTTCCCTTTTCATAATTACCTCTCGTACTCAGAATCTAGCGAAGGTCTTTTCCTATTCTTTTCACCTTCTCTCTATTGGATAAAATAAAATTCAGTGGCGACTCTTGCTATCCGCAACATTTGCGATAAAAAGAAAAACAAACATGTCAGTTCTCCCACCGTGTTACAGAACTGGCGACTCTGTCGGGGATACTACCTAAAGAGAGGCTACCTTAGGACTATAAGATCACTTTACTGCTTTTTTTTTGCTTTGTCTGCTTTATTTTTAAGGGATGCTTGGGTATTATATCTGTGGGGGATCCTTCACTCGGATCCAGGTTTCCTTAGGTAAGTAGCAATAAATCATTGCGACTGTTAGGCGTAAACTGAAATGGTCAAAATGATGGTTACGGTTAGTGTGACACTTTGGATGTCCCGATGTTCCTCGTGTTCAATTGAGGAAATATTTGGCATCTGCGTGGTGTCATCTAGGGGTGTTCGCGGTGCGGTTTGGGCGGTTTTTAAGAAAAAAATCATCCCAACCGCAAGAAGAAAAATCATGCGGTTCGGTTTGGTTCGGTTGACTAAAGAAAAAAAACCAAACCAAACCAAACCAAACCAATGCGGTTTGGATTGGTTGGGTTGGTTCGGTTTTTTATTATGTATAATAATTCTTATTATTACTCGTGTGGCAACACTACATACAACAAATTTAATTATGTATAATAATTTTTGTATAATAATTTTTATTATTATTTATGTGGCAACACTATTTACAATTCTATTTCATATAACAACTCCATTTTGTAACAAAACTCATATGTAATGTTGTCTTTTTCATCTTGCACAATTGACAATAATTGAAATAGTAGTATGCAATCAAATGCAAAATTCAAAATAGTTAACATGAAAATGATATTCAATACATAAATTTCTCATCAATGTAGTATTCAATCAAATCAATACATAAACTAAAACTTTCTGTTTGTCACAAATGGTGATCAATGTAGTATTCAATCAAATCAATACATAAACTAAAACTTTTTGTTTGTCACAAATGCAGAATTAAATCAAGACAAAAGACATTAAAACTATCAAAAGCACTAATAATTTGTTTCTTCTTGCTTCTTGGAGTGAGCTGCCATTGACAAAGTATAAATCTGACTATCATGCTTCTTTTGCCACTACAATCTGGCAAAAATCTGCACTAGGATGGCTAGACGTATAAGATTCTTAGCATAATTTGCTCTTGAAGACCACAAGTTATTTGGTAGGATAAACAAATTATTATCTGCAAGTAATGACAACAAATTTGACGAGTTCACCATAAAAACCCGTAGTCCTTTTGCGATTAAAATCTCATTTCTTCCATGACTATTTATTTGTTAGTATAGGTTTTGTTCTAATACAATTATCAAATTTGACTTCAGCCTTCACTCATCAACACATATTTAGATCATGTCTCATCCAATGTGGGACTCTCAACAGAGGCAATAAAGAATTGTGAACTTATTGCTTTGCACACTCATCAGCAGGTCCTCTGATAGTGATACCTTGAGAAGCCAATTATTCTAAAAGTCTAAGCTACTAAATTTTTGTTAGAAGTTAGTTTTTCTATCTTTAATAACTTTTGAGACATGGGAGTGTTATGCTTAAGAACTTCAAAAGTATTTTTTCTTATATCTATCTTTATATAAACAGGTTATAGTTTAAGTTAATCATGTTACGTTTCAAAACCAAATTAATCATGTTTAAGTTCAACAAGGGCATCTCAATTATTCAAGGAAAAAGATCATTTCATGTAAAAGTTCATGAGATAAAAGTATTTATGTGCATGCATCTAATAACATGGAGAGATAGGAGGTAGTATACCTGAGGAAGAGGTAATACAACAAATAAGTCGACGAAAAAATAACGTTTACAGTAATTAATAGCAATTTTCTTGGGACGGTCAACTAAATCTCCAGCACCAACCACCGTTGATTCAGGAGAAATATAAGCCAACCGAAACTACAAAGAAGCAACTTACTAGAGTTATTTAATCTTTAAATTATAAAAACATGTTAAACTAGACTTGAAACTCAACAACCATGTTTAAGATTCAAAACACATGCACATTTTTTTCCAATAGGTAAATAGAGACGGGAAAATTAAAAGACAAACTATTAATGACATCTACATTTTAATGGTCTATCGTTCTATGAATAAATGGATTACCTGGAGAAGAATATTGTTCAAGAAATATACAACATCGGTTATGCTTCTAAGTAAAACAAGTATATATGCCACTCCCCAATTGATAATGATACTTAAAACATGCTGCAGAAAGCAATTAAAGAAAAAGTGATGATTTAAGCAAGGAAAAGTGTAAAGTGAATGATTGGGAATTTTTAACACTTAAATAAAAGAAAAAGAATCATACCTTATCCACGTAGATTGAGAAGAAAAATAATGGATCAACAAAAATTGCTACCAAATATTTGAAATGATTACTAAACAAACAGTAATGATTGGGACAAAATGAGATCACAGCTGCAGTGCTGCAGTCAAATACAAGTTAATGTTTTGTTAAGAATTAAGAATTCTCATTCACAAAAAACAGTTCTTCAACATTAATTGTCTTAATTGCTTTCTCTTCTGCATTGTATTAATAAACATCTAGTCGCACCCTATAATACGCCACAACTCCCTATCATATTTATGGATGAGACTATAAATTTATGATGAGGTTTACTTTGAAAGATGTAATGTTTGCGTTGATTACGCAGCAACTTCGTAGATAGTTCAATGAAAGACGCAGTGCAGATTGCCTATGTCTACAACTTTATAAATCAACCAATTATCATAAGAAAGAGTAAGCAACAATGAGAATTACATTACATTCATTGCTTTCCTTCTTTCTATGCTTCTACTACATATATATCAGTTTCCAAATCACTTTTATCTATTCCAAATCTCATGACCATCAACAATCATTACTACTCCAGTTAAAGAACAGTCTCATGTTCAACCCAGAAAGTTCAAGCAAACTGAAGTTGTGGAACCAAAGCACAAAGGATGCAGAGATGTTTCATTTTCTTAAATTCTTTTTTAAGTGGTTTCTTAACTAGCATCACCTTTAGAAAACTTTATCGGCAAAGGATGCAGAGATACAAGTTTTAATTTCAGATAAAGAGGTGTGATATTCATAAGTCACAACAGAACAAAACAGAACATCAGTGTATCAGACATAAGTCATAAGTCAGAACAAGTATCATAAGTCAGAACAAGTATCATAAGTCAGAACAACAATTTCACAATGATAAAAGAGCGTTACCGAAACTTCCGAACAACGAACAGCGTAGGAGGAGGAAGGTTGTTCTGTTGAAGATGGCGGAGGTTGCAGAGCCTCGTTACTGGAACTAGTTGCTGTTGTTGTGTTGAGGTCACGGACTCACGGTTGCGTGAAGGTTGAGCGTCGGAAGGTGAATGGAGATAAGGGAGGTAGCAAGGCAGAGGGATACGGCGGAGAGGCGAGGGAGTGTTAACGGCGGTGGTGAAGATGAGTGAAGGGACGTGAGCTGGGTGAAGAGACAGTGGTGAGGTTGGGATGAAGGAGGGTTCCGATTGAGAGAGGGTTTCGATTGAGTGAAGAGGGTTTCGGCGAAGTGAAGAAGGTGGAGAAGTGAAGAGGGTTACGGATAACATTGGGCTTGCAACTTGCTTACTATTAAAATTGGGCCAAGTCTATTATGTTTAAAAAAAAATAAAAGTTTGTAAATATCGCGGTTTGGTTCGGATTGGATCGGTTTATGAATATAAAACTGCAAACCGAACCGAACCGCTCGGTTCTTTCAAAAAATGGCCCAAAACCATCCGAACCAATTGCGATTTTTTGCGGTTTTCGGTTTGGTTAGGTTCGGTTTGCGGTTTTTAATTGGGTTGGTTTGGATCTGAACACCCCTAGTGTCATCAAGCACTAACTCAACTTTATAACCCTAATTGACCAATCTTGGCCATTAGAAGGTAATGAGATAGTCGGCTTCGGTGCAGACTGAGGTTGGTTGATACTCGATGCTACGCTCATTGAGATTTGACTTTCCAGATGTTTTGGTCGACCACTTGGTAGTCGTATTGAAATAAAGCCTGCGAGAAAGATCTGTGATATGAGATTCCTAGATTCCGATTACTATTATAGGACAGGTTGAACCCACTCAAACTCCGGTAGGGTAGACACCTATACCTCATGCAAGCCTAAACCTAGGGATAATGTGTGAATTGCTTGTGTGTGCTATTTAAACATGACATCATGACATCATAACATCCTATCATTTCTAACCATTTCAAGGACCTAGGGATTTATATTTTCTCTTTGTTGTAGGGTTATGGCTTCCAAGAAGACTATCTGAATCAACTTTATGGGTATTCCTTCTCAACTCAAGGAGTTACTCTCAGAAATTCCCGATCACTCTGAGTTTATCAAAAGACATGGTTATCTACTCGACTTGGTTACCTCAGGTTTTGAAAAAGACATGATGAGCATCGTATTCCAGTTCTTTGATCTAAAGTATCACTATTTTACTTTCCCAAACCATCAGTTGGTACCTACATTGGAAGAGTTCTCTAAGATACTTGGGATACCCATCCTTCATCAAATACCACTCACCGGTTCAGAAAAAGTTCCGAGGTTTGAAGACATCGCATCAACGTTACATCTAAAGCGATCAGACATTGAAGATAATTAGAAGACAAAAAGGGGAGTTAAGTGTTTTCTTTCTAAGTTTCTGATAAGGAAAGCTCGAGAATTCCTAAAGGTTATGAGTTTCCATGCTTTTGAAGACGTTTTGGCTGTGTTAATCTATGGCTTGGTGCTATTTCCCAATCCAGATCAGTTTATAGACGTGAACGCCATCAAGATTTTCCTCTCTCAAAATCGTGTGCCTACCTTGCTCGGAGATATTCTGCATTCTCTCCATACCCGTACTACGGAAAGACAAGGAATTCTCATGTGTTGCATACCGTTATTATCTAGATGGTTTATTTAGCACCTTCCTCAATCAGTAATGAAGAACGAACAAAGGGTGAAATAGTCTCAAAGGTTGATGTCACTCTCTCCTTCAAATATCTGTTGGTGTCTCTACTTTCAAAAGGACTTCACTTTCATTGAACATTGTGGATAATTCCCTAATGTACCACTCATTGGCATAAGGGGAGGTATCACTTACAATCCTTCTCTAGTGTTACGACAGTTTGGTTATGCTCTAAGAGACGGTCCTCATAATATACTTATTCAAGACATTGTATTTAACTACTACAACGATCTCCATGGTTATCGCCGAAGATTTGTGCACGCTTGGGGCATGGTGAAGAAAATCGATACCAAAACCTTGGGGCATAAAACTTCCATCCCTTGGGAGCCTTACCTCAAATGGGTGTGAGCTCGCGCTCAAAAACTCATGATGTTGAATATTGCTATCCTGCCAATAATTATGGAACCTGTTGTTGTAGGTGACGAACCCTATACCATTCTTCATCCAGACATGCCTACTGATTTTGAAGAATTAAAGTGATCCTGGATTCAACTCAAAGAAAAAAGGGATACACTCGAAGCCTAGTGTTATGCAAGCGAAAAAAGAGTATTGGAGTTGACAAAGTTTCTTCACAAGGAGCAAGACATTAACACCTACTTCAACACAAAGAGGAAACGTTCATGCGAGGCCTAAACGCTAGGAAATTCGTTTTTTGTACTTGAACTTTCATTGGTACTTATTAGGTCAACTAATAAAAAGTTTGTTCTTGCTTTGTTTACCAAATTTAACTTCCTAAGGTCCTTGAAAACATTGCATTACATAACATTGCATATCATAGCATAACATTTTATAGCAGGTGCTCTGAAGACCGGTTCTCTTATTCTCTCGCTATTTATTTCAGCAGAAATGGCTCTCGAACAAAATGTCAAAGATCTCTAGGCTCAGAACGCTCAATTCCAGGATATGTTCACCAATTTGGCCCAAGGTCAGAAAGATCTGAAAAAACTCATCACCAAAAAGAAGAAGACCATTGGCATTCTCAACATGGGGAAAAGGTACAGAGGTCTAGTCAAGGTAGTCAGATAGCTTGAGTTCTCAGACAAGGGCGGAGAAACTGAAGGAAGCGTAAAAAAAATGAAGGAGGCCATCATGAGTCTGAAAATGAAGAGGAAGACTATATGAGCAAGCAGTATCCTAACGACGAAAAGTACAAGCAACTTGAAGACCGCTTGAATGCTGTGGAGAATCTGAAAATGTTAGGGTTGAACTTCGATGATCTGAGTCTGGTTCCCGAAATGGTAATTCCCTGCAAGTTCAAGGTCCCTACCTTTTCTAAGTATGATGAAATTTCTTGTCTGAAACTTCATCTGAAGTCCTATGTTTAGAAGATCCATCCTCATACTGAAGACAAGAAGCTATGGATACATTTATTTCAAGAGAGTTTGTCTGGAACACAATCGGAGTGGTATTATTAGTTAGAGAATACCCACATTCATACCTGGAATGATTTGGCAGATGCTTTCTATAAACAATACCAGTACAGTGTTAAATTGGCGCCCACCCGTATGCAACTACAGAGTATGGCTATGGGCCGTGACGAGAAGTTCATGGAGTATGCTCAGAAATAGAGAAATCTAGCAAGAAGAGTTCAGCCACCCTTGTCTAATAAGGAATTGGTTGATATGTTCATGGGAACACTGACAGGCCCATTCTTCAATCATTTTATTGGAAACTCTTCAGTCGGATTCACCGAGCTGATACCAACAGGAGAACGTATTGAAGCTGGAATCAAGAATGGAAAGATTCAAGTCAAAACATCCCCAAACGCTGTGAAGAGATCTTTTGGCAGGAAGAAAGAAGTCAATGTTGTGTATGGTCAGAAGAGCCATGACAAAACTGATCGCAATCAATCTGTGGGGGCAGTCTTGATCTCCAATCCCACGCCAGTGCAACTTCTACAAGACAATGCGCATGGGCAGAATGCGCCAAGAAAACAGTTTACAAAGATCAACATGCCATTATCTCAAGCACTACAACACATCCTGAAAGCAAAGTTGATTACCTCGAGGGATCCTCCTTAGAACGTCAACACCTCCTCTCTAAAGTACAATCCTAATGCAAGGTGTGCATACCACTCCAACAGCCCAGGGCACGACACCAATAACAGTTGGGCCCTAAAGAACAAGATTCAAGACATGATTGAAGCTCGGGAAATTTAATTCGACCCTCCTGTCGAAACTCTGAATGTGATCAACGCACCAATGCTTGATCATGGTAAAAGTGCCAACGCCATTGACAATGACTCTTATGTTTTTTATGTGGATGAGATGACCATTCCCCTGATGAATGTCAATAAAGATTTGTTGCAAGACGGTTTATTTCCAGGATGTCCTGATGATTTTCGTTGGTGTGCATCTGAATCAGATGGATGTGCTTGGTTGAAGAGACGTGTTCAACGCATCATGGACAATCGAGAAGTGTTATTCCTAATAGCTTCGTTTGTAGAGAGTCTGTGCGAAAATGTTTCTAAAAGTCTGAAGATCGAAGACGTAAGCGAAGCCATACAAAAAGTCTGGGATACCTTAGGGAAGCCAAGTGGAAAGTATGATTTCATGGTGAAGTATACCGCTCCTGATAGCTACGAGATCACAATTGAAGACGTCAAGGCAACCAGATAGGGAGATGATTATCCCAAAGAATATGCTAATGTAAACACAATAAGGATCACCTCTGCCAATCCTGCACCCAGAGTGGCACCTCTAATTATTACCTTGCCCAGATTAATTCCATATTCCTCTAACAAAGTTATACCTTGGAATTATGGAGCCGAAGTTTACTACTATGGCATCAAGCAAGAGCCACTAACCATTGAAGACAATAAAATTGAAGCTACAAATCCTGACATTGACAATATCATCGGATAAAGCAAAGTAACCCGAACTGGAAGAGTGTTTTCTCTAAATATCTCTTCTCCAAAGGATACTACTACACCAATTAACATTCCTGCTATCGAATCGATTCCCGAGGCTCGAGGGAAATAGAAGGTGACTCAACCTGCTCAGACAAAAGTACCAAAGGAAGTTGCTGAAGATACCTCTAATCAAGAAATGGAGGAAATTCTAAAGATCATTAAAAGGAGAAACTATAATGTTGTCGAGCAGTTGGGAAAAACTCCATTCTGCATCAACAAAGACGGAGTTCATGCTATAGCAGACGATGACGGTGACTTCGAAATCAACAATTGGATCTTCCCAACTCCTGGAGATGGACTCAACAATTGGATGGCTAAGGATGTCATATCAATATCCTTTAGACAGGAGTAATTGTTTTTCTGTTTTACGCTTTTGCTTTTATGTTTCGAACAATAAAACTCTAAGCCTAGTGTCTTGCCCAGGGCACCACGGCTCGTTTGTGAGGGTTATTATTTGTCATTCGCATATTTTCATTCAACAAATCATTGGACTTTTGCATTCAAATATTGTGCTACATGTATTTGTTTTTACTTTATCACCCTTTAGCTATGTGTTCTTATACATATCCACATAATACACTGCAGATCAACATTCACTCTGGATCCCGTCGATAACGACTCTGCTATTGCTAAATATGACTTTGATAATCCGATCTACCAAGCCGAAGATGATGGTGAGGAAGATTGTGAAGTGCTAGGAGAACTTGCCAGATTACTACAGCAAGAAGAAAGGGTTGTACATTCACACGAAGAACCGACCGAGGTTGTGAATCTAGGTACCGATGAAGACAAAAAAGAAATCAAGATAAGAGCGGGTCTTGAGAATAGTGTTAAAGAAAGATTGGTCCAGATGCTATGAGACTACATCGAGATTTTCGCTTAGTCCTACGAAGACATGCCAGGTCTAGATATTGACATTGTGGTACACCGACTACCAACTAGAGAAGGTTTTCTCCCTATGAAGCAGAAGGTTTGTCGTATGCGTCCTGAAATGTCTGAGAAAATTAAAGCCAAAGTTATGAAGCAGTTCAATGTCGGTTTCTTAGCCGTTACTTCTTATCCATAGTGGGTTGTGAACCTGGTACCCGTACCTAAGAAGGATGGCAAGGTGCACATGTATGTAGACTACCGAGATCTGAATAAGGAAAGCCCAAAAGACGATTTTCCGCTTCCACATATTTATTGTCTGGTTGACAACACTACTCATCACAAAGTTTTCTCTTTCATGGATGGTTTCTCCGGTTATAATCAGATCAAGTTAGCACCCGAAGATATGGAAAAGACGACTTTCATTACATAGTGGGGCACTTTCTATTACAAGGTCATGCCGTTTGGGTTGAAAAATGCCGGTGCCACATATCAGCGTGCTATGGTGGCTTTATTCCATGACATGATCCATCACGAGATAAAGGTCTATGTCGATGACATGATAGCTCGATCATAAACTGAAGAAGAACATCTTGATCATTTACGAAAGTTGTTTGATAGACTAAAGAAATACAAGTTGAGAATTAATCCAAGAAAATGCACCTTTGGAGTCAGATCCAGAAAACTCCTGGGTTTCGTCGTCAGTGGTAAAGGTATTGAAGTTGATCCCGCCAAGGTTGAAGCTATTCAGGAAATTCCAGCTCCCCGAACCGAGAAGGAAGTTAGAGGTTTCTTAGGATGAATGAACTACACTGCCAGATTCATGGCACATCTGACTGCTACTTGTGAGCCAATCTTCAAGTTACCGAAGAAAGATCAAGTAGTAAAATAGAACGACAATTTCCAGACAGCTTGTGACAAAATCAAGGAGTACCTACAAACACCTCCTATTCTAATGCCACCAGTGGAAGGAAGACCTCTCATCATGTACTTAATTGTATTAGAGAACTCAATGGGTTGTGTGTTGGGGAAACATAACGAGTCTGGTCGAAAAGAGTATGCAATATACTACCTTAGAAAAAAGTTTACCGACTTGAAACAAGATACTCACAGCTCGAGAAAACTTGCAGCGCTTTGGCTTGGGCCGCTCACCGACTAAGACAGTATATATTGACTCACACTACCTTGTTGATATCTAAAATAGATCCGATAAAATACATCTTCGAGAAACCTGCTCTCTCCGGAAGAATAGCAAGATGGCAAATGATCTTGACTGAATACGACATCCAATATACTACTCAGAAGGTAATCAAGGGAAGTGTACTAGCTGATCATTTGGCTCATCAAGTTGTAGATGACTATTAGTCTATGCATTTCGAGTTCCTAGCCGAGGATATTATGTTAGTCACTGATTACAAAGAGCCTGGACCAGACGAAGGACTTGAGCCAGGATCCCGATGGAATATGGTCTTCGATGGAGCTTCTAGCGCACTTGGCAACGATATTGGCGCCGTAATTACATATCCTAAAGGAGGTCATACACCTTTCACCGCCAGACTATGTTTCGATTGCACCACAATATGGCTGATTATGAAGTGTGCATTATGGGTATCAAAGCTGCTATTGACTTGAGGATCAAGTTCTTGCAAGTATATGGAGACTCAACTTTGGTGATTAGTCAGATCAAAGGAGAATGGGACACGAAACATCCAAATCTCATTATGTATCGAGAACATGTATTGAATATGATCCCCTACTTCGAAGAAATCACTTTTGAGCATATCCCACGAGAAGAGAATCAGTTGGAAGACGCGTTAGCTACCATGTCATCTATGTTTAAAGTCAGATGGGACAACGAAGCTCCTCAAATAACTATTGAAAGACTAGACGAACCAGCGTACTGTTGCAAACTTGATACCGAAGGAGTAGAAGAAAAACCTTGGTTCTACAAAGTGAAGAGGTGCCTTGAGGCTCAAGAATACCATGAAGAGGCATCTGTCAATGATAAGAAATTCCTGAGAAGATTTTCCGTCAAGTTCTTTCTCAGTAACAGAGTCTTATAAAAACGCAATCATGACTTGGCCTTACTCCGATGTGTAGATCAGAAAACAACTGAATGAATTATGGAAGAGTTACATAAAGGCGCATTCAGTACTCACTCCAACGGACATACAATGGCCAAGACGATTCTAAGAACAGGTTACTATTGGTCCACTATGGAAGATGATTGTTATCGCTATGCTCGATCTTGTCACAAATACCAGATATACGCAGACAAAGTGCACATACCTCCATGTTCTGACCGCCCCGTGTCCTTTCGTGATGTTGGGCATTGACATGATCGAAGAAATCAAACCTACTGCTTCTAATGGACACTGTTTCATCCTCGTCGAATTGATTACTTTACCAAGTGGGTAGAAACAGCCTCGTTCGCATCTGTTACCAAGAATGTCGTGGCTCGATTCGTCAAACATAATCTCATTTGCCGATACGGTGTCCCCGAAAGGATTATCACAGACAATGGTACCAATCTCAACAACAAAATGATCATCGAAATCTGCACACAGTTCAAGATAAATCATCATAACTCTTCTCCATATCGACCAAAGATGAATGACGCAGTGGAAGCCGCCAACAAGAATCTTAAGAAGATTATACATAAGATGACAGTGAATTTTAAGGATTGGCATGAGATTTTGCCATTTGCTCTCTAGGGTTATCGCACTTCAATAGGAACATCTACAGGGACAACCACTTTCTCTCTCGTATATGGTATGGAAGCATTTCTACTCATCGAGGTCCAGATACCCTCACTCAGAATACTCAAGGACACAGAGTTAGACGAAGACGAATGGGTCCAAACTTGACTTGACCAGATTAACTTGACTGATGAGAAACGACTCGCAGCCATCTGCCATGGACAGATATATCAGAAACGCATGATCAAAGCCTTCAACAAGAAAGTCAAGCACCGAGCTTACCAAGTTGGCGATCTAGTAGTCAAGCGCATCATCCTACCATAAGGTGATCCCAGGGGAAAATGGACTCCCACCTATGAGGGACCATTTGTAGTCAAGACGATATTTTCCAGCGGAGCCATGATACTAAGCACTATGGATGGAGAAGACTTCCCACACCCTGTGAATGCAGACACATAGTCAAAAAATACTACGCATAAACGAGACCCGCTAGGTCGACTGACCTAGGCAAAAATAAGGGCGTCCTGGCAAACCAAAAGGATTCGGGAAAAAGTTAAGGACATATATACAAAAATGTACACCCGACAAGTCAAAAACCTAAAAAGGCGGCTTGGGCAAAAACGGGTATCCCGGTAGACTGAAAACCCGAAAGGGCGATCTAGGCAAAAGTTAGGGATTAAAGCGTACGACCATGTCTCGTAAAGATCATATACTATCACGATTCAAGATTCAAATGGTGCAGATCAGTTCAATCACCTTCTTCTGGCAAGCAAGGAGATGAGATAGTCAAAAATATATGAGCAATAGCAGAGTTGAAGCTCGATGAGATTGTTTCCATATAGCTTTTACTGTTTTCTAAGTTTTTCCGACAATTTCCACTTACTAGGATATTTGTCTCTCTGTATACGAACTTCCTATCTATAGGCTCACTTTCCAAGATCAATACAACTTCCCTTTTCCAGTTCAAACTTTTACTTTTATCTGTTTGTTTGCATAAAGTCCAATGATTGCGTTGAACGATTAATATGCATCTGACAAAAAATATCTATTCACAAATACATGAAAAGCAAACATAAACAGCAATTACTACAGACTCTAAGAATTGAGATGACAACTAAAGTCACCAATACATCCCCACAGAGTCATTTTCACAAAGGTATATCCCCACAGGATAATCCATACAGTCCCCACAGAGCCATCGCTCCCAACATAAACGGATCTCTTCAACAAAATTACTACTCTATCATCTCCTTACAGCAGCATCTACATCTCTTCTTGTTACACTAGTCCCCGAGCGGTAGCAAGACAAATTTCACTTCATCACGTTAGTCCCCGAGCAGCGATCCTATCTACATCATAACATTAGTCCCCGAGCAGTGATTTTATCAACATCATCATATTAGTCCCCGAGCAGTGATCCTACCTACATCATCACATTAGTCCCTGAGTAGTGATCCTACCTACATCATCACATTAATCACCGAGCAGTGATCCTATCTACATCATCACGTCGGTCTCCACACAGTTATCATCTATATTCTCAACTCATCACATTAGTCCCCAAGCAGTGATCGCCTACATTGTCACGCCAGTCCCCGCACAGTGAACATCAACCTTGTTATATTGTTCCCTGAGCAGTAACCCACCATCAACAAACTTATTATGTTAGTCTCCGAGCGATAATAGGTTATACAAGATAAAATTATCCCCCAGCAAGATCCGCACACGATATGTTTATCCCTAACTGAATATCTCTCAAGGATTGTCATTCCCCAACAGCATCTATATCCAAACTTGAAACTTGGTTAGATAGTGCATCGAAGGAATTCACATCCCTGTTATTCCCCAGCCCGGGTCACCAACCACTACATCCCCAAGAAGAAATCAAATATTCCCAGCAGAACGTTTCTATCTTCTTCAGGATGGATACCACAACATCTACATTCATATATTATTCATAAAAGTCATAACATGTGCATTCACAAGCATTATCATATACTCGCATGCATCATAATCTGCATAGAACTAATCATATCCTTTCAAGTTAAATTTCCCCCGCAGGTGAAATTTATCTCCCAGATAGAAGGTCACAGATTAATACCCGAAACAAGACGGGAAAACTTTCTGAACGACCGAACATGTTTATCAACATACAATAGGATACAGATTAATACCCGAAACAAGACGGGAAAGCTATCTACAGACTGACGAATATTCATTTCAGATACAACCAAGACAAAGGCTCATTCTGACTCTCTCTTATCATCAACTACTCTAGATGGCATCTTTTAGCCCATCCCCAACCACATATGGTCATCTCTCCACCTATAGAATATTGCATATCTAGTTAAAAATCAATGCATATTGGTAATCTCGTTCAAAGAGGAGTATATAGTCTAACGTAAAACTCGTTCCCCAGCATCAGCTTTTCCAAATGGCGTCTATAAGCCCATTCCAGCGTATCGTCAACTGACGATCTCATTCCATATGCCGGCGAGTGCAAATTTTCAGGTGTACTCGAGTGTTCAATCATCTTCTACCTTCAGGTCACGAAATGAAAGCATACCAATCTAACCCTTCCGATACAAGAAGATTGAACAGGGGCAACTATTATACCCAAAATTTGCACTCCTATTTCTCAAGACAATCCACATCTCCATACTCAAGAATTTCTCAAGGGTTGACCAGATGAACCCTCCCCTAAGCAATCAACCCAAACTAGGATTTTGATTCTCTCAAGTTAAAGATGAGTTCTAATATCTCAAGTGGTCATCATATCTCCTCATATGTCTCAAGGGATCACCATATCAAGTTTCAAGCCTTACAACTCAAGTTTGCTCAAACAATTGCTCAAATGGTTGAAAATCAGTTGTATTGGACAAAAAATCAACTGTGGTCAACATACAGTCAAACTTCATCACTTTTGGTTAACATAAATATTTTGAAGTCATATTCATCATTTGATCAAGGGTTGATCAAGATTCATCAAGAAAACTCAAGATTTGATCAAAAGTCAAAGTTTCCAAATTAGGGTTTTTAGACAAAAAGTCAACAGAAATTTTACCAGGCATAACTTTCACATACTTTATCATAAAATTTTCCAACAAATCACATTTTGAAGGGAATTCAATTATCTACAAATTCATGTCTCACAAGCTTTGGCCAAAAATGCTTCATTTGAGAGTTATGGATCAAGACATTATAGGTCCTTTTAAAAGTCAACAAAAAGTCATCTTTTTGCAAAGAACTGTACATAAACATGGAAAATTCAATAAATATGAAACAAAAATGAGTGTTTGTAGGACATCTTTAGCTTCCTAAAAAGTCCAAGAACACTTAAAAATGTTGAAAATTGAGCAAGATACAAGTTGTGCAAGTTTGGCAATTTTGAAGAAGTGCATGAAGAAAAATACTTGGCAAATTCAAGTTTTTTCTAAATAGGCCTAAGTTTCTTTGATTCACACTTGCTTCTAACATTGTCAAGAGAAATTCAAGCCCAATAGCACGCCATATTTTATTTTATTTATTTTTGAAATAATCCAATTTTAATTAAAATAAAATGCAAAAATCAAATCATTAAGTGCAAGGTTTATTTTTTATCATTCTTGAAGTCCAAGAAAACCATCCAAGCTGTCAATTTCGAAAATCATTGATTGGAAAAGGAATTGAATGTGATTTGATCTAAGAAAGGCAACATTTGGTGTAATTCTAAATCAAATATTTTCTCATTGAATGGCATATACTCTTGACATAATTCTTAACCTAATTCACTCTTCTATATATATATACACAATGTTTCCAGATCCTCAAGGACGATTTTGTGGCAACCAAGAACCCTAGCGAAGCTTGAAAAAACTATAACATTCAAGCCACATAGCAGTCAAGGTTTTGCTTCAATTCAAGCTATTCCAAGCATCAAACAACATTCCTTGGAGTTTTCTGAATCGATTCAGGCCAATACAGATCACCAACACCTCTTGAAACTCGAATTAAAGATCACAGTTTGCACACCTTTCTCTCAAATTCGATTTTGTACATACATACACTTTTAACACGATTTGATTGCATATTTGTGTTTAGAATGATGTTTTGAAACTATTTGAATGGTTTAATTTGAGTTTAATCGCAGGAACCGTGACATGCCATGGTTAGGGTTTTTAAGCCTTAAATTAGGAACTTTGATTACAGGAAAAATTGGATGGAACTGAGGGCACCATCGTGTTCAGACAGTCGATTCTAATCGATCTATGGTCTCTCCATGAATTTATATTGCTTATTGCTTGACCTATGAATTTGCAGGTACTATAGTGACACACAAAACTGTCACTAAAGGTTCTAGATATGAACCAAAACAGTAGGTAAAACCCTGGATATTTCAAACGAAGAAGATGGCTCCTTGGCACGTTTTCGATTTTAAATATTTATTTCAGAAATAATTTTCATTTATATTTATTTTGTTCCATTCACTAACACCAAAACAGCTTGGCTCAGATGGTGGGAGGCGCACGCTATGTCTAAGAGGACATGGGTTTGATCCCTAGCTCCTCACAATATTTTTTATCACTTTGCAAAACTAACCTTTTTCTTATTCTTTTCATATTTTCTTTTTAATTCAATTTCTTTTCAAAATTAATTCAAACATTTTCAAAAATCACAAAAATATTTTAATTTCAGATTTTGGTTAATTAAACATTTAATTAATTTTTGATTTTAAAATATATTATTTTTCTCACAATTTAAATTATTTTTCATAATTAATTAATAATTAACTTAGAATTAGGTTTTCTACACTTAAATCAATCCAAAAAATAACAAAAAAATATTTTTCCTTTGCAATTAGGGTTTAGATATTTTTTCTTATCATTATACATTTTTCTTTTATTTATTTCTATTATTTCGCATTTAAATTCTAGAAATCGATGTATAGGTCGCAAGGATATTTTTGTAATAGCGTAGTTACTTTCCTACCTTTACTTTCCGCACCTCCTATTATGTAACTGCCCCAAAGCCATGTAATAGCGTAGGACATTTACTTTCTGCACTTTACATTCATTTATATATATATATATATATATATATATATATATATATATATATATATATATATATATATATATATATATATATATATATATATCTAACTATTAGTAACTAGGGTTTGTATGGAAAGATTAAATCAACCCTTAGATCACTCTAATTCAAGATTAATTATATCTGAAATCAACACACTCTTTTACACATGCACCCCCTTAGGGTATCCTCTCCTGTTGCCTTTACGAATAACATGTGTAAAGTTACCTACCAAATAATGGTATGGATAACCTTATTCTAAAGGAGAAGGAAAATAACATGGAAACGACCATTATGAGTAGGTAATAAGACTCTGTTGCTTGCTCCAATCAAATACTTTTTCACACCTCACACTTTTCAAAAACACTTTGTATACATTCCAGCGTGAATCATTACAAATTTAAACTTTTTTCAAAAAAACATTTTCGAACACTTCGTATACATTCCAACGAGAATCATTACGAAGTCAAAGCGAAATGTCTTTTCAAAATACTTTTAAAACTACACAAACACATAAAGCTATTTTTCAAAGTGAACTAAGCAACTAAGAGCCCATAGATAACTACGGATGAAAAGGATGCTAATACCTTCCCTTTTCATATTTGCCTCCCGTACTCAGAATCTAACGAAGGTCTTTTCCTGTTCTTTTCACCTTCCCTCTATTGGATAAAAGAAAATTCGGTGGCGACTCTTGCTATCCGCAACATTTGCGATAAAAAGCAAAACAAACAAGTCAGTTCTCCCACTATGATACAGATACATTATGATTATGGATTTGTATTGTATTCAATTTTAAATTATTGTCTTTTTCATCTAGTTGTATGTTTCTTGTTCCATTTATAGCATCACTGCATATTATTCTAGACATATATGTATGGGGTGTTACAGTTGGTATCAGAGCAGGTCGATTCTTGTCCATGCCGTGAAACATCACTAGAAATTCTTTTCTCCCTCATATGTGTGTGTTGGTAGCCTGATTTCTACCATCATAGTTGAAACAACCGGCTGAACATCATCCGATAACTATATCAATGAAGTCGCCATCGAACGTTTTTTATCTCGCAAAAGGAGAAAGGTGAACGCATCGCGAAAACCTAAAAGGGATAAGACACGGTCTTGCGACCAAGAGATAGGGTAAGGGAATCTATTACGCGAAGGGAAGATATTAGCACCCCACACGCCCGTAGTACTCTACGGTATCCACGTCTACTTTCTGTCTAATGGGTGTGTTTATATCTATTTACTACTTAATTTCTATATTTGTATGCTAAAAGAGAATGCATGTGAAAGAAAAGAAAATAAAGAAAACACGGGGAAAAGAAGGAAGTATTTACAAAGTTTGCTCGATCGAGCCCCGTGACAAGATGCCTACGTATTCCCGCGTGCAATGGGAAAGTCATAGTGCCGTAGTTCGGCTCACATGTTTTGATGGGTTATGTGTTTTTTAATTATGAAAAAGAATTTTAAACACAATAAATAAAACCCGTAGGCAAAAAGTTTGCATTGGTTGGTTGTTTTTACCTTTGAAAAAGGAGTTTGAACCATTATTAAGTGTTTTAATTTGCAAAAGAAAAAGAAAACAATTTTTAGTTTTATTACATGCATGAATGCAAAAGAAACTGGAAAACAAACAAGAGAAACTATCTAATGCTGTCCCTAATGTCATCATGCATGGATTACAACCTAAGGTCTAACTTGAATCACTACCTAAGATAGAGTCGAGAGAATCCTAAGGGAACATGGAAAAGGTTTACAACCTAAATCTATGTCTATCTCGAATCGCTAGCTAAAGTAGAGTCGAAGATGACAAAAAAGGATGGAAAAGGTTTAAAACCTAAGTCTATGTCCGTCTCGTATCACTAACTAAAGTAGAGTCGAAGACGACAAAAGGGACGAAGCAAACAAGTACTTTGGCAAAAGCACACAAACAATGCAATGCAAACAAACAAATGGCACACAAGCGCAGGAAAAGGAGGAAGTCCCATAGCCTCGACAGTAACGAGCATACTGTGAGTCAATCAGGAGCCGACACATCCAATTCCTGTGAAGAGCAAATGATGCGAGTTCTACAATAAATGCGAACCCCAGGAAAGCATGGAGAGTCAGAATAGGGAACTCTTGCCACTTTTATTATTGACTCGATAAAGGAAGCAACACGATTCAAGGCCGAAATGACACGGACTAGAACTGTGCGGGGGGTTGATTGCGGACCCTTTTTCCGACTTGCCCATATATCAATGACTCGATGATAGGAAATATAAAAAGCGGGACTTTGCTTAGTGGTACCACGCTAGGTGTCCTAACCACTCTGACCTATGCAAGCACAAATGTAAACACTTACTGAGAATTACCTCCCTATGCAGATGGAGGATTTTAAACAAACCAAACACAATTAGCAAACAGAATCGCCCTAAACGGGTCTTTAAATAAACCAGAGGGGTTCCTGAACATGCTCCAACCACGAAGCCCCTTCATACATCTCTATTCCTACTTCTCATGGCAAGGAAAGCGGTAAAACCCTACTTCTCATGCTCTCTAGAAAACCGGTAAATGAAATGCGATAAATAAGGTAAAATAAATACCAAACGGATATTAAATCCGAAGAGCACGCAAGCTAAGAAATACTCCGGAAAACTTCAAGTACTGCTGGCACGCAATAAAGAAATTCGGTGAGAAGTGTGCGGAGGCACAAAAAGCATAATAAGAATGTGTGTCATACGCATCCAAGCAAATACACCGACAAGATCATAATCCGCATACATACAGGATGTGCATCGATATGCATGGTCAAGAAATGTGTCTATACACACCGACGATATCCAATAAACCCGCAAGAAACTATCCGTAAATACAGACAAAGGGGCACACACATGTGTGCGAGCAACAGGTGTGGATTCTACACATCCAAATCAAATCAGATAACCTGCAAAAGATGGTGAAAACCAAGCAGACAGATAAAGAGCACACACACATGTGTGTAACATCAAAAACATGGATCCTACACATCCAAGTCACAGGTATAATACTCCGCGCACCTCGCATACAAAACAGAGTGTCAGAAATAGTAATGAGGCTTTTTAAATAAAACATAAGACGCAAAAAATGATTATTTACAATGAAATCGAAGTATTGAAAATAAATTCCTAGTAAGGGCAGCAACCAAGTTGCTCTAAAGCTATCCTAACTGTCTCTAAAAAATGAAGGAAAGGCTATGAATTACTCATGCGAAAGGAAACTAGATAACTACACAATTATCAAACTAAATCCTACGAAATCGAATCATTAAAAGTGGATTTGAAATTTTACTTACAATCCTAAAGTCTACATTTAACTATAATTAGACGGTATAAAAAAAATCCTAGAGTTTCAAAGAAAATATGGCATTATACTCCTAAGTTAATTCAAGTAACATGAGAGAAACATACTTTTAAATATGTTATTCAAAATGAATTAAAAAAAGTAAAAGAAATTAATTAAAAAAATATTTAAAAAATATAGAAAAAGTTCTAAAATCCTAAAATGTCAGAATATATTTTTTTTATATATTTTTTACAAGTCAAAAAAATCGAAATCGAAATCAAAATTGAACATGTGTTAGTATTGTGAAGCATGGCGCAGAGGGGTGTATTGCTGAATTTCCAATTTGAACTAAATCTATTGAATTAGGGCGCTGGACCCAGAATAAAGGGCGTATGAGTCAAAAATTCGCTAGGCCCAGTTCAATATTGTACTAAGCCCGTTTCAGTTTTTTGGTCTAAATCCAATTTCAGTATTTTTGTCCAAACACCATGGTCATTATTTTTTATTCAGATTTTATAATAACATTTATTTCATGTAACACTATATCAATTGGTCAAAACATTTAATTAAATTATTCAGAAGAAAAGAAACGAGAGTCCGGAAGAAGATTGGAGATGAGTGTGGGAGTTTTTCTTGTATTCTGTTATGGAGTGTCAGTGAGAGTAAAAAAACAAAAAAAAAAACTCAAAATGATTGTTACTATAAAAAAATGGATTCTGTTGAAGTTTTTGTTCGAAAAACGATGGAAGTGTGAGAGAGGGAGAGTGTTGTTGAGTGAAGAAAAAAAAGAAGAAGAAAAGTGTAGTGAATGAATGAAATTGATGGCTGTTACAGTGGAAGGAAAGAAAAAGAAAAAAAAAAGGGTGTGAGTGTGAAGACAACAGTATGTTGAGAAAGAGAATGAATGGCACTGTGATGAAAGAAAATGAGAATTCTGCCTTTTTTGTTTGTTTTTCCCCGCCAAAACTATTTCTTTTTGAGTTTCTTGCTAGAATCTTAAGATAAATAAATGCAGCAGGAGTATAGATGTGGTTACCGTAACCAAAACAAATAACCCGCGACATATGCACAGCTGCCGCTTTTCCATTACGCATGCCATGGCCGTATGGTAATCTTTGCATTTATGTTCATGCAGCCCTCTTGATGAACATATAACTCGAGATATAGGCCTCTTCTTGGCGATATCCCCAAACCAAACTTGGAGAAGGCATACTAGTGAACAACTTTCATGTGGAAAGCTTTTCGAATCGAAGCCCGTAGCATGCCTAAAAATGACCCTGAAGTCGTGTCACCGAAACTGGTTGCACAATCAGCAATTATTCAAAAGCTTTGCTGACCACCAACTCAGTTTGAACATGCTACTTTACGACCCTATAATTTCTTCGATACTCGACCAAACAATGCGAACTTAGTGCCATTGGAAAGATGACGTGTGGAAGAACAAATTTGTAGTTCGCTGCCGATTTAAATGGAGCATAAATCACGGAGAAAAAAGTGTTTGAAGTTTGTCGTATGATTGTTCGATGAAAGTCCTGGCTTGGCTGGGCAAGTTTTAAACATGACTCGCGGCAATTTTCCAACTTTGAACCATTAGTTACGGTGCTTCGTATTTTCCGCTCCGACGTCTGAAACGAAAAAGTTTCTAAACAAAACTTGTAGATTACATGACAAACTACAACTTTCATGTTTGGAGTTTTTCCGTGCGGCGATCGAATCAACGAGAAAACAGCCTCAAACATGTGCACAAAAACTGTTCGATGAAATGCTTCCGTAGCCATGGCAAAAAATGTGTATGCTGTCTTGCATTTTGGCAGTTTCAAACCATTAGTTATGGCGCACCTTATCTTCCGCTCCGACGTCCCAAACGGAAAAGTTTGTAAATGAAATTTGTAGAGTACATGGCAATCTCCAACTTTCATGTTCGGGGTTTTTCTGTGCGGCGACCGAATCATTGACAAAAACAGCCCTGAACATGTGCACAAAAACTACTCGAATCTTACAAACATAACGAATTCTTATTTTCCGAGCCTTATAACTTCCGATCCGAGTCCCAAATGAATTTGACTCCTTCAACAAAGTTTTAGATTGCCGTGAGATGAACAACTTTACAGTTGAACTCTTTTTAATTCGAAGCCGATAACTATGATAAAATCGAACTGAAACTGTCACCTTGAGCATAGAAACAAACACTTCAAAATATTTCAAGTGTTGAATTTTGAGAAATGATAAACCGTAACTTCCGAGCTCCGTAATTTCTGATCCGATTCCTAAATGGATTCGATTTCTTCAGCAAAGTTGTAGATTACCGCTAAATGAACAACTTTGATTTTGAACTTGACTCAAATCGACGCCTCGAAACACGTGTAAAATACCCCCGAAGTCGAGCACTTGAACACCTTAAAAAACACTTAAAATTTCACTAAGTGTAAACTCCAAAAGTTATGAACACTAAAATTCGGAGTCTCATAACTCGAAATCAGGGCATTTCTGGAAAAATCTTCAGAAGAACAAAGTCGGAGTACGAAATGCGCTCTCTCCAACGACTATTAATTCACAAACTTCTGACCACAGACGGGCAAGATACGGATGCGGAAACATGGCTCCGTGAACACAAAGTGCTTAAAACTAGAAAAAATTTCTAAGTCCAAGATTACTCAAAATGCAAGAAACCTCATTTTCACCCGATTCTTCTGACTTTTCTCAACAAATGATCGTATTTTCTCGAATGTCGACTTTTGACCATAATTTCGACCCGAAATTCCACCCGGTCAAACTTTGACTTTTGTTGACTTTTTGATACATGCACTCAAATATCATTTTATCCGTTCGTTCTTGATTTTCTGATGAATCGCGTGGATCAATAAGCCGTATACAGATACTTCACCACTCACAGAAGACCGTAGAATCAATTTGGGCTCAAATATTCGACCACAACACACTGTAGCTCGAAATTGTAATCAATATCCACCTGATAGGCGATCGAAACACCAAAACTTCAATTCGCGAGATAATCAGAAGCTTCTGGACACACATATCTTGCGTAACGAGATGACGCTGGAAACAACGATACTTCAGATATTCGGCTTTTGAAACCAAACCTCTTCTTCAGAATTGTACAGGTTCATACGATTTGAAAATCTCGAACCCATGGTTAATGCATGAATGATATGTATGCAATGCACCTACTGATTAAGTGTTATCCAATTTATTTATTAGTAAAATGAAGAGGGCGAATTTTGGGGTGCAACAATAGTATTCAATCGTTGGGAGTGGTCATCTCACTGACAGCATATGCGATAAATAAGATCACGGTAGAGCCACCACGAGGACACGTAAGATACGAAGCGACTCGAGCTGAGATGGTGGAAACCTGCTGAGCTAGGAAAGTATTGGGATTATTGAGTATTAATGGAGCGTTTGGTGCAGAGTAGTTGACGACCTTGTCGTGGTAAAGACATGAAACAACGGGATTTTTCGAGATTTGATTGGGCAAAGTGAGACCTTATCTAGACCCCGGTAGTAGTGGAGTGAATTTTGAGAGGAACTTGAGTAGGACTATAAAAAGGAATTTTGAGATGGAATGGAGTTTGAGACCATTGAGAATTAACTGCTCAATCCTGATACCAGTGGAGGGAATGACTTGAAAATCTATCAAGCGAAATACGTTTGGGATTTTTGGCGAAGGAATCAAAACCTTCTGGCTACCGTGATGTGGAAGGTACTTGGATGAACAAGGTGTTTCACTCCGAATCATTTTATTATGTTGTAAGATGTGCTTGGATTACTCAGTAAAGGATTGATTGAAAGAGTAGATGTGAAAATCTCTAGTTGGGAGAATATTGGACATCCGATTAGGGGAATGGCTACTGTATTTTCGTTCATGCTAATTTGTGAATGAGTCCTAGAACTACGCTAGGCGACAGCTGAAGCAAGTGAAAGTGCGATGTTTTGTAGCCTAAGTTTCATACTAGTTATGATTCGTCTAACCCCGAGTGATGCCACAGAACTACGCTTGGTGTTGGGAAGTTGGATGAATGGAAACTAGTGTCTTTTCGAAGCATCCACGGGATCATCGAAGTCATATCAACTGTTTGAACTTTGGTATTCCTATGTGAAGAGCTATTCATAGAATTTCTTATGCATGCACTATGCAAGTGAGTACGCGCATGGCATAACGATTCGAACCAAATTCTTAACTGTTCTGATCTAGTTTATTATTCCTAGTAAGTAAACCCTGAGCGTGAGGCACTCTTAGGTTTTAGCATCCTAAGGAGTGTAGTTTGAAGGCTTTGAATATCGATGACCTTAGTGAGGACCTGTTCGGACATTGTCGTCCGTGACTATATGATACACGTGGATATTATTATACGCTATTGGCTAGGTTACGTGAGTACATGGCCTCAGAGTCGGACCACCATGCTAGTTCTACTGGGAATGTATAGCACCACAATATTGCTATCGTGCACGAGATCTGACATATGTAGGACAACATTGACCCAGAGCTTAAGGTAAGTTCTTGGTTGGTATTCGTGAGAGGCGAACTCGAGTTCTCATGAGGTAGGTGTAGCAAGAACCCATGTGTCGTGCTAGGTAGTAGCGAACTATCAAGCGATAGTGGGATGGACCAAACCTTGATACTACACTTATGAGGACCCCAAGTGGTCGTAACCGCGTAGATGATATCAGATGACACCTTGTCCATGCTTCTTGTTTCATAAAGTGGTAAGTAATGAATATGCATGACTGCTAGAGGAGAAACAAATGAGAAATTATTATATCTTGGTCGACGTGTTGTGGGGGTAGCCTTTACCATTGGTGATCAGTGTTGGAATAGATGAGGCATATTTTGGTTTAGCTGATATAAGATGTATCTAAGGAAATAGCGAGGCAATCTTAGTAGTTTAAGTGGGAATCAAATTTTCAGTTGGGTTTAAGGAGAATCTTGAGGCTGTGCTAGTATGGGACTTCATAGTTAAAGAAAATAGTATGAGGATTAGTATTGGTTTGTAGAGTAAGTCAGTGGTGCCAAGGGAAACTAAAGTATTAGGAACAATGTAAGTCTATTACTTAGGCGTAGTGTAATTGCGAAAAGATTAATATGATCAGTTAAGTTTGATGAGTTAGCATAGACGTTTGTAATACGGTGGGAGAACTGACTTTTGGAATTTATTTTGCTTTTCATCGCAAATGTTGTGGATAGCAAGAGTCGCCATCGAATTTTCTTTTATCCAATTAAGGGAAGGTGAAAAGAACAGAAAAAGACCTTCGTTAGATTTTGAGTAAGGGAGAAGGTTATGAAAAGGGAAGGTATTAGACCCTTTCCATCCGTAGTTTTCTACGGGCTCTTAGTTGCTTTTAGCTCACTTTAAAATAAATTTGCTTTCTATGTGTGCGTTTAAAAAAATGTTTTTGAAAAGGCATTTCGCTTTGACTTTGTAATGACTCACGCTGGAATGTATACGAAGTGTTCGGAAATGTTTCGTTTTGAAAAGTGTTTAACTTTGACAAAAGTGTGAGGTGTGAAAAGTATTTTGATAGAGCAAGCAACTAAAAGTCTTATTACCTACTCAGAACGTTGTTTTCGTGTTTCCGCTTTCTTTAGAATAGTGTTATCCATACCATTAGTTGGTAGGTAACCCTATTCGCTGGATGTAAGGACATCAAGGGACATCGGATGGTCATAGAAGGAAACTTGTAGGAGTATCCTAGCACATTCGAATGGACAATCATCACTTTTTCGTAGGCAACAATTGAGGGACGAGATCATGTATTCGTAGGCCACGTCGAGGGACTATGATCTTTGTATCGGAGGGACTATGATGATATGTTTGTAGGCAACGGTGCTAGGATACACGCTCGAGGACTGACCATTTATTCGAAAGCCAGCGAGAGAGAATACTCTAGGGGGTGCATGTGTGAAAAGAGTGTGTTAAATTCAGATAGATTATCTTGCAATTAGAAGTAATCTATGTTCGTTTTTATCTTGCCATACACGCCTAGTTACTAGCAGTTTATATGGGTGCGAAAAGTAAATTGCAGAAAGTAAATCCTACGCTATTACATGGCTTCGGGGCAGTTACATAATATAGGAGTGCGGGAAGTAAAGGCATAAAATATAAATCTACGCTATTACATGATAAAACTTTGCGACCTATACATCCTTTCTAGAATTGTAAATGCGAAATAAGAAATAGATAATTAGAATAATAAGAGAATGTTAGCAAAATGTTTTGGAAGTTAGTAGAAATAAGGTTTTTAGGTTAGTAATCCTAATTAGATGAGAAAATAATTTTTTGGGAATTTTTTGGGTTGATTTTAATAAGGAAAAGTAATTTAAAGTCAATTTTATGGTTAATTAACAATTAATTAAAATATGCATGCAAAAATATTAATTTTTATGTCAAAAATTAAATAAATATTTTTCTGTACTAAATGCAAAAAGAAATTATTTTTGGTGATTTTTTGATGTGTTAGAAAATTGTTTGAAAAGAAATTAAATTATAAGGAAAAAATATGAAAAGAAATAGAAAATTGTTAGTTTTGAAAAAGTTGTAAAAAGAAATGCTGGAGCCAGGGATCAAACCCCTGACCTCCTGGATATACCACACGCATGCTTGCCATCTGAGCCAGGCTGTCTTGGTGTTTTAGATCTGCAAGCAATTGATTATAAACGTTGTAAATTATACAAATTGGAACAAATAAACACGCGCGCGCCTGTGGGCCCCTGGGCATTTGAATGAACCAATCGCGTGATGCCACACTTAGGTCAGAAGACTCCGGCGAGTCAAACTGTCGCTCAGGGCGGTCTTCTTCGTCTTCTTCGATCATCAAAAATTCAAACCTGCAAAATAATGAAATTTAAAGGAAGATATCATGGCTACCCCCCTAAATCGACCCTTGCGAATCTAATGGTGATAACCGTTTGGCCTGAAACGGCCTGGATTGTCCGTTTCGAAGTTTCTCTGATCTGAAGTCCTAACAATGGCAGTCTGTGATTTATGCGTCAAAGTTCACATGTAATGCATCAAACATGTTCTAATGGATACCCTGAGATCATACAAACAATCGAAAACAGTTAATAATGCACGAATTATGAAAATCAATTTTGAGAAATTTACCAAAATGGTGATGCTTGGGTGGCACGATCTGGAATGGCTTGGCTTCGTGTAAGGGATTGGATTGATTGTTGGAAAGCTCAGGAACACGAATGGATCAATGAGAAGGCTTGAAAGTGGCTGCAAATAGGATTTCGAAATTTGCAACTTTGTAAGAATTTTGTAAATTTTAGGGTTTGCTCATGAGGCTAGGGTTTCGTCCCTTGTTCTTGTGAATGTGTCATGTATTTATAGAGCATGAGATTTGATCAAAAAGAATGAAAAAATATATTGCTTTGAATGCAAAAATATTTCCTTGTAAATTTTCATCAAATCTTTCCAAAATTGGATTTTCCATTCCTTGTAGCATCTTGCACGAATTTGGCATGTTTTATGGACTTCCTTGGTCCTCAAGATAGATAGAAATCAAGCCCAACTTGTTTTATACCTTACTTTTGTATTTTATTTAATTTAAAATTGAATTAAATGCTTTAAATTCAAAATTAAATTAAAAAAATGGAAAGGAGGCGTGGCAAGGTGTAGAGAGGCCATGGATAATGTTAAGATCTAGTTTGGATCATAAAATTATAAGCCCATTTGGAAAAAATTTGCATTTGTCAAGTATTTCTCTTTGTGCACCTCTTCAAAAATGCTCAACTTGTGCAAGGTGTATCTTGCTCAATTTTTAACATTTTTGGGTGTTCTTGGACTTTTTAGAAAGCTCAAGATGTCCTCTAAACCGCCTCTTTAGTTTCATCTCAATTGAAGTTTCCATGCTGATGATCACTTCTTTACAAAAAGTTGACTTTTTGTTGACTTTGAAAAAGACTTGTAATGTTTTGATCCATAACTTCCAAATGAAGCATTTTCTGCCCAAGCTTGTGAGACATGAAGTTGTATAGAATTGAATTCTCTTCAAAATGAGTTGTGGTGGAAAAATTTCTGATAAAGTATGTGAAAGTTATGCCTAGTCAAAGTTCTGTTGACTTTTATCTAAGAAAGCCCAATTTGGAAACTTTGACTTTTGATCAATTCTTGACTTTTCTTGATGAATCATGATCAACCCTTTATCAAATGATGAATATCACTTCAAAATATTGGTGTTGACCAAAAATCATGAAGTTTGACTCTATGTTGACTATAGTTGACTTTCTGTCCAATACAATTGATTTTCAACCATCTGAGCAATTGTCTGAGGAAACTTGACTTGTAGGGCTTGAAACTTGACATGGAGATTCTTTGAAGCATGTGCTGAGGCATGATGACCACTGGAGATGTTGGAGGCTCATCTTGACTTGAGAATGGCCAAACCCTAGTTTGGGTTGATTGCTAGAGAGGTTTGTCCGTCAACCCGTGGAAACTTTCGAGTATAGATATGTGAAATGTCTTGAGAAGTAGGAGGGAAATTTTTGGTATAACAGTTGCCCTCGCTCAATCTTCTTGTACCGAAGATTTAGATTGGCACGCTTGCCTTCGTGATCTGAAAGAAGAAGATGATTGAACACTAGAGTACACCTAAAAATTTCCACCCGTTGTTGGTAGATGATGCACTGGAATGGGCTTACAGATTCCATTTGGAGAGGTTGGTGACTTCACTGGGGAGTGATTCGTACGCTAGACTCATGAACGTCGCTTGAATAGGAGAAACGTCGGAGATGGGCTTAAGATGCCATCAGGAGAGACTGATGCTGGGGAACGAGCCGTACGTTTAGACTCTGCAAGTATTCTTGAAGGTAGAAGGGAGCACGAAGATGGGCTTACGATGCCATCCAGAGAGAATGATGTTGAGTCGTACGTTAGACTTCACGCTCGTCTTTGAAAGAAGTTATTGGTTGGTATTGGGTTTTAACCAAATATGCAGCATTTTGAAGGTGGAGAGATGTCGACAAATAGTCGGAGATGGGCTTAAAGATGCCATCCAGGGCGGCTAAGTCGTATGCTAGACTTTGTAGTCGCTATTGATAATAAGAGAGAGTTAGAATAAACCTTCGTCCTGGTTATTATGAGGTAGATAGTTGGCAGAATGTGGAAAGCTTTCCCGTCTTGCTTCGGGTGTTGATCCAATGCCCGTTGTCGGAAGACAACTTGTACGGTCTTTCAGATTGGGTTCCCCGTCTTGTTTCGGGTATTAATCCTGGACCTTCCATTTGGAAAAGATTTGCACGGTCTTTCGGATTGGGTTTCCTTTCTTGCTTCGGGTCTTTTGGATTTGGATCTAGTTTGGATCACTATATCTGTATGCTAAAAGAGAATGCATGTGAAAGAAAAGAAAATAAAGAAAACACAGGGAAAAGAAGGAAGTATTTACAAAGTTTGCTCGATCGAGCCCCGTGACAAGATGTCTACATATTCCCTCATGCAATGGGAAAGTCAGAGCGTTGTAGTTCGACTCATATGTTTTGGTGGGTTTTGTGTTTTTTACTTATGAAAAAGAGTTTTAAACACAAAATTAAAACCCGTAGGAAAAAATGGTTTGTATTGGTTGGTTGCTTTTACCTTGAAAAAGGAGATTGAACCATTATTAAGTATCTTTATTTTCAAAAGAAAAGAAAACAAGTTTTAGTTTTATTACATGCAAGGATGCAAAAAAGACTAGAAAAAATCAAAGGAAACTATCTAATTCTATCCCTAATGTTATCATCCATAGATGGCCCTATGGTTGAGGATAAAAGTCTAAGCTCGAAGACTATCCTACCCGAGAAAACCTAGGGAAACTATCCTAACATCCACCTCGGTTGAACGACCAAGGGATGAAGAAGTATTAAGCAAACAAGTGCTTTGGCAGAAGCACACAAATAATGCAATGTGCAAACAATTGTCAAACAAGCGTAGGTATAACCTACATATCAAATGATGCAAGTTCTGCAATAAATACGAACCCCAAGAATGAGTGGAGAGTCAAAATAGGGAACTCTTGCCACTTTTGTGGACTCGATGATGGGGTGCAACACGATTCGCAGGCAAGCGACACGCACTGTAATCAATTCGATTTACGCACTTTTCTTGCCCATATATCAATGACTTGATAGCAGGAAATATAAAAAGCAGGACTTTGCTTGGTGGTGCCACGTCGGGTGTCCTAACCACTTCTGACCTATGCAAGCACAATTGTAAACACAATGAAAAACGCCTCCCTATGCACGGAAGAGGACTTTAAACAAACCAAACTTAATTAGCGAATAGAAGCACCCTAAACGGATCTTTAAATAAACTAGAGGGGTTCCTGAACATGCTCCAACTACGGAAGCCCGTTCATACATCTCTATTCCTACTTCTTATGGCAAGGAAAACGGTAAAACCCTACTTCTCATGCTCTCTAGAAAAGCGGTAAAAGATTGCGGTAAACAAAGTAAAATTAATACCAAACGGATATTAAAATCTGAAGAGCACTGCAAGCTAAAAATACTCCGGAAAACATCGAGTAAACTGCCATCAACAAAGCAATAATAAGAAACAGCTCGATCAATATAATCCACAAGGTGATATCGTGCAACTTGTGTGTGTAGCAAGCAAGCCCTCATAACAATCGGAACACCTGCGCAAAGGTACATATCCATACAAAATAATAGAATATGTGTTTCTCGTAACATGAGAAAACACAAAGCAAAATGCGTTTAAAACGCAAACAGAACCACGGGAGAAGGGGGATGTTAGTGTACCAAGATTAGGTACCTAACCAAAATATCCTCAATGTACCTTGCACAAGTCAACAAACGTGTCAAAAATAACAAGGAGGCGGGAATATAATTGCATATTCACATCACAAGTCAAAATATGATCTAAATGTGAAAAAAATGGAATGTAAACATGTATAGCAACATAAGAATGGAAAACCGGGAAGCCACGCACATATAATGCAAAATAACCCATAAACGATATCAAAATCGAGCTAAATTCATCACAATAATCCTTAAATGCAATGCTAAACAAAGTTAGAGACCTTGAGTAGCTAGAAACTAAAAATCTACTCTAAAATGGCCTAGAATGCATTATTCACAAAGAAAACTAAGCATGGAAGGTAAATTACTAATAGAGGGAAGCAACTACACATCCTAATGTCTTCCTAAACATCTAAAAAATAGAGGAAAAGATCGCAAACTAAACATGCAAGAGGAACCTAGAAGACCATGTAAGCACCTAACTAGTTCCTAGGAATCGAACTATTAAAGGTTAGTTTTGAAGTTCTATTTACAATACTAAGATGAGGTTTATATTTAACTACAATTAAATGGGATAAGACATCCTAAAGTTTCTAAGAAACACATGGCATTATATTCCTACAACTAGCCAATTCAAGTGACAAAGGAGAAACATGCTTTTAAACCATACAACATAATCGAAACTTGAGAATTAAGAAATTATTGAATTCAAATAAATATAAAACTCTACAAGTCATTAGCTAACCTATACTAAATGGTCTCAAACAAAATTTACAAGAAATTTCATTATTGAAACAAAACTATGTGCAAAACTAAGTCAAAACGATCAATCGTCACTCTAAGGGTTAACTAGCATGGTACCCTAATCATATGACTCAATTATCAATTGCAAATAAATTTAATAACTACCTAAACATGTCAACATGTTAATCAAAAGTTATTTGAAGGTTAGAACAAGTATTAGACATTATATGGAAAGAAATTGATTCCTAACTAGGTGAACTAGCAAACAATTACCTATGTTTGTATCATACGAAAGGAAAATCGAATAAAAACCTAAAAAGATCTAAGAATATACTAGAAAATACCTAAATACCCCTAATATCTAATAGAACCAACATATTATTTTTAGGAATTTTTATGGTTAAGAAACAAACGAAAATCGCATCTAAATGCGAAGTATTATGGGAAAAATCGCCTCTAAACATGTTATCGAAAACCATTAAAACAGGATCGAAATTTAATTACAAAAAAAACCCAAAAAAATGTGATAAAACTCTAAAAGTCCTAAATTAATAGGAACCTATTTATTCGGATTTTTATTGTTGAGAAGCGATCGAAAACCACATTGAAATGTGCACGGTATCATGGGGAAATCGTTTCTAAACATGCTATCAAAAATTGATTAAAAACTAATGGAAATCAATTATAAAAAAAATCACAAAAAATGTCAAAAATATCCTAAGACACTAAAAATTCATAAATGTATTTTTATGTATTTTTTATGTATCGATGGAATCAAAATCAGGAGCTAAATTGACAATGTGTTGAAGTTATGAACATAGGAATCAGGGGGGTGTAAAACTGAATTTCCAATTGAACTAGAACATAGTTATATGGCGCTAAGGTACATCCAGAATGGGGGTGTGGGCAGGAATTCGCTAAGCCCAGTCCGCTAGTTGCTCTAAGTCCATAATACTTGGATCTCTTACCCAAACAAAAAATTGATTTTTTTATATTTTTCTGTTATGTCACGTTTTTTATTATGTGTGATAACTTTTATCAATTGGTCACATTCAATATTAATTATCACATTAAAAAATAAAATTAAATGAATGGATAAATAAAAAAACAACGTGACGTGGCAGATCCGGGTTGGTGGATATGGTGTGACTGCATGAGCCAAAGAGGAAGGGCCACACTTAGGGTAAGAAAAGGGTCGTCGGAGCTGGCCATCTTCTCTGGCATGAAGTACCAACATTAGACGAGATTCGATTGACGGTGCTTTCTCCCTACACCCTGTTGTGTAGTCAGCAAAGTACTCGATAAAGGATCATTGACTTTATTTATCATTAGGGACCCCCGTTGTGTCTAGAATCACCCTGTGAGTTAGGGAGGGATATCATTACTACAGGTACTGTCGGTGACTGTTCGTGACTTGTTATTATTGGTGACTTTGTTATTAATGGTGACTTGGTATTTTCTAGTATTTTTCTGGTATTTTCTATGGAGTTCCAGTTTGACGTCGAACCTTTGAACCTACGATATTTAGATTGGGTTTCTATTTGATGTCTTGATTGAGTGTCAAGCTTTTGACCTTGTGACATTTATCCAAGATTTCAATACAATAATGGTTTAATCTACAGGAAATATCATGAAAGTCATAAACCCCTGGTCAATGCATAATGTACTTGCATCTTAGCATGTTTATTTTTCAAAAAAAGAAATATCAGAAAAATACATATGTATATACCCAGCATGCATATTCATTCATTTCATGCATTCATAATAGGTACTTGAAACTTGGGGATTTCTCTTACTCAGACCTGATATTTTCTTTTCAGAATTGTGAATTTTGACCTTTCACCACTCTACGATTAGAATCAAGTAATGGAACAACTTCGAGGGGAGTTGGATGAAATGAAGGAACATATGGCATTCCTTATTCTAGATGTCCAAGACTTAAAGGAAGAGAACCATCAATTGAAAACGCAGTTGGGTTTGATTATGGAAATCTTAGGGACCGTGTTGAGAAAGGGAGATGATCCCATATTTTCTACAAAAATAGGGGTCACCATTCCTCCTTATACTCTGGGGAATTCTTTGAGCCTTAAAGATGGGTATGCACCTCCTTTACCGCTCGGTGTTCCGGGGTCCCTCGTTCACATCCAATTCTTGTTTCTCAGAAAGATCCAGAAGGTAAAGCTCTTCAACCAGGGTCGTCACAATCTGAAAGGCAATTCGATCCTATCCCAATGCTATATGCTTAGTTACTTCCTCAATTTCTCAGGTTTCGGTTGGTTGAACTCCGAACTCTTGCCATGCCTGAAGGTTTTCTATTCGAGTACAATGTGGCGGCCAAGTGTGATTTCCATTCTGGGGCACCCTATCATGATACGGAAGATTGTGTGGTGTTGAAAAATTAGGTTCAAAGTTTGCTTGACAAAGGGATTATTCTGTGCACTCCCACAGGGTTGATCATACAAGCCAATTTTGCTCCAGCTGCTGATATGACCATTATTCCTGTTGTTGCACCTAAAAAGAAAACTCATGCTTCGAAGCGGGATAATCGACGGCTCCTGCCGCAGGCACATAAAAGCGTCGTGCCAACAGAATCAAAAGCAGCAGGAAAACCGTGCTCCTAGAAGATTCGACGTTATTCTGATGTCTTATGCTGAGGCGTTGACACGATTTCTTGAGCTCAAATTGGTAGTTCCAAAGGCCATGTTGCCGCTTCCTCCTCCTGGCAAGCGTATGAGTAGCTATGATGTTAATTTCGTTTACGCATTCCATTCCGATACCGTTGGACACAACATTGAAGATTGTTATGCATTCAAGTGTAGGGTACATGATCTGATTGATGCAAAAGCTATCAGTTTTATGCCAGATAGTCGTGTTCGGGTCCTCCGCTAGCTCGGCGAATTTCAAGACTTCAAAGTGCATCATCAAAAGCAACAATTCAAGTCTCCTCAATGGCAATTTCAAGATTCATTTGCATTCTCATTTGTAATCTTTCTTGTTTGTTCAATACTTACTTGCATGCAAAACATTTTCATCTTTTGAATGATAATCATAATGCATTGAATATGTTTGTCTTGAACTAATCCATTTGTATTCACTCCTAATTGTTTTCAAACGCTTTTGATATTCAACTCTTTTTATTAAAGCAAGACCTCTATGGGGAGGATGACGAAAACATACCAAGAGTCTTAAACGGTATTGATTTTGAATAAAAAACCTTGTTGATGATGTACATGCCTTGTTTCAAATCCCTAAACACTAGAGATATAAGGGAGTTAGACCCTCGTCAACCCCTTTGAGCCTTGAAGTAGGAGTTTCTTTTATGTTTAGAAAAACTCTCATTCTTAACTTGGGGCAGGGTAGTGTTTAATTGATCTGATCGAGCATTTAAAACTCATCACGAGTATACATCAAAGGATACAACAATGGCTATCCTCCAAAGGTTGAGAAACTGTAGCAGTCAAGTTTCACCTGTCAAAAATGTGCATCAAAGAAAGACAATACCCCAATAGGTATTCCTCATCTGCAAAGGACTTAGACCGCCACAATCACCTCTAGCAAATCAAAGATGATATGGGAATCAACGGCTTGTTTAAAAAAAATAAAAAAAAAACTGGAAAATAAAAAATGATAAAAGCCCGCTAAGTCAAACTTGATAATAAGTCGCTTAGGAAAAATAAAAAAGGGTAAATGTTTGGCAGGCCAGAAAGGCGAGGATAATCGAATAACATTCTCAGTAAAGAACACAATTGTTGATCAAGCACTAAGCAAAAAGGGTGAGTGGTTGTCTGTCCAAGAAACCTCGTCCTTAGAAAAGTCAGAGTTGCACGATCAAGAAACTGCGATGGTTTCTCAACCATCCAATTTCCTCTAGTGAGAGATGATTGCTCATATCGGATCAACTGAACTTAGGATTGGAGAACACCATGAAGGGGTGGGCACTAAATATTTTGAGCCTAAAAATCCTTCTTTCTAAAAACCGTGAACCAGGCCATGTTACAACCCTTAAAAGTCCTAATTGAAGCGAGGTTTAATTTGAAAGCTAAATCGTAATGAGAGCACGGTATCCTGACTCCTAGGAGGCTTGCTATAACTTTTGAGTTGGTATCACTAACTCTTTTGTTATGTTTTTGCACAGAAAAATGAGATGTTTCGACATCTTTTCAAAAGCTTTTTGTTTCAAGACAAGCATAGGATTTACATTAGAATTATCATTCTTAGGATAAAACATTCTTTGCATATAAACATGTGCTTAAACATCTAGGAAGCTTGTATAATGAGCATCAGGTGAACATCTGGATTGTCCCGAGGGGCAAATTACTCTAAAACTCTGTTGAATGGCCTTTTGAAAAATCATCATAATTTGGGGCAGTCGTCCCAAGGTTGACCAATCCCTTCAGAGATACAGGGGCATGTTGATTATCTGTGTTTCACTCGGGGTTCGAAGTTGGTGTATGGGTGACAGTTTGCAGATGCCTGATTGTTCATTTGAATGAAATTCCTATATCTTGAAGAATACTCTTCAATGTAGGTTCCTCCCCGACGAGTCTGTTTCTAGGCTGAAATGGTCTCCGGATTTGGTTTTTAGAAGTTTTTCAGGTCAATTTGTTCTCCTTGATTCAAGCCTTGACCTATTGATGTCTCTTTCCTCCATAAGTCGCACACTTTTTGTTTGTGCAAATCACCGGTTATCTTACTCGTGTTTGCATCACCTTTCCAGATGTTTGGGTATCCATACTTGGTGTATGGTAATCCAAGTGTTTGACATTCTTGAAGAATTATACCCCGCCTTTGGCCTGAGGGATATTATAGTTCTTGCAGACACTTTCTCCGGTGCCATTGTCTTGGAAATCTTTGTTGAGTCCGTCTTTGCTAGACGTTCTCATCCCTTTGCAATTTCACCTTCACGCAAGTGTTCTTTCTCCTTCGAGTCCATCTTCGCTAGACGTTCCTTTTTTTCCCTTTGCAAATTCATCTTCGTACGAGTGTTCTTTCCCTTTCTCTCCTTGCAAGTTCGTCTTGGCCCGACGTTCTCTTTCTTCTCGGAGTTCGTCTTTACCCGACGTCCTCTTCCTCTTACCAGTTCATCTTCTTATATTTGTATCTTTCTTCTCGGAGTTCACCTTCGCCTGACGTTCTCT
This sequence comes from Vicia sativa, assembly GCA_021764765.1. Taxonomy (NCBI): domain Eukaryota; kingdom Viridiplantae; phylum Streptophyta; class Magnoliopsida; order Fabales; family Fabaceae; genus Vicia; species Vicia sativa. Next base: position 181,011,027 of record CM038795.1, read on the forward strand.
TTCTTCTGCAAGTTCATTCTCGCACGAATGTTATTTCTCATTGAGTTCGTCTTCGGCCAACGTTTTCTCTTCTTATGGATTCCCCATTGTCAGGTATCTTACGGGTGTCTTCTCATTATCCCTGATGGAATTCAGTCTCTCATTCCCAGTAAACATGGATGAGAGATCCCCGAGTGAAACTGCTTTATGAAAAGAATCAAATGCAACGTCTATCAGAATGATATCTTTGATGAAATTCTTCAATAGATGTTATTGGCATTGTAAATACCCAGTGCAAGTTGTCGGTGCCCTTTTCAGTTGGGGTTCCCTAGTGGACGTTCATCGAAATCTCGATTGTGCTTTGATATAAGGTTGCATTCTATTTATCCTCTGTGGATACGGTATCTGATCCTTTAATCGCAGGTATTCATCCCCAGTGGGTTTGCATTTCCCGATATCCCCAGGTGGAGTTAGGGCACATCTCTCCTGACATCCCCAGTAGGTCGACACATCGTTTTCATCCCCAACCAGAGTCTTGATGGGTAACGGTGGAAGCTCTTCTTCAAGTATCCCTTTTTATTCCCCAATGGATCATTGTCCAGCATGACAGTTTACCATGATATCATCTCCTCAGCAGGGTTATATGACGGGTTTTGATATCTTCAAGTGATCTTCTCTAGATTTATCAGCTTGGTCGTATCCTTGGTTGATCGCCAATGCTATCTCCCCAGTGGATTATCATATTGAAGTTGATCATTCTGTGACCTTTGGTCGTCGGTTACTTTTATCTTTCGCAAAAATGCATCATCGCATCTGCATTACCTCTGAGGAAATTCATGCATTTTATAGAATTATAAGCTAGGAATATGAACTTCTGTCCCTAGTGGTGTTTCCGTATCTTTTTGAATCCCAACAAGGATAATTTCTTTGGTGTGTGGCTTTTCCTTTTGGAATCCGTTGCGTCTTGGTTTTCCCTGGTGCAACACGTCCTTTGGTGTTGAAGCTGCCATATTTCCCTGGTGCAACGCGTCCTTTGGTCTTGAAACTGCCCGTTTTCCCTGGTGCAACACGTCCTCTAGTGTTGAAGCTTCCAATTTTCCCTGGTGCGACACGTCCTTTGGTGGTGAAACTGCTAGTTTTTCCTGGTGCAACACGTCCTTTGGTGTTGAAACTGCCAGCTCTTATCCTGGTGCAACACGTCTTCAGCGTTGAAAGCAAGCCCTACCCTTGCTTTCTTCTTTTTGCACAAGAATTGGTTCGCTACCAATTCTTGGTCAAGGTTTGAGTATTGTGCTCTCTCCTTTGCGCATGATACAAGTTGCTCTGTATTATGTGTGAAGTTTGGTCAGCATTTCCAGTCTTCATCTTCGTTGAAACTGCCAGCTCTTACCCTGGTGCAATGTTCTTAGGACAGGTTCTCCTCCTATAACTTTTCGGGAATAAGGATCCCCTTGTCTCTCTTCTTAGAGTACAGCGCTCTGAGTCAGTGAAGCCTATTCGGAACTTTCTAGCCTTCGCAACACTAACCCGTCCGGTTATTCCTTGGCGTAATATGGTTAGTCTAGTCAGTGTATCAAGTCTTTGCTTCCACTAACGTGTCAGCTCTCCCCTGGAATTGCGGGTCATCTTGTGAGAACAAGAATCCACCTGTTTCTCTCCTTTTGTGAAGCCTAATTGGCATTTCCAGGTCTTTGCATCACGATCGTCCAGTTATTTTCTAGCGTAATATGGTTAGTCTGGATAACGTTTCAAGTCTTTGCTTACACTAATGTGTCAGCTCTCCCCTGACATTGTGGATTGAATTGGGTAGAAGCCAATTATCTTTAGGTCAGGATTATACCTGCACCTATCCTCGCAGAATTCAACATTTATTCTGTGATCTCTCTTGATGTGAGCCAGTTAAGCTCTGGCGCAACATATTCTTTTCTCCAGTGAGGTTCATTGGATTTTGAAAGTCCACACTTTTTCCTTGATGCAGCTTTTGGGATTTAGAGCGTAAGTTTTCGAGTCCGTTTTGGTATTCAATCACCTAACACCTTATCGCTCGAAAGGAAGACGCCAATCTTGCTCCCAAGCTTGAGGATGATTGAATAGGGGCAGCTGTTGTACCCCAAAATTTATCCTCTTCTTTTTCGCATTTCTGGCTTATAATTCGATTGCATAAACATACATGTAGTCGCATGCATATCATTGATCATGGGGTTACCAGGTTCAAGGTATCCCAAACTGTGAAAGAAGTGACTCTTTTCGGTTATCCCAGATCACTTTGGAGGCCGTTTCTCTAAGCCAAAATAATTTATTCACTTATTTCTCAATAAGTGGAGTTTTGGGTTTTCGACGCATTTCGGGCACTCCAGAAGGCGTATCTCTCAGATCGTCGGGTATTTTATGACGATTTTTGACCGGTACGTTCCCCTCATTATTATCTACAATTTTTGTTTGTAAGCCGGAGGCAAATTGTGTGAGGAAGATCCCCAAATGAATTGATTTCTCTAGAGGATTACACTGAATTTAAGTGTTGAATCGCGCGTTCTGCCCACTAAATGGTTTTTATCTCCTAGTTGGAAACTCAGAATTGAGCGGGACCGATTTCTAAAATTTCGTATCAAATCCATCTACAACTTTCAATCGCAACTCATGATCTAATTCCTCACCAATCAATACCAGAATTTTATTCTTTGGAGTTGATTCTGAGCTGAACCGAGCAATTTTCATCTGATATGCGAAGTTCGAAAAATCACATCTCGCTCGATTTTTATTGAAACGAGATGGGACCAGTGCCAAACGTTCCCAAATTTCGTTAGCTTCGATTGTCTCAGAATAACTCATTTGCAGATTTTGAACTGAAGACCCTCGTTCGAGGCATTTTCTCTGAAGAGCGCATTAAGAATTATGCATATGTCAGTTGCCTAAAAGCTGCGCTAAAACTTCAAATATTCAAATTTCCTTGGCTGTTCACCCGATCGAGTCGGAATTTTGATTCAAGCAAGCAAAATCGCATTCCATAAACTTTTTGTTTATATTCCGACTGCAAATTCCGCACGAATTTGGCTGTTTTGGATTAATTACAAAAATTATTCGGATAATTATGATTTGGGCTTTATAATGGATCTAAGGCACTCTTAGGCCCACTCACAAAACTATAAATATATATTTTCCTTCACAATTTGAGGAGGGAGATTCATTTTCTTAATTTCCACCTCAAATCATACCCCAATTCTCTCAACACAAAGCAAGAACAAAAGTCAAATTTCAACTTTCTCTCCAAGCAACCACCACAAGCTGCCACTGGACCTCTTGCTGATAGTTGCCGCCACCGCAGACCGCGCTAAGCGCGCTTACTGCACTAAGCGTGCCTTGTAATATCTCTTCTGCTCATTCAAGCTTTCTCCTCACAGGATCTTGCTCCTCTTCTCCTTCTTATGCTCGAATCTGACCTAGAGGGAGCCAATTCCTCTTAATTTCTCCTCAATTTCAAGAATTAAACAATTCTCCTTCATATTCTTCGATTCAACATTGAAGACTTCAAGTTTCTTCGAGGATTCAAGGTTAATTTCAAGGATTATCGTCAATTCAGTGCTGATTTGATATTTTCTTTGAAGAGTACAAGGAATTCCTCTCCATTTTTTTGATTCAAACTTCAAGTTTAAGTAGGTGTTTAGTTCAATTAAGCACTTATTTTAAGCTATTATTGACTTTTAGATTTTCTTGAAATTGAATACTGGAGTTGCATGCAAATTAAATGTAGATTCTGATTTGAAAACTTTCATTCTTGAATAATTTGATTTGAATCAGATTTTGCAATGTTATTCGTGTCGGTGTGAGGATTTTTGTACATAGCATACATGCATTTGTATTTCCCTTGCATATAGGTCACGACTTGTGCATCTTGCATCATCTATGACATGCTCATTCATTAGAGAGCATTTAGATTGTTTGGATTGCATTTGTTTCATGATGTGGTGAGGTATCATTTACATTCGAAGTGCGTCGACATGTAGATTCCAAGGCATCTTGATCACTAAGTACATCATCCATCGTACATAGTTCATGCATATGCATCTCACGTGTTTGTGTTAATGCACAACTAGGATTTGACATAATCATTCATTACCTCTTTGCGGTATGACTTACTTGCATTAGTTATTTGCATATGCACATAAGAAGTGTTGATTAAACTCGCATTCTTAACATGTTCATACATCGTAACTTTGCATAATGTACATTAGCATTGCTTCACCTTGTATTTTTAACATGCTCACGCATAGCTTTGCATACATGAGCATTAGAATCATCATCTTGCATTCCCCACATGTTCATGCATAGATTTTCATCTAAGAACATTGGAACCATTGCATAACTTGCGTTCTTAACATGCTCACGCATAGCATTGTCACGTGAGCATTGGAATTATTACTCCACCTTGAATTCCACACATGTTCATACATAGCATTGTCACATGAGCATTGGAATTATTGCTCCACCTTACATTTCACACATGTTCGTACATAACATTGTCACATGAGCATTGGAATCATTGCTTCACCTTGAATCTCACGCATGTTTATGCATAGCATTGCGCATGAACATCAGAACTATTGATTCATCGTTGCATTTCTCATATGTTCATGTATTGACTCTCATTCATGAGCATTGGAACGGTTGCCTGACCGTATGAATCGAATTTTGGCATAAGAACATCATGGACAGGTGGTTCAAATCAAAAACAGGGATTATGCAGGTTACAGACCGCGCTTAGCGCCACCAGGAGCGCGTTAGGCGCCAAACTTACTGACTTTTGTATTGCAGGTCGCGCTTAGCGCGGTCCAGAGCAGGCTAAACGCGAAAGCTTCCGTTTGGGTTGTGCTTAGCGCGGTATACCAGGCTTAGCGCGACCTGGAACTGGTTTCTTTCTTCTTTCTTAATTCTAATTGAAAACCTCATGTGTTCTAATATTCTTAGGCACTGTTTGAGATGTTGCTGCATGAGCTTGTGTTATAAGCATACATGACACAATACCTCGGTGTTTTGCGTTTGTATACCCACGTATACATTCTTTTTCTTGATTTTTGGGTCTAACTCCCTTCTTGCATGTGTCTTGTGTATGTATACCCATGTATACATTCCTTTTCTTGCTTTTTGGGTCCAACTCCCTTCTTGCAGGTGTCTTTGCTTCATATGCGTCTGAGCGCGTATTCCGCTTGCTTTTGATACTTTTAGCTACTTCTCACCGGTTTACTCTTATTGCGTGGCTGCAGTACTTGAAGTTTCTGGAGTATTTCTTTAACTTGCAGTGCTCTTCGGATTCTATATCCGTGCGGTAGTTTCTACATCATTTATCGCATTCTCTTACAGCTTTCCTAGATATCATGAGAAGTAGGGCTTTACAGCTTTCTTTTGCCATGAGAAGTAGGCATAGAGATGCATGATGGGGCTTCCGTAGCTGGAGCATGTTCAGGAACCCCTCTAGTTTATTTAAAGACCCATTTAGGGCAATTCTACTTGTTAATTGTGTTTGATTTGTTTGATTTCCCTTAGGAGTGTTCGGTTATGATAGATTCTCGAGCCTAAACATTAGGATTTTCATCCTTTGCAAGAAGACATAGGTAGAGATTCCCTTACATCCTCAACCATGGGTTCAATCTTTGCATGACGATATTAGGGTTTAGTACTAACTAGTCTCCCTTTTGTTTTACTAGCTTCTTTTTGCATCCTTGCTTGTAAATAAAATTAAAACCTGCTTTCTTTTTATTTTGAAAACAAAACACTTAATAATGGTTTGAACTCCTTTTTCAAGGTAAAAGCAACCAACCAAGACAAACTTTTTTCGCCTACGGGCGCATTTTCTTTTGTGTTTAAAACCTTTTTCACAAGTAAAAAACACAAAACACACCAAAACAAGTGAGCTGAACTACGGCGCTCTGACTTTCCCATTGCACGCAGGAATACATAGGTATCTTGTCACGGGGATTGATCGAGCAAAAATTTGTAAATACTTCCTTCTTTTCCCCGCGGTTTCTTTATTTTCTCTTTTCTTTTACATGCATTGTAGAGATTGAGCATAGATAGATATAACGCACCCTTTAGCTAGAAGATAGAAGCGGATACTGTAGAGTACTACGGGCGTGTGGGGTGCTAATCCCTTCCCCTCGCGTAACTAACTCCCTTACCTGAATTCTCTTGATCTCTCGTTTATAGGACCGCAATTTCTCTCCTTCAGGTATACTCGATGTTTTCCTTTCTCCGTAAAATACGTCGATGACGACTCCATTGATACACCCCTATAAGTCGGAAGTTCAGCCGGGTGGTTTCAATAGGCAAATCCTATGTGCTTGTGTATGTGATATATGCTTAAATTAGAGTAGAACCATGTTGTCGGATAATAAATCCTGTTTGTTGATTATCGGCTATTTGTATGCCTTGATTCTTTTACACCTGATCTGCCAAAGGCGATGTGCCTGTGGGGTCTGGTGGCGTTTCCCACTTGAGACTCATCAGTATTCTTGGTATTGGTATGTGTATGACGCCATGTAGGCTATGTCACCAGATTACTTACCATCTAGTGATGCCAAGTAGGCAATGTCACTAGGCTTTCACCCGGTGGGCGTGTACGCTCGAGATGGCATTTTTGCACTCGTGTGGTTGGTGCCCATCTCACTTGCGTTGGACGGAGGCGAGATCGTGACGCCATTTAGGCAACGTCATGCTTGAACTCATCATGGATGAGCTCCGTTTTGGAAATGTTTGTTGTCTCGCAGTTTGCTTGTGCAAGTCTCTTGGCGACAAGGTACACGAGGACTCATGGAGGGTGTAGTTTTGGTAGCCTTGACAAATAGGTATAACTCCTGGATTCCTCGCACACGGGTCCGTGTCTGCATATTGTGTGTTTTGCTGTTTTGTGTTGTCACCCTCTTGGATAGTTACGGGACTTCCAATTGTGGTGTTAACCTATGTTTGTACTTGTATCTGGCCGTAAATTATAAACCCCAGATTCTAGGTGAATCTGTTTTGATTTATGCACCCTGTAGAACCGAGCGAACCCCTAAGATAGGGAGGCTCACTGAGATTTAGTAATCTCACCCCAATCCTCTTATTATTTTTCAAGAACAAGTCATAGTGGTAGAATTGCTAGATGGTCAGTTTCGAGGACTGCAAATGGGCAGAAGGCAGGAAGAACTTGTAGACATTATATTCCGCCGTGCAATGTTGAAGACAAGCTTCTTGAATACATTATGATTATGGATCTGTATTGTATTCAGTTTTAAACTCTTGTGTTTTTCATCTAGTTGTATGTTTCTTGTACCATTTATAGCATCAGTGCATATTATTCTAGACATATATTTATGGAGTGTTACAACAATTGAAATAATATAAAAGAAAAATATTTATAAAAACTGAAAAATATTAAAAAAATATTTATATTTATAAAAAGTGGAATATTTATAAATAATAAAAACTGAATAATATTATGAAAAATTTAAAAACATGAGAATTATTATTTTATTATATTTACTATTATTATTAATGTTTAAATAATTAACGTGAAATTAATTATTGATTAATTATTATTAATATTTTAACAATTAGCTTTTAAATATTTTTTATTAAATAATTAATTAATTTAATATTTTAAGTATTTAAAATAGATTAATAAACATTTTAACTATTTATTAAATATTTTTAATATTTAATATCTCAACAATTAAATATTATAATTATTATATACTTATAATAAGAAATAATTATTTCATAATATTTTTATTTGTATATTAACTATTAATATTTCATTTATTAATAATAAAATAATATAATTAAAAAAACGTCAGCCACCTAAATAAATGCTAGCCACCTATGCATTTTTGAAACGATTCATTGACATTTGGGACCGAAGCATTTATCATATTTCAATTTTTAATATTATTAATAATATTTAATATATAATAATTAAAATATTAAGTAGTTAAGATATTAAAAAATTAAATTATTTAATAAATAATTGAAATATTTTTAACCTCTTTAATATACAAACTATGAATAATTTAAAAAATATATTAAATTAAATTTTACAAAAATATAAACAACAATAGTTAAAATAAGATAAACTATTTAGATAAATAAAATATTTAATAAAATAATTATTTAATAAACTAAATAGTTAAAACAAACTAAATTATTTAATTTATTAAATATTTCAAAAATTAAAATTTACATTCATTATATACAATACATTGTCTTTACGTAAGAGGTAATAAAGTTGACTTTGTGGTAATGTGTTAATGCTGTGACCTATATCCTATTTTCTCTTTTTTATTTTTTATTTCGGTATATGTAGATACAACGATATTAATCATAAAAAATTCACCAATACAATTGCTAAGCTCCGAATTTAAACTTAGAATACGATGTCATAGTAAACAATATCAAAAATCTTAACATCATATCTTATAATTTTTATAGTGACATCACATACACATATAAATATAAGCAAGAAAATGAAAATTTGATGATTCAAGATTGAATATAAAATTCTATTTAAAATATTCTCTCAGCAAGGAACATGACTTTTATTCATTGATTCTATAATTCAAAATAATAGTAATATATTATCAGATCCTTCCTATCATATTACCAACAAGTTTTTCAACTGAATTAAAAGAAGATCCACCATCAACAGCAGCATTCCTAGCCTTCACTTTCATCTCTTGAACCTTTTTGTGCACAATGTTATCTCTATCCATCAAATTCTTCAACCCTTTCTCAATCTCTTCAGCCATAACAACTTCTTTACTACCTATTCTATAGTCCACTCTCAACTCCACACCTAACTCCAATTCCTTCACCATCCTAAAAGCATTAAGCTGTTGTTCTGCATAAATAGGCCATGTCAATATTGGAACACCAAACCACAAACTTTCCAAAATAGAGTTCCATCCACAATGTGAAACAAATCCACCAATAGCCTTATGTGCCAGTATCTCAACTTGAGGTGCCCATTCACATATCATTCCCTTACCTTCCAATTCCATCCATTCTAAAAACCCTTCTGGTGGAGAGTTGATAGACCACAAAAACCTAACTCCACTATTCTTAAGTCCTAATGCTATTTCTCTTATTTGAGATGCACCAAAGCTAACTCCCATGCTCCCAAAACATAGAAAAACAACAGACTTATATGGCTGCTTATCTAGCCATTTCAGTATAAGATTATGCTGTGCTTGATCTAAATTAGGGTTAGGGCCACCTTTGAGATCAAGCAAAGGACCAACAACATAGATAGGAGGAGTTTTTTCATTAGATAATGCATCAATAGCATACTTTTCTAATTCTGAAAATGTATTAACAATAATTCCTTTGGTGTCATGGATTCTCTTTGCAAGATAATAATAGGCCTCATAACCACCTTTGCTATAAGCAGAATTAGGTAACACACTAGAAGGTACTAGATTTTTGAAACCAGAAATTAACAACTTGGAATCGGAATGGTTGAAAACATCGTCACGTCGTCGGTTTCGAAAGGAAACCATGAACCCTAAGAAACCAACATTTGATGTTAGGAACAAATAAGAAGGGATTCCAAATTCATTTCCAACATCAATCATTGAAAGACAGAAGATATCTAGGACTAAACCAACAACTTGGTTTGAGTGAGATGATAGAATGGTTTGAATGGTTGATTTGACATGAGGTGTGAGGTTGTGCATGAGGGTTTTGATGTAGCATGGTGGTGATATTAATAGCTCATTTGGTGGTGATTCAACTTGAGGGAGATGAATGAGATGGATTTGAGGTTGTGAGTTAAGAACTGATTTTATGTATGAATCTGAAATGGGAGTGTTTGGGAGGTTGATGCATAGGACTGTGATGGAAAGATTGGTATTAGTTTTGATTAAGAGCTTTGCAAATTGAAGTGATGAAACTAAGTGACCAATCCCTGGTGAGGGAATGAAGATTAGTTCTGATTTTTTCTTCATCTCACTCATAACCATTTTCTTTCTTGCTTTTTTTTTCTTCTTTTCTTTCTCTCATTTATAGATGGAGGAGGTATGGTATAACAATTTATATAATACCTTTTATACAAAATTGCATAGACTAATCTTCTGAATTTTGACTCTGAATATTGCTTTTATTTTATAATTTTATATATACTTTTCAATCTATCTTTTATAATATAATTCAGTTTTAGTAAAGTATATTTTTGTTGAAACTTGGAAACATAGGTCGAGAGTGTAAAGAGTCGTGTAATGGACGGCAATGGCTTTATAATAAATCATTACTATCAAGGTAGGGTGGTGGTCATCTAGAACAATATTTAGGCTGAATTGTAATTGGTGCTAGTGTACCATAGACGACGATGAAAGATCGGGATGGTTTAGTTGACCTTGTTAAAAAAAATTACCTCTATATTAATTTATAAATTTGAAAAATTATAATCACCTCTTTTGAGGTATTGCTGATAGAAAATTTTACCATGTACCCCTACATTTATTTTTATACCCCTACAATTTTAACACTTGGACGAAATTGTCCTTGAATAAATACTAATTACTTTTTTTTTTTTTTTTTTTTACCATTTTAACTTCTGAAAAAAGAGAGAGAAAGATAATTTTTTTACAAACCGGATAACATGGTAAGTGGGTTATCCGGTGTGTTTTTGAAAATTTTAACACACACCGGAAGTCACGTGTGTGGGTTATCCGGTTTGGATTTTACACTCCGGAAGTCCCATCCCAGGGTTATCCGGTTTGAGTTTTACACTCCGGAAGTCTCATCCCAGGGTTTTACTTCCTTTTACCCCGTATAACCCACTGCTTGAGTTATCCCTGCGTATTTCGTAAAAAGTATGTGATTCTGGATAAATTACTCGACTTTAAACGGGCCATTTTTAATAGTCTCAAATTTTTTAAAAATGTGTTTGGATCAGTTCTTTCCAATCCCAATCTCCACCGCACCTTGGAGAGGAATTTATCGTGACAATCAGAAGCTACAAAGCATAGCTTCTATATTACCGTAATTCTTTGCCGTGATTTTACAATTTCTGCCGGCAAACCAAACATGCAGTAAGACTCAGTCAAAATAGTCTTAATATTCTAAAAATACTCCTTAAGTATGATGCTAAACAGATTTTAGCCTACGTGACTTTAAGCGATTTTTTTTAATTAACAAATTTAAAATAATAATTCAATAATATATATATTATAAATAAAATTAAAACTTATATCATTTTAAACATAATATATTTTAAATACTATATTACTTTTAAGATATATTATAATATATTTTTAAATATAATACATATTTAAATTTTATAAAATAATATTCGAATATTTAACTTAAAAGAAATTAATAGAATAGGAAAGAGTTAAATAGAGTTAAATAAAAAATAAAAAATAAAAAATAGAATATGATCGACGTGTTATGATCGACGTGTTATAACATTTTAATTTAAAAATAAAAAATAGAATTAAACAGAGTTTCAAATTTTAACGTTATATTTTAACGCTAGAGCTTACCTCAATTTTGTAAGAAAATCGACGGGTTAGAACATTACTTTACAATTTAAAAATACAATTAACAGGAAATTTAGAACAACATGTGGTGCACAGCTGGTGATAAAGAGTTCTGGATGAATGTGTTCGTTGTGCCAGCTGGTGATAGAGAAATCATTCAGTCGTATGTCAATGGTGATCATTTTTTCATTACTCCATTACTGATTGCTTTGACAATCAACAGTGAAGAGTTTGGTAGTTGTGTTGAACATTATGAATTCAACTGTGTCTACGCAAAACTCCTTCACCGACTTTATGCCAAATATACTAATCTCTCTAGTCCTAATTCTCTACGCCCTATTGCAAAATTTTGGTGTCAACTTCTATTGTCAAATCTCCTCCCAAGAGAGAAAGACATGGAAATACTTACTTGGTATGACAAACATCTCTTGTTATTCCTCACCTGCAACATGAGAGTTAATCTTCCTCTTACCATTTTCAACTTCTTGAATAAAATGATAGAGACTTCTCGTGAGGAATTTTTTTTCCTCAAGCCTTATGGAAGAGTTCTTCCTGAACTTTTCAATAAGTTAGGGATAGTTAGGCGAGATGTTGTAGTTGAGTGGACTGAGAAATTTGAATTTGTTGATTAGTTTTATTTATTTGTGTTGTTGTAGTTGCTTTGGTGATGTTGTAGTTCATATCTATGAAATATTTAAATTTTACTATTATTGTCTATTCTTGTTTAACCCAGTTTTTGTGTTAAGTTGTTGAAAACAGATAAAAATACGGAAAATAGGATTCTAAGAAAGGTTCCTTATAGCTATATTATCTTGGTTCTAAAACAAAAACGAGATAACAAGTTAATTATTATTTTATGCATTAAATAAGGCACTAACTTATAGTTGTGTTACATCGGTTTTTTATGACACCATCTTATTAATAAAATCAAACTTTGCACTCCCAATACAAATTCTCTCGTTTTTAAGCGTGTTGGACATGAAAGCTCCGTCGAGAAATGTATCGTTTGTTGTAGTGAAGTCTCAAAGGTATTGGACCTATGATAATCAGCCAACCATCCTTGGACAACAAGACATAATCTTATGCCACTAAGGATCACTAAGAAGAATAAAAAGGGGGAAAGAATATATAATAAGTTATCAATGATGATTGAAGATTAAACTTAGGTCAAGGTTGATGAATACTTATTAGAGGATTGATAAAATCAAAGCCTCCTAACAACAAGCTTCAAAGGTTTTGAACCATGGTTCAACAATCAATCATATTTGAACAATTTCAAACATAAAGTTTAGGCCACTAATAATCATTTAAAGGAAGGAAGAAGGGGATAAGATGAAAGGAAGGAGAATGTCACACTGGAATCAATGTTTCACATGAAGCAAAATTAGGTCTAACTTCATCAAAATCAATCATCCATTTTGGTGGATTTGGTCTTTTGACCTATCAACATCCAAGTTCCATGGATGTTGATGAAATTTATGACTCAAAATATGTACACACATCACCAGGTCATAACCAAACAAAAGAAAAATAAAAATCAAATTATATAACATATAAAAACTTTTTTTTTAAAATGGTTAATTAATTGGAATTTATCTATGAAATATACAAAGTATATTAAAACACGAAATAAAAATCCCAAAAAATTACCATAGGTCAAACACAAGTCAAGAAGTGTTGACAAATTTTTTTTTTAATTTTTAAATGTCAGAAACTAATTTTTAAAAAATACAAAATCAAGTGGAATAAATAAAAAAATTACAAAAAATGGAAAAATCAAAAATAAGAATCAAATGAGTTCACCATAAGTTGTCAAACTATCATTGATCATCCTATACTTTTTTGAGAATTTAAATGCAAGGAAACATATTTTTAAACCAATTAAAATCAACTAAACATATAAAAAATATTTAAAATACCAAATCTCATCCAAAAATTATGAAAAAATATTCATTAAATTAGAAATCAAACAAAATATTTTTGTAAATTGTTTCATATTTTTTGAATTAAAAATGGAAGAGATATGAATTTTTAAAAGATAAACAAAATAAAAGGAAAATATAAAATATGAAAAAACAAGAGGCGTCAGATCTGAGCTCATTAATTGAGTTGGCAATCTGAAGGCCACAACACGTGCATCCACCATAGGCTTTAATCAACTTGCACACGTCTTGTATTAAAAAGTCAAGCCAATAGAAATAGAACAAATGCCACACTTTCATTGGTCAAAGGACGACACATTGGTCATCTTCAACCAACAGCCATCTGAACTTCGGGAAAATCGTGTTTTGAAAAATATGAATCCATTGGTCACGAGGCTGGTATCATTGGATTTGTCTCATCAAGACGATCTCAACCATGCCTTCACGAATAAATTATTTAAAGTGTAGCTCACTCGATTTAGAAAAAATCAGACATGCTTGAAAACTTACAATTCTAAAACAAATGTATCAAATGAATCAATCAATGACAATTAAGTAGGTAGCAATCATCGGTGAACATCATATACCATTCCAGTAATTTAAGTTAGAATATTTAGTGTCTCCAACTACCTGAACAAAGTAGCCGATTTTTTTCTTAAACTGAACTTGGCTAGCACGATTTAGCATACTTCAAGGCTTGGCTCTTATTGGAGGATCTCCAATGAAGTTTAATTAATGTGAAGAGCTCAATAATATAGATTTGGGAGTTATCTAAAGGAGGATTCAAAGTTTCATAAATGGTTCTATGGAAGTGAGTTTGACAAGGCTTTTTCGGAAAATGAATGAGGCAAAACCTCTATTTATAGTTGAGGTGAATGAAAGCATTGGTTGAGTGAAATGATCAAGTATAGAAGGAATTCATGTACACCTACATTATGGGAAAAGTGTGACCACACAGGTCACCAAAACTCATCAAATTCATGTGTTTTAATGTGCTAATCACTACTGGAAGGTTACTAACCATGTTTAGAAGCAAAAAACACACTAAAGTGACATATAATTTGAATTATGTTAAGTTATTAATCTGAACCAAACCCAAAAACTTGATTTCATGGTGCCATATTCAAAACTCCATAGCTCATAATGTAGGAAGTTTTATGACATGATTCTTGTTGGGATGGACAGACTTTTCCACAAGCTTTACAACATGCCAAGAAAGGTTTCATTTGGACATTTGAGCACAAAGTTATGTCCCTTGAAATCAAGAAAAAATCACTGAAATTTATACGTAGAAATAGAATCTCAAAGTAACCTATAATGTTTTGCAAAGTTACATGACCTTGAACTCAAATTTAGCTCTTGATCTATAAGATGAAATGAAGTAGACTCTTCAAATGGAATTGTGGAATTAAGTCACTCAAAAATCATAAATATTGGAAGAGTTATGGTCCTGGGAAGATGATGAGCATTTATTGAGAAATCCACACATGACCTATAATGTTGTCATCAATTCCATAATATTCCACACATTTTTAGCTCTTGATCCTTGAATCAAAATTGTAGTATACATACTCAAGTATACTATAGAAAAATAATGAACTCAAGGAGATGAAAATTGACCAAAGGACTTGTAATCTTTTCAAAATTTTCATGATCTTCTTTACGCAATAGGATCTTCTCATGTGAAGAGAATTTTTTTTAAATGATGAGAAGAATCCATTGCAAAAAGAGATATTCAAAAATATTTTAAATTATAGAAAAATACTTGTGACCATAGAATCAATGACTTTTCCAAATTAGGTCAACCACTTGGATTAATTTTGCATCTTTTGAACTTTACTTGAAAAATTATGCATAATGAATCATATTTGAGCTAGAAATAATGTTGTCTTAAAGTACATGTCATGATGAGGCTCATCTTTTAATGATACTTGTGAGATAAGGCATAGAAATAAACACATGAACCTATGAGGTTTCTTGATGAATTCAACCACTAACTTTGAGACAAACTTTACCAAATTAAGTTGAGAGAGGTATCAAACCATATAATTTTGATGCCATGATCATAGCCTTGAAACTGAAGCTTTAAAACCCAATGAATAACCAATTAGCTGAGGATTAAACTTCAAAACCCTAGCTTATGAGGTGAGATGGGTGCATTTGATTCTATACCTACCATGAACAAAGCATAAAAGAGAAAACATATATATTTTGGGCTTTAGTTAAGGGTTAGTAAACATAAATATATATAAAATACACAATTCAAAGTGATTGGTAATTGAAGGAACTGGACAAACTCATCTGATAGAATATCAATGAAGTCGCCATCGAACGTTTTTTATCTCACCTAAGTGAAGGTTAAGAAAACAATTAGAAGGGGGGGTTGAATAAGTTTTTCCTCTTTGAAATTTTCTTTTACGTAACAACAATCTAAAACACAGTTATTTTTATCCTGGTTCGTTTGAAACTCAAACTACTCCAGTCCACCCGCCAAGGTGATTTTGCCTCTCTCAATGAGGACTTAATCCACTATAACCAAAACTGATTACAATTGCATAATTAACTGTCGTGACTAACAATACAATGCACAAGCCAAATGCAAGTGACTAACACCTCTAAAACTCTCCAGTCCTAGCCCACTTGAGAAATCTGACCCAACTAGTCTCTCAAGGAACAATTACAAAAGTAACTTCTAACAATGTATTTGTTTGCTTCTAAAAAGCTTTATCACAACCGTGATGTTTTATACTACGTTTAAGCTCAATACAAAAATGATAAGCTCAACGTATTTATTTGCTTGATTTTTTTCCAGCGTAAGTTTTCTAATGATAGCGCGTTAGTTATTCTTTGAATGCTTGAACTTTTATATAGCTTCAGAATTTTTCTGTTGAGTGTCTTGAAAAAACAGAGTGCATTTAATGTTGCTAGTCTGCTTGTACATTGTGTTTTCCATGTACCTCGAACTTTGTTCCACTTGAGTACTTCCGGCGTCTTAGCTTTAATAAATTAACGGTATTGTAGCAGAACTTGTCTTAGAAGATGACGTCTTGATAACTCATTTTTCTTTACCTTCTGTAAGCCTTTGTTATCTTAGCTTCTAACAGAGGTTGCTTTAACTTGCACTTATCAGAGGTTGCATTTGCATGCTTCTTTCTGAAGTTGCTTTCAGCGTGCGTGTTTAGAAGTTCCTTTCATCTTTAGAACTTCTAATTCTTTATCTGCTTAGCATAATTTGATATTTCACTTTTTAGAGTGCTTGAGTCAGAACATCGTCTGAAATGAAAGCAATACTTATCAGAGTATCATATTTACTATACAAAATTTATTTCACTTGTTATCATCAAAACTCTAAGATATGATTAGAACCAAACTATGTTCTAACAATCTCCCCCTTTTTGATGATGACAAAAACGTTTAGATTTTGATTAAATATTTTTGTATATATGTGAAAATCTCCCCTTGAGATAGATAATCTCCCCCTGAGATAAATACTAGAAAAGAGTAAATACAAGGTAGAACTTCCCTGAGTTTGTTCTTTTCTTTCAGAGTTTACTTTCCAGACTTTTCGTTTCAGAGCTTGGAGCTTAGAGCTTAGATTTTTCCGTTTCAGAGCTTAGAGCTTAGAGCTTAGTCCCAATAACTTTTATATTTAATCATATCAAAATCACAAGTTTCTCCCCTTTTTGTCATAATAAAAAAGAATAAAAAATAATAAAAACAGTTTAAAACGAGCCAAAATATTTTTAATATTGATGCCAAAACTGCATGGTTACAGAGGTTTCAAAAAAAAAACAAGAACAAAAAATAGTCAAAAATAGATGCATAGAAGTTTCAAGGAGATTGGGACGAAGTTTGATGAGAAAGTAGGGATAGAAGAAGATTCTTGATTTCATTAGAGGATTCTTCTTGCTTCATTATCCAAGATTTGATATCTTTGTTAGTCTCGTCTTGCTTGTCCAGACGTTCACGAACAACTTCATTTTCCTTCTTCAACTCCTTCAAAGTTTCCATCACAACAGAAGTTGGAGCAGCATCTTCAGAAGAAACAACCTTAGAAGTAAAACCAGCAGCTCCAGTACATAAGGCACTTGAGAAAAGTGTGTCAAGATCAATCATAAGTGTTGGCACCTTCTTACGGGTATCTTTAGCACGAAAAGAAAGTGGACGATACATAACCATTCCTAAAGAGTTTGGATCAACAACTTCTGAGTCAGAAGATTCATCATCAGAAGTATCCATAGGTTCAGAAGGTGGTTACCAAGGAACGTTGTCAAGCTCCAGTAGAGGCTTCTTGTTCCATATATCCAAAACTATTATCTTCAGACCATTCAGACACTCAGTGAATTTCTCATGAACATGAGAGTAACACAGTTCTTTGAGTTTGAGGGATTCATCGTTGAATCTCATTCTGAATGTTTGCTAGAGAGCATCGGATGCAGCTGAGTTCAGGTTGCTAGCACAATCTTCCTTCAGCATTTCTATCTAACCCTGCATTTCTGTTTCATATTTCTCTAAAAGTATATTAACATCTGTGTGAACAGGTTTGGGAATAGCTTTCTTTTTGGGTAGTGATTCGAGATCAACTACCGTCCTTAGAAAGTCAGATGTTTGATGGTTTAGAGGTTCTGCAGTGGAAGGTTAATTTTGTGGGGAAGATGAATTTGGTGGGTTAAGTGAAGGTTCAGAGGATAAATTGAAAGTATTTTATGGAGAGTGAGATGAAATAGGGCTAGAAGTTTGAGTGGTGTGTGAAACAAATGTTACTATATTTTCAGAATTTACAACAGAAATGGGGTCAGAAGATGTACCTGTGGTCTTCTACTTCTTCTTCTTCTGAGTCTTGTTGGGTCTTCTAGAAGTACCCTATCCATATTCTTTTCTTTTTTTTCTTGACTGGACTTGGTGAATCTATGCCTTGAAGCCATGCTGGATCAATGGGAATGCCCTTCTTTTTGCATCTTCTGATGTATTCTTTAATATTTGCAGCATGATCACCAATGTTGAACAGAGGAAAATTGTCTAGACGGATTCTTCTTTTCTGGACACTTCCCAAGACGTAAGGAGTAGGTTCAACCAAAAGTTTATCAATAATATTCCTTTTCACCAGATTTTTCCTAGTCAGAGCTTTCCCACATATGGGGTCCAGTTAGAATAAGCTATCAGACCATTCTCAGTCAGAATATCTGATATCAATCTGGATAGAGGGATCCAATTTCTTTTGGCCTTAGGATTTTTTGGTTCTTGCTTCTTCCCTGGTTTCTTTCACATGCATCCATAGATGGCTGAATAGAAGATAGGGCAAATCAATTTTAACATTGGTTCCAAGACAGAACAGAAGGTATTGTTGGTCTGCATTGATGTAGCCAGAAGAACTGGTTTCTATGACGAATGCAGTTGTGAATAATCTCTGCCCAGATCTTGTACTGATCCTTCAACTCTTTAATTTTGTTGGAGGCTCTTCCAAAAGTGAAGATTTCAGCATATACTCCAGACATATCAACTCGTCCATCAAGGACACCTATGACTCCTTCTCCTTCAAGACCTAGAAATTTTTTGATGAGGTTTTTTGTGATGGAGATTTCCTTACCCATAACAAATGACAAAATTGCTTTAGGGGTAACAATGGCGTGAAGCCAAAATTCTTTAACAAGGTGTGGGAACACAGGCCCAAACAGACGGTCAAAGAATTTGGTCCATCCTTCAAATTCGAACGCTGGAAACAAGTTAAACCCATTATCCCTTAGGTTTTCCAAATCAATCATCATTTCACATACAACTTCTAAGTTATCAGTAGGAATCATCGTCGTTCTTGTTGGAGTGATGTACTTGTCTGATTGTTGGGGGTTGTTTATAACAGTTGTATCTTGGTTTTTTGTAACTGTGGTATTTGGGTGAGAGGGTGAAGATGAAGCCATTGTTGAACTTTTAGGTTTAGGGTTTTTTAATAGAGAGAAGAGAGCGCAGAAGTGCATAAACGTTTGAAGATGAAGAGAGTGAAAAGTGAAAAAGGAATTTTGAAAGGGTATTTATATAGAAAATGCATGCAGTTTAAAAGTTAATTTGAAATAAAAAAATAAAAAAAGAAAATTAACCATCACAAGCATTTAATAGCATCTGACGTTTGAGGGATTTCGTGTGACTTGAAAAGATTGGAACAGTTACCTACGGACACCGTGTCAATAGCTTGCGCGCATGTGTGGCCTTTCAGAAGTTTTGAACACGTGTTCAACTTCTAGGTTAAGAGAGTTACAGTTGTTTGATGTAATGAAATTCTGAACCATATTCGTAATGAAACATTAGAAAATATTTCAGAACTTCTAGATATGGTTTTTAATTTAACTTCTCTTCTAACTTCTAAAGAGATGTTAACTAGAATATTCATTTAAGAGCAGAACTCCTGACAATAATAATAATAATAATAGTAAACACAATTTCATTCAGGACAAAATGTCATACTGATATTCTTCAGAATGAATTTAAATCTATCTTCAGAAAGAGGTTTGCAAAAAATATTAGCCTATTGATGGTCTGTGTCAACAAAGTTTAAATTTAAAATACCTTTCTTAATATAGTCCCTTATGAAATGATGTTTAAATTCTATATGTTTTGCCTTAGAATGTAAAATAGGATTTTTTTAGATAAACATATAGCAGAAGTATTATCATAGAAGATAAGAATGTTATGCTCATAGAGATGATAATGTTCTATTTGGCTTTTCATCCAAAGCATCTGAGTGCTACATCCTGCAGCAGCTACATACTCTGCCTTTGTTGTTGATAGTGCAATCATGGCTTGCTTCTTGTTGTACCAAGAGATCAAGTTTTCACCCAGAAACTGACAACTTCCAGAGGTGCTTTTACGTTCTACTCTATCTCAAGCAAAATCAACATCACAATAACCTACTAATTTAAAATCTTTGGATCTTCTGTAAAATAGTCCAACATTAGTAGTACCTTTCAAATACCTCAAAATTCGCTTAACAACAGTTAAGTGATATTCTCTAGGATCTGATTGGAATCTTGCACATAAACAAAAACTAAATAATATTTGGTCTAGACGCAGTTAGGTAAAGATGAGATCCAATCATACCTCTGTAGAGCTTCTGATCTACTTTCTTACTTACCTCATCTTTTCCCAGAATGCATGTAGGATGCATTGGTGTTTTTACTTCTTTACTTTCTGATAACTGTAATTTCTTCAAAAGTTCTTTAACATACTTTGTTTGATGTATGTAAGTACCTTCTGGAGATTGATTTATTTGAATTCCCAGAAAGAATTTGAGTTCTCCCATCATGCTCATTTCAAATTCTGCCTGCATAGACTTAGCAAATTCTCTTCCAAGAAAGACATTAGAAGTTCCAAAAATAATATCATCTACATATATTTGACAAATTAAAATATCATTTTTAAATTATTTTTGAAATAAGGTTGTGTTCACTTTCCCTCTGGTAAAATTCTTTTCTAAAAGAAAGTTACTCAAACGTTCATCTCAAGAATTAAATTTTTTGGATATGCTTCCCGCACTAATTTATCAGAGATATATCTTCAAATATATTCCTGTAATGATTTTGAAGTAATTAATTATAATATAATTCTTGAGATTTCAGAATATTTTTTTAATTTGACTACAGAGTGGCACCACATTTGCTTGTATTTCTAGTGCCTCCAAAAATATACCTCCCGTCGTTTTATGATAAACTTTTCATCTCTATCAATGGATGCAAGTTATTTTGATTGCAAAGGAGGAGTGATGTAGAAAAAGATAATTTCTTTATCTATCTTATGCTTTTTTAACGTACTATGTAAAATTTTAAAAATATCTTTAAAAATTTAAAATATATTTTTGATACGCACCCACACATATATAATTCATTTATTTTTGAGATTTACCTCATTTTATAATAAAATTTATTCCATAAATACATTTTCGATACCTATCAAAAATATATTTTTGGTACCTACTACTTTTTGTTTTAATCTTTTGTCTTATTATTCACTATCACTATTTACATTGAATTCATTATGAATCAATTCTTTTCTTGATGGCTAGGTTTTGTGAGTCGGTAACATTGATTGTGTAGTTTACAAGTCAAAGAAAATTAGCAAAGGGATATGATTTGTTTATATATTTGTTCATGTTGTATCTTTGATTTGAGGGGCCATATAATAGAAGCAACAGTAGATATCAAAAATGTATTTTTTTTAAAAACTGAAAATGTACATTTTCAAAATAAATTAAATTATAAGTGCTTTTGAAAATGCATTTTTGAAATTAATTGAAATTTAAATTAAGAAAATGTGAGTATTGAAAATATATTTTCTTTTTTTCAAAAGCTTTTTTAGAAATGCATAGGATATTTTTTGACATTATAGGATGAAAAAATAAATCCTTCTAAAGAATCCCTAATCCCCTTTAATTTTATGCCTAGCCAAAAATAGAGAATTTTTCCAGCTAGCCCCTCATTTGCACCTGACACCTCCCAAATATTTTTATTTCAATTTTATTTCTGTTGAAATTTCCGATATACTCTTAGAAATTTTCGGACACAAATTTCTTTTTAAAAAAAAATTTTGGATAACGGAAATTTAAAATTTCCGATATACCAAAAATTTCAAACAAAGATTTTTTTAAAAAAAATTTGGAATACCGGAAATTTCAAATACAATACCAGAAATTTTAAATACAAAGTATTTTAAAAAAATGTATTTTTTAACCGGAAAATTCAGAAATTTTCGATATTTGATTGAAATTTTTGGTTTTTCTCAAAAAAAATTTCAGAAAAATCGAAAATTTTCGGTATTTTTTTGAAATTTCTGGTATCTTTTAAAAAATATTTTTTTCAAATTTACTGAAAATTTCCAGTATTTTTACTAAAATTTTCGGTACACCCCTAATATTTTTTTAAAAAAAATATAATTTTCCACAAGGATACGATAGTAAAATCATACTCTTGAGGGATGACAGGTTAAATAAAAAGGATGACAAGATAAATCCTCTCAAAAATGTCATCTGGGCTATTATATAACTTGTAGAGCAAGGAAACTTGGATCTCATAAAGGGGCCCAAAGAATCTATGGTGCCGTCTCATGTCCTTTTTGGAGATGACATAAACCTTTTATGCAAATATAAAATCTCGAAACATTAAGGCCCTCGAAAATCTCTTTTTGAGGTATGTTGAATGTTCAAGAGTCAAGACAACATGTAAATCTTCAAAAGTCCATAATTTATACAGGCTCTATTGCTCACCGAAGCTTCACTCAAATGGCTCCCATTCTAGGCTTCTTAGGAGGATATCTCCCTTTCACATACTTGGTGTTCCAATTTTCAAAGATATATCAAGAGAATACATCTTATAGAGTTGAAAAACAACCTATGAAAATTCAAAAATCTCCTTCAAATTTCGAAAACATATTTTTAGACGCACTTCAAAATACACCAAATACATGTGTAAATGAATCACAACTACATTTAGTGGAAAAAACGTCCGGAAATACATTTCCAAAAAATTTATTGCCAAGGTTGCTGTTTTAACTTTATCCTTTCTACTACCTTTAACATGCAGGCCTTATGTAGTTTCAAAAACACCAATTTCCGAAAATGTATTTCCGGACTAATTTTTGTACACTTACGCATGTATTTCGTATATTTTTGGGTGCGTTCAAAAATATATTTTCAGAATCTTAAGGTATTTTACAAAATTTCACGAGTTGTGCTAGTTCTCTGTTGTGTTTAGAGTCCCAAATGTATGATGTTATTATATTAATTAAACAATTTCCAGGATTGATTAAGCTAGGTTTGAACCTCCTACACAAAAAAACTAGCAAAACAATAATACCATTTATTGTTACAATCAAAAGCAGTGTCCTTAATTTCAGACAAAAAACAAGTAAAACTACTGATTTCTTAAATATTTAATGTTTTGTAAGATGAAACTCAATTCTCAAAATCAATCTAAAATTCTGTTTTATTACCATTTTTCTTATTAATTTTATTAGCATAATTTTAGAGTTACGGAGAAAGAGGCAATCATGCAGCCACAATAGTTTGTTGAGTATCTGTGATACAGGAAGGTTAACTTTTCAACTTTTTTGCAATTTCAGCAATGTATTTACCCTGGTAAACGGCCTGCTGAAGCTCTAGCTCAGTCGGTTGACGAGTTCCATCTCCTGCAAAAGTTCCAGCACCGTACGCCGAGCCTCCTTTCACCTCATCAATCTCAAACATGCCTTCCCCAAAGGTGTATCCAAGGGGAACAAAAAGCATGCCATGATGAGCTAACTGAGTTATTGCTGTCCATCTGCAACCATCACATAAAAGAACGAGTTATTGACGATAATAGTCTATGAAGAATGAACTCTGACGCAACATGGAGATGGAGTTACAGACATGTCAACACTTCTAATGTCAAAAACATAAGACACAGACACTCCGACACTGATACATATAAAATAAACCAAACATTTTACAGTTAAACTACTAACTATTGCATATGTCATTAGGGAAAGAAGTTTCTTAACATAGATAGATGTGAAAAGTGATACTCACGCCGACAGTTCTTGGCCTCCTCCATAAAATCCAGTACTCCAGAAGATTCCAGCAGGTTTGCCAGCGAGTGCTTGAGACGCCCACAGCTCACCAGTAGCGTCAAAGAAGGCCTTGAGCTGGCTTGGCATCATACCGAAACGAGAAGGAAAACCAAATATCAAAGCATCTGCTTCCACAAGTTGTTCTGGTCTGATGTCAGCTATATCATCCGGTTTAGGAGGGGCTTTCATCTTTTCCAATATTCTATCCGACAGAATCTCAGGTACCTGTTTTCACCAACCACAAAACAAACTTCTAACTGAGACTAAGTTAATTGATTCTAAAAGAATTAAAATGTTTTCGTACTTGACACACATGATCATGGTTTTAAATTGTAGGCCACAACTGCAATTATCAATTATGAATGCAGTATTGCCGATGCGGTAGTCTCCAGAACCGCATCAGATCATAATTGTAGTGTAATATATCACATGTCCTTTTTTACACTAGGAATCGCATCATACAACTTCGTCGAGGTTTCTTCAAGTATCTTAAGCAAAACTAAAAATTTAGAACCCAAAACTCAATTTAATTATTAAAATTCTTAAGATTAAGTGTTTTTTAACTGTGTATCTCAAATTTTTCTCAATAAAATTTCGCACTGCATCAGTTAGTGCAATGACCGCAATCGCAACAGCCGCAACCGCATAGGCAATTTAAAACCATGATCATCACACCAACAAACATATTCTAATTTCTAACCGATAATTGAAAAATTACCCTCCAGAGTGTTGCTTCAACACCTTCAATTGAAGCTGCCCCTTTGAGTACTTCTCTTGCCATAGTATCCACATGTCCATACAATGAATAATATCTGCAAAAAATTGATGCAAGACGTAAGATTCACAAAACCATAAAACTAAAAATTCTTATATCAACATTTAATTTGATGAATGCTTACACAATGTAGACTTTGGTGATAGTCATCTTGAAAGTGTTGGATCAAGATGAAATAAAAATTAATCCTCACTGGATGACAACAAATTGAAGATTAACTTTGATCAGACTAATGATTTTGAGGAAAAAAAGAACATGCAATAGCAATTGAATTAAACCTATGAAGGTAAGAAAGGATGAGACAACTAAAGCTTTGATTTGTAAAATTACTAGTAAGATAGAGTAGGGAAAAAAAGCAATCACATATATTAAATTTGTATTTTTATATGGAGCCTTGTGATGTGTGGTTGAAGAAGCAAGACATGCGTCGAGTATTTGGTAACTGTTTTGTTGATTGAATTGGATAAAGACAAGACACCTAAAAATGATAGAAACACGTGACAATGAGTCATTTTGAAATATGTTCTACTAAAATTTTTAATACAAAAACTTTTTTAAGGGTACCATTATATTGTATAATTATGTGCATCATTGAATTTTTAAAAAATTATTATATTTATTTGTGAATATATGATTACGTGACTTATGCAAAAAAAATTAGTTTTATATTATTAATTTTGTTAATAAATAATTCGATCGTAGATTTAATCAACTGAATCAAATAAATTTTGAACCGAAAGTCTGGCTGGTTCGATATTCGGTCCAGTTTTTAAAATATTACTTCTAATATTCTAATCATTTAAAATTCATTAAACGTGTTAAAACCATTATCTCTTGAATGAAAATGTTTTTAATACCATAAAAGTCAAAATTAATGGGTTAGGCCAATATATGTCATTGGTGGAGTAGGGGTGTTCAAAACCAAAACTGATCCAATAGAAAAATGTAAAACTAAACTAACCCAACTGAAACTGCAAAAAAATGCATTTGATTCGGATGTGTTAGAGACATTTTCTAACAGAACTGCGCGGTTCGATTCGGTTTGCAATTTGTAAAGTATGTTGTTCTGAACAAGATATGACTACAAGACAAGTTACTCAATGGCCAAAGAAAAAGAAAATGTTTGTGAGTAATTTAAGTGTAAAGTATGTTGTGCTGAACAAGATATGAGTTGACAATTAGGTTCCTACAAATAATACCTCTTCAATAGCTACAGGGCTAGGAAAGTTCCTTTATATAGTTGAAATTAATCCAGCTTGGCTACAAGGAAGAGATTCCCCAAGTCCAGTTAAGAGGACAAAGAAAAGGAAAGTAGATGGCGAGGGAACTTCTGCAAGACCCCCAAAGTCTCAGAAGAAGAAAAAGAAGACGAACTCAGCAGGTACATCTTCTGATCTCATCTCTGTTTTAAATCCTGCTAATGTAGTAACATCTGATGCACAACCCACTTCCACCATTATTCCCTTAGAAATACAAACTATAAATCATACTTTAGACAACATAGATGTAGATATAGATCTAACCACCCCATCGGAAGTTCTAGAAAACAATCCCCAAATTGCACAAGTCCTATCAGACATAGACAATTTTGATGCCTTAAATACAGAAGTTCCACCCTCAACTACTACAATTTAATCCACACAAGTTATCTCTCCACAAATTTCACCACAGGAAATTCTTGTCTCTGCTCCCAACCAATCAAATCCAAATGCACCACCCTCTCCAACACTTCTTCCACATCCAAACAAAAATGAATGGAATTTTGATGTTTCATCTTGGAGATTTCCTAGAATCAATGTTCCTATAAACACTTAATTCCCCTCATTCACTCTACCATCAACAAATATTTTTGTTGTTCCCAAATCCCCCTAACACATTACCATCACTCCTATCAATACATAACTTCCTCCATCTACCTCCCCTGATTAAACCACTATCTCACAAGAACTTCCCCCACATCACTACCTAGAAGATACTATCAATACAACCTCTAAGACTTCACTTTCACCATATAATTCATCTTCCATTCAACAATCTCAAAACCCTCCCACATATGATTTTCTTCGCATTATAGTTGATCTCAACTCAATACCCAAAAAGACACTTGTTTCCAAACCAGTGCACACACATGTTAGTATACTTTTGCAGATGTTTGAAACAGAAATGCAGGGTTGGATGGAACTACTGAAGTAAGATTATGCCAGCAACCTGAGCCCACATGCGTCAACTGATCTATGGAGAACATTCAGAAGGAGATTCAACGCTGAATCCCAGAAACTCAAAGAGATGTGTTAGTCAAGATTTCTTCTTCATCATCTTGGCTACTCGAGGTTTCTTGGAGTCTTCCACTTTTGAGACCGCTCTCAATGCGCTCTCCCACTATCACCAAGTTAGAGAAGCTTGATGATGCATAACCTTTCATTCTTTCAAAGTATGAACCAGGTAAGGTATTCAAAAACAAGTCAACAAACTCCCGATCAAGCATTGGTGGTTTAACTCGAGCAGCCAACTTTCTCCATCTTTTAGCATACTCCTTGCACGACTCGTTAATATTCTGAGAAATATTCTGTAATTGAATACGGGTTGGAGTCATGGAAAGGTTGAACTCGTATTGTTTCGTGAATGAGGAAGACAAGTCTTTCCAATTGTGAATATCCTTTTTCTCCAGTTGCCTATACCAATCCAGAGATGCCCCACTAAGACTGTCTTGATAACAATGGATGAGAAACTTTTCATCATAAGCATATGCAGCCATCTTGCGAACAAACATCTTCAAATGAGTTTCTGGGAAACTAACACGTTTATATTTCTCGAAGTTTGGCATCTTAAACTTTGGTGGAATCACGGCGTCCGACACTAAACAAACATCAGCAGCATCCCGACCAAAAGTATTGTTTCCTTTCAACACCCTCAATTATTCTTTCAGATCAAGACACATTCCCCTGGCTTCAGTATCTTTAGGAGCGCCGATGTTGACTATTAAATTCTTTCCTTGAGGATTTTGCACGTAGTTTGCAAACCTAGGCTCCTTAGCAGCCTGAGGATGTATGATACAACCCTCTTGAATAGTTGATTGTCTTTGGACCGTAGGGATTGAATTGGATAGAACATTGAGCATCGATTGAGGTTGAATAGGATCGTCCACATCCAGAGGAGAATCGTACATTGGATTAGACATCACAGTAAAGCCTGACATGGAGTCGACATGATCTATAGCAGCATCCTGGACATTATTCTTTAGAGAAGCTAGCATGGCTTCCAACATTTGGTCCACCTTGTCTTTCACAATATCCAGATCCTTTCTCATCACTACTTGATTATGTTCCAATCGGTCTACCGGACTTTCCATGAGTGCAGAAAATCAGCTAACTGGCCAGGAACAGAAAGTGACATGAGCTTTTTGTAGTGGAGGAGAAAATGCATGTTGATGAATGCCTGATTTTATTTCTATTTTTGAATGGAAATGATTTTTTTTATTTGTGAAAATGCAATGCAATGGTAACGCATGTAAGAATGCAATGTGATGATATCATATTAATGTTATGCACAAAATCACAGGTAAAGTTACACAAACAGAGGTTTAAAAAGGACGGTCGCCATGGTTTTGACGTCTACCCAACAAACCCCCACACAAGATGGTTCTAAGTTTTTTTGCTAAATGTTCCTCGGAGTCTCAGATCCCCTTTTTACAAATATCACGTGAACGGCCTACATGGTGATAGTATTTCCAAAAATATACTCCAAGAAACGGCTCTTAAAGGGATACTCAAAAAATACTTTATTTGAGCGGTCGGTCTAGGATTGGATATCCTAAAAAAAACTTAAACTTATAGGTCATTTGTCTAGAAATTAATGTCCTGCACTATCATGCGGGGCAACAACCTCCTTAAAAAAACCAACTCTAAGCCTAAGTCTTCGCTTCGGTCCACAAGACATTGGAGTTAGGTGGACCTAGGCTACTGTCATACCCCAAAATTTGCCCTCCCACTTCTCAAGGCATTTCACATATCCATACTCAAGGATTTCACAAGGTTGACCAGACAAACCCTCTCCTAAGCAATCAACCCAAACTAGTGTTTGGTTATCCTCAAATCCAGGTGAGCCTCTAACAATTCCAATGATCATCATGCCTCATCATATGCTTCAAAGAATCTCCATGTCAAGTTTCAAGCCTTACAAGTCAAGTTTCCTCAGACAATTGCTCAGATGGTTGAAAATCAGTTGTATTGGACAAAAAGTCAATTGTGGTCAACATACAGTCAAACTTCATAATTTTTTGTCAACATCCATATTTTGAAGTAATATTCATCATTTGATCAAGGGTTGATCATGATTCATCAAGAAAACTCAAGAATTGATCAAAAGTCAAAGTTTCTAAATTGGGCTTTCTTAGACAAAAAGTCAACAGAACTTTGACCAGACATAACTTTCTCATACTTTATCAGAAATTTTTCCACCACCTCTCATTTTGAAGAGAATCCAATTCTCTACAACTTCATGTCTCACAAGCAAGGTCATAAAATGCTTCATTTTGAAGATATGGATCAAAACATTACAGGTCCTTTTCAAAGTCAATAAAAAGATAACTTTTGTAAAGAAGTGTTACTGAGCATGGAAACTTCAATTGAGATGAAACCAAAGAGGTTGTTTAGAGGACATCTAGAGCTTTCTAAAAAGTCCAAGAATACCCAAAAATGTTAAAAATTGAGCAAGATACACCTTGCACAAGTTGATCATTTTTGAAGAGGTGCACAAAGAGAAATATTTGTCAAAATCCAAAATTTTGCAAAAATGGGCCTAACTTTTCTTGGTTCAAACTTGTTCCTCAGCTAATTTGGAACCTCCAAGCCCAAGGCCACTAATTTTATCTTTTATTTTCTATTTATTTTGGATTTTAATTATTTAAAAGTCAACTAAATTAAAATAAAAGGTAGAAAATCAAAATTAAATGCAAATTGGATTTTTCTCTCATTCTTGAGGTCCAAGCAATCCAAACAAGCTGGAAAATTTGAAATTGGGATTGATTGGCAAGAGAATTGATTGAAATTTGATCAAAAAGGCAATATTTGATTTTATACCAAATCAAATATTTTCTCATTGATTGGTACATTATTTCCTCATAATTCCTGACCTAAATCCATCCACTATATATACATGATGTTATTACATGAACAAAGGATGAAAATTCTGCCTCTAAGAACCCTAACAAAGCTCAAAAAATCTGTGCCTCTCAAGCAACTTGCAGCCCTAGTTACAGATCGTTTCAATCGATTCTAAGCATTCCATTACATTCCTGGAGGTCCCTTGAATCGATCTAGATACTCACAAGCCATCAATAAGCCCAGAATCACACAAACACGATTTCGGTTTGCACATTCTAACTCAATTTCGATTTTTGATTTTCATGCATATTTAACATGTTTTGATGTTTTGTTTGTGTTTAGAATGGAGTTTCAAAACTTTCTGCATAGGTTAATTGGAGTTTAGACACCGGAATCGGAATTCACCATGGTTAGGGTTCACAAGCTCTAATTGGAGTTTTCTGAAATAGGAAAAATTAGACCAAACGACCAATACCATTGAACTCAGGGACCAATTTGTAATCGAACCATGTACTCACAATGAATTTATATTGCTTATATTTGATTTTGACAATTTGCAGGAGTTTTAGTGACGAACAAAGCCGTCACTATAGGCTTTTGCTACGGACGAAATCCGTAGGTAAAAATCTGGGTTTTGAAAAATTCAAATAGGGAAGATGAAGATCTTTGCGCGCGTTTTGGTTTTCAGAAATCAATTTCGTTTATATTCTTTTTGTTTCATTTAACTAACACAAAGTGCAGGATGGCTCAGTGGCAAGCAGCGCGCGTGTTGAAGGCATGGTCAGGGGTTCGATCCTTGGCAATGTCATTTTCTTTTTTACACTTTGCAAAACTAACAATTTTCTATTTCTTTTCATATTTTTTCCTTTTAATTTATTTTCCTTTCAAACAATTTTCTCATGCATTTAAAAATCACCAAAAATATTTTCTTTTTGCATTTTAATCAGAAAAATGTTTATTTAATTTTTGACATAAAAATTAATATTTTTGCATGCATATTTTAATTAATTGTTAATTAACCATTAAATTGACTTTTAATTGCTTTTCCTTATCAAAACCAATCCAGAAAATTCCCAAAAAATTATTCTATCATCTAATTAGGATTACTAACCTAAAAACCTTTTTTCTACTAATTTACAAAACATTCTGCTAACATTTTCTTATTTTTCAGATTATCTATTTCTTATTCCGCATTTACAATTCTAGAAAGGATGTATAGGTCGCAAAGATTTTATCATGTAATAGCGTAGATTTATATTTTCTGCCTTTACTTTCTGCACTCCTATATTATGTAACTGCCCCAAAGCCATGTAATAGCGTAGGACATTTACCTTTCCACACTTTACTTTCCGCAATTTACTTTCCGCACCCTATAAACTGCTAGTAATTAGGCGTGTATGGCAAGATAAAAAAATGAACATAGATCACTTCTAATTCCAAGATAACATATCTGAATTTAACACACTCTTTTCACACATGCACCCCCTAGAGTATTCTCTCTCGTTGCCTTTCGAATAAATGGTCAAGTCCCTCGAACGTAGAGGTATCCTAGCACCGTTGCCTACAAATATATCATCATAGTCCCTTCGATACAAAGATCATAGACCCACGATGTCGCCTACGAAAACATGATCTCGTCCCTCGATTGTTGCCTACGAAAAGTGATGATCGTCCCTTTGAATGTGCTAGGATACTCCTACAAGTTGCCTTCTATGACCATCCGATGTCCCTTCGAATGTCTCTTCTACATCCAACGAATAGGGTTACTTGCCAACTAATGGTACGGATAACACTATTCTAAAGGAACGTAAAATAACACGAAAATGACCAATTCTGAGTAGGTAATAAGACTTTTAGTTGCTTGCTCTATCAAAATACTTTTCACACCTCGCACTTTTGTCAAAGTTCAAACTCTTTTCAAAACGAAACATTTCTGAACACTTTGTATACATTCCAATGTGAATCATTACAAATTCAAAGCGAAATGCCTTTTCAAAACATTTTTGTCAAACACACACACAGAAAACAATTTTTAAAGATGAGTTAAAAGCAACTAAGAGCCCGTAGATAACTACAGATGGAAAGGGGTGCTAATACCTTCCCTTTTCATAACCTTCTCCCTTACTCAGAATCTAATGAAGGTATTTTTCTGTTCTTTTCACCTTCCCTTAATTGGATAAAAGAAAAGTCGGTGGCGACTCTTGCTATCCGCAACATTTGCGATAAAAAGCAAAACAAATTCCAAAGTCAGTTCTCCCACCGTATTACAGCTACGCAACCCCTTTATCCTATATGTTACCTAGAAGCCTGTGTATTGGGCTTATCTATGTATCATAACCATCAAGTTCCCAATAACAATAATATATATCAATAGGATAATATATAAAGCTTAAAGAAATAATGGGCAATAAATAACAGATAAACATCAAGAAGAAAGCCATACACAAACACAAAAACACCCGAAGAACTAAACTAGGGTAGACTCTCTAAGTCGTCCCCAATGAAGTCGCCAACTGTGATGACTAAGTTTTTTTCATCAGTTATTTTAAAACAATTAAGTCGCCACCTAATTTTATTTGTTTCAAAGGAATAGTAAAATATAGATAAAACCCATGGACGACGAATAAGGAGGTCTACGTGGCCGAAAGATGTGGATTCGGGAGTCGGTTATGCAAGGGGATGATATTAGCACCCCTCACATCCATCGTACTCGATGGGACCCGTTTAGTTCGTGTATGTTTAAGTGTGTTTATTAAATTCTTTATAAGAATAAAAGAAGAAGGGTCTTTATTTATAGATTTTTGAACTCGCCAAAGACATCGCATCTTGTGCCTACATACTCCCTCGTTAAATGGGAAAGTCAGAGTTCCATAGTTCTTCTTAAAATGTCTTTGTAACGCCCCAATTTCTACCCGGACAATATAAAGAAAATCAGAGTATTTTTAATTTTTCATACAACACAAATATTTCAACTTTAACAACACAAATATATCAGATACATAACACATTTATTATCAGGGGGTCAGATAACACTTTTAAAACAAAACAACCTTTTATTTAATATGCAGCGAAATCATTAACTTAACTTCATATATCATTTACAACGGTATGTTCAACTTCAAAATAACTAACCAATATTATTCAACAACATGAATTAGTTTTTAACAACACAATAAGAACAACAAGGGTCAATAATATAAACGACATAAACTAAACATCCCCCCGAGTGCTACGTATCAGAGCAACTAAACTGACCTGGACTAACAACAACTAAATTCTTCATGCTCGAATACCTGCACATTACCAGTATAAAGACAACGGAGAAACAAATGAAAATGGTGAGATATTGAAGCAACTCGATTTTCAAAAATCTTCTAAATTCTCGAAAACGGTGAAATCGCCACCTAATTTTATTTGTTCCAAAAGGAACGGGAAAATATAGATAAAACCCCAAACAAACGGATAAGACGGTCTACGACCAAAAATTGGAATCGAGAGTCGGTTATGTAAGGGTAAGGTATTAGCACCCCTTACATCCATCGTACTCGATGGGACCCGTTTAGTTCTAAGTGTGTGTGTATATTCGCTAATCTCTAAGTTATAAAAGAAAAGAAATTTGATTATTATTATTTTGAGTTTGGCACGGTTTTTGAACCGTGTGCCTACATATTCCCTTGTGCAATGGGAAAGTCAAAACTTTGTAGTTCCTCTTAAAAAGGTTTTAATTGGTTGCATTGATTTTATCTGAAAAATCATGCGTTTAGACGTTTCGAATGTTTTGAACTAGGACTTGTTTTGTTTGTTTGAAAAGCTTAAGTCCTCGTTCGCATTTGAAACGACTATTGCACCCTCTTTATCTTAAAAGAGTCTTAATGATCGCATATGAGCGATAAAAGGAATTTGAGTGAGTTGAGTTGTTTTTAGGTGGTAGACAAGTATTGGACCATAAGCTTTCAACGGCTAACGCCCCAATTACTCGGATGAGTGGACAGAAACATCTGAATCATCTTTTTCTACCCAAAACTTTTGTTAAGAAAAAGTGAAGTGAAGCATGGTTCACGTTGATTAATTCAATTAAGACACCAAACATACGGTCGAGGGTCGATACTGGACTGACTACCATATGTTTGGGAGGAGGGAGAAGTAGAATATTTATGAAATTGTTTTGAAAAGAAGCTCGACGTTGGATCGAGGTTTAGAACTTTAAATTATGAAAGCATTCTGATGCGCGTGCTGGGAGAAAATGGAAGCGGGTTATGATTAATCAAGTATATGGACTTAATTAACCTCGTGAGGATAGGTGCTCCTATCCCCAACCATGAGACCCTGGTGCATGGTAATTGGTGTAGACCAATGTTATTTTCGGGTTATGATCGATTAAAGCAACAAGGGCTTTAACCAATCTCGTGAGGATGACCATGCCCATCCCCAACCATGAGACCCTTTAAGAAATCGGCGTATGAGTCAATCAGGATGAAATCGAATTGATTTTAATTTTCATTGTGTGCAACGTGTACATTGGTGAATAAGTACTGAATGAGTAAATAAACAGACAAAAATACCACGCAATACAATCGAAAATTTAAATAATTATTAGAGATGATTTTTTCTGTTTGATGAAAAATCGGCTAATAGTTTAATCGATAAATCATCAAATAAAAACTATCAGATCCAACAAATATTTAGTACATCGCAACAAAATTATTTACGAAAAAATAAATTAATGGAAATAGAAAGTTCAGAAATAGCCTGGATTGCAGTGATGCTGGATGATGCGAAGAGAAATCCATCTGAACTTTGGCTAGTCTGAAACACCTCCACGCGCCAACGACACGAGTACCATAGCTTCCGATCCGAAATACTCCGACGGTTCCAAAAATAATAAATATTACACCACATGTGTACATCATTTAATATTCTTTTTTTTTGTTAAAAAGGAAATTGTTCAAGAGTAAAATAAAAATAAAACAAATGGATTTTCTTATAAAAAACAAGGTGGTGACACTTGTCACCACCACATTTAATATATAAAAAAAACAATTTGTTTATTATTTTTTATTTTAAGAAAGAAAAAGAAAAGAAATTGAAACAAATCTCTCAAATGGAAAAAACCCAGAAAAACCTTTCCATCTCTCTCTCGTTTCTTCCGTGTTTTCTCGTTCTCAATCTCTCACCCGCCGCTCTCTCTCGCCGGAACCCTCATCGCGATCGAAAATCTCTCGCTCTCATCTCTCTCGCCGCGATTCCTCACTAGCTTGCGATCATCCCTGTCTCTCTCTCACTGCGATCGCTTTGCATGCTTTGGTTTTTGAGTATTTGTTCTGATTATTATGATTTGTATTACAGATGGATGGATTTGGGCGAAAACGGAAAAGGGTTTCGGAACCCTAACCTCCACACGCGATTCCGGTTAATGACCTTGGAGACGCGTCAATGGCGAAAGCTGGCTTCCTGACTTTGTCCGGGTGAGATTGCTCTATTCTTCTTCTTCTTTCTCGATTTCGGAATATATGATTTCTGAGAAATAGGAAATTGAAGGTTGTTGGTTTAGGGAAGATGATGATGTTATGCTTGCTGTTTTGTCTTTGTGTTTACGTTTTCTTTTCTGGGATTTGGTGTTTTCGGTTTGAACAAAACAGATACTGCACTTGATTTTTCTGGGTTTGAAAACAAGGTTTCTTCTTCTTCTTTTCTTTTCTGTGTCCTGAACTGTCTGAACTATATTATTTTTTTGGTGTCTCCTTTATATATCTTGAACAGATATACTTGTATCTTC
Source organism: Vicia sativa (assembly GCA_021764765.1). NCBI lineage: Eukaryota > Viridiplantae > Streptophyta > Magnoliopsida > Fabales > Fabaceae > Vicia > Vicia sativa. Next base: position 181,046,675 of record CM038795.1, read on the forward strand.
GTCTGTCCCTGCTTTTATGTCCCAGTTGCTTGCTTTATGGTTTAACACCATACTTTAATGATGTCTGCTCTGTTCTGCTCTGATTCTTGACTTTTGTGGCCTGAATTGTCCTGCTCTGCTCTGCTCTAAGTCTTAACTTTTGTGGCTTATATCTTCTTTCTCAATTGCCTATGCTGCCTGTGATGATCTCTTGTACTTTTGTATGCTGGCTGTGGGCTCAATGTATGCTGTGATGATGATTTTCTGACTTTGCCATGCTGTCTGCACTCTGCTCTGCTCTGAATTTTTGGGTTTGGCCATGCTTTTGCTTCTTTTCCTCCTGACTTCTCAACTGTTCTCTGCTGCCTTGTTGCCTTGTTATGAACTGATATCTGCTCTTTGTCTTTAGACATGCTGCCTGTTGCCTTTTTGGGATTAAAATGTGAATTGTTGGGATTAAAATGTGAACTGTTATATGTATATGCTGCTGCCCGGAATTGAATCTGTCTGCTTCGTATTGTTTGCTGCCCGGAATTGAATCTGTTGCTTCGTATGCTCGGGATTTATGCTATGATGAATATTTTGAGCAAATTTTGTTTGTGAACTGAGTTGAATCACGATTTGCAAACAAAATTGATTTCCGCCGATGATTAATCTTTTTACAAGATTCTAAGGCTTAGCGTTCAAAACCTGATTCCCGCCAACGCCTAATGATGAGTCCCTCAACAAAAGAATAATTATATGATAGTTTCTTGCATTCGTAATTCATTTATGTTTTGTTACTTCTAACTTGTGCTCTTTTGTTTCTTGTTTCATGTTGCGAATTGGTATGCTTGGATGGCACGACATGGAGATGAAGAGGAACGACCATACGTGAAGAAAAACTTCGGAGGACGACAAAAAGTTTGAAACAACTTCGGAGATCGTAGCATTAGGGAACCTTTAGAAACTTGTAGTATTTAGAATTGTAGGATTTAGAATTACTTTTTGTAACAAATCGTAATTTGAAATCAAACTTGTAGCAATTCGTAATATTCATGACATAAATGAAAACTTGAATTCAAATTTCCAATGTTGAACTTTTCCTTCTTTTCTCTTTTTGTGAAGAAGTCGTAATTAGAATAGAAAGAAGCAAGCTTGGTTTGAACATTTTCCGATCTTTGAATCGCATCACACAATTGTTCCATACTGGACAATCCTTGAAATGTTGATGAAATTGTCCCCATAGTGACCTTTGAATGAAACAACTTTTGGCAAGATTTTCCAAAACTTGTAAGAAACCTTGAATGTAACGCGTTTAGAACACTTGAATAAAATCCGTATTTGAATGGTGTTCAAAATTCAATTTGCCAATGTTGGTACAAACTTAGGACTTAGAATCTGGATTTAGAATTTGAACCTTTGAGTTGCCATAAAAATCCAATAATTCTATCTTGCCTTGTTCCTTAAGTAGAATTCAAAATTTCCTTTGAACTCCAACTCGTGATCAACTTGCTAAATCAAAAACCCAACATTTCAAAGAAAAATGGAATAATTGAAATCGTGAATCAGGAATTTCAAGAATCTCAGAACCACAAATCTTGACGAGTTATTCGTTTCAAGTCGTTTGAAACAAACTTGAACCGACATTTCAATTAATTTTGGTGGACACAAGAAAAAACATGAACGAAAGTTCCAAGAAGAACTATGGTAAGGAGGGTAAATTTTGGGGTGCGACAGATATCTACCAACATAATTGAATCCATGATAAATAATATATTAGATGTAGATCATATAATTCACCTCTTCACATAATCCAAACAAGCTTTATATCGACAATACCAACAACGATTACAACAATATATATATATATATATATATATATATATACATATATATATATACTAACAATTAGCAACGACAACAATTGTATCACAACAATATTTCCAACACAACATAACAACTATTTCACAACTTTGTGAACAACGACAACTTAAATCAATCGGCACACCAACATAACAACTATAATTATGCGACTCCAAAATGCGAATCAACTGTGCATATGCATGTGATACCATTGGAGTAAAACTCCCAACGTGATCAACTGTCAGTAATTCCGAGGCATCAAGGCGTAAGCCTTCAACATAATCAACTTTGCCCCAGCGGCCAACATGTTTTCCATCAAGGCCAAGGCATAAGCCTTCAACATAACCAACTTTTCCCCCAACGGCCAATGTGTTTGACATCAAGGCCAACTTAATAATGCAATGTATGCCATGCAAAACCTCAAATCAACAAAATCACGACAACGCAACAACAACAACACACGACACAACAATATAACAACTAGTCAATCGCAATTCAACATTAGCCATAAGCCTGCAACTTAGTAACAAATCAACAATAGCTAAAAGCCTATAACTTAATCAACACTGGCCATAGGCCTACAACATAATCAACATATCAACGAAATCAATGTAATTAACAACAACTCATCACTAGCTAAAAAGCCTACAACTTAATATCAACGGGTCAACAACAATTCAACATTGGCTAAAAGCCTACAACTTAGTAACAACTCAACATTTACTACTTTCATACACTTAATAACCCACTACTAGTTACTACATTAATCTCTGAGTAACTTATTCTATAATTTAACTTACAATCATTCAGATTGTTTTTATCTAATTCTAGCTAACTGCTTATCGGTTAGGATTGCTAGTACCTTGAAAAACTATAATTGATTGAAGAGGATAAATAAAAATCAAGCTTCATGAAAATGGAGGAATGGGAAAGAAGAAGAGAGAAAGCTATCTAGGAATGAAGGAGTTGTGTGTGGCTGAGAGAGAAAGAGAGAAAGAGGATGAATTGAATTAGGTTTTAATAATTATAATAACAACTTTAAATGCAAAACTGAAAGCGTGTGCCATTTAATTTGCTAGCAAATGGCGAGGGGCAACCCCTCGGAATAAAAACGGGTATATTTAGCGAGGGGTGCCCCCTCGAAAATAGAGGCATTCATGATTGCAGCCTGCACGCACAGTCTGCACACTGGGTGAGTAGACATAAAGTTGTCTATGTGGTGTGGGGTATCCCCTCGCAATTTACACGCTACAGTTTCCTAGGGGTGTGAAGGAAAATTGCGACAAAAATTTGCAGCGGAAAACAATTTTCCTTTGTGATCCTTACGAATGATCATGGTCAGTGATAGAGTATTTTTACCTCTTGTGGAGATTTGGATTTCTGATGCTGCGATCACGAACGTTGATGAAGAACAATGTCTCTACTCAGTCCACACGAACAGGTTGCTTCCGATCAACAATGCTAGCTGCTCACGAACGGAAGCTTTGAGTGAGAGAGTGAGTGAAATCTCGGCAGGGATTCAGGACCGAATTTGCATCAAGTGAAAAGCTTCATCACAAGGATTCTATTTATAAGACCACAAGTGTGGGCTGCAAGCTAAAAGCCCAATAAAGGATGTAAACTACAAGCCCAATAAAGCACACGAATATCATACATTATGATGTATCGTATATCACTTAAGCATGTGGTACCTTACGACATTCTGTATTCTACTTCCGTATTCCACTTAAGTACACCGTACCCTTCATAATAATCTCAATGCTTTAATGTTATCCCACTTCACAATAAAGCTCGATTATGGATACTTTAAGAATAGTGTCCTTGTGTTTAATGGATCTCATGATTAAGTCACACTTAACATTGCATTAAATAGACTAACTATTTTAGGGACTTTATTATTTTCAAAAAGCAAACATAATAAAGAAAAGCCTTTTATTATTAATAAATAATTCGATACAAGTACCAAAAGGTATTGGCCTCTAGGGCTTACACCAACAATCTCCCACTAGCACTAGAGCCAATTAGGCATACCCCTAATACCCATAGATCTAGTATGGCCATCATGCTTCAGCTGCGCAAGAGGCTTTGTTAGTGGGTCAACGACATTGTCAAGTGTTGGTACTCTGCATATCTTCACATCTCCCCATCGATTATCTCTCGAATGAGGTGATAACGCCTAAGTATGTGTTTGGATCTTTGGTGAGATCTAGGCTCCTTAGCTTGTGCGATAGCACCATTGTTATCACAATAGAGATCAATGTGATCCACAATGCTAGGGACTATGCCAAGTTCACTAATGAGCTTCTTTATCCAAACAGCTTCTTTTGCTGCATTTAAGGCAGCAATATACTCGATCTCGGTTGTAGAATCAACAATTGTTTCTTGCTTTGAACTCTTCCAGCTCACAGCGCCACCATTTAAGCAAAACACATAACCAGATTGTGATCTAAAGTCATCCTTATCAGTCTGGAAGCTAGCATTAGTGTATCCAACTATAGCAAGCTCTTCCTGACCTCCATATATCAAGAATGAGTCCTTAGTCCTTCTTAAGTACTTAAGGATATTCTTGACAGCCACCCAGTGAGCATCACCAGGATCAGATTGGTACCTACTCGTTGCACTTAAAGCATACGAGACCTCTGGTCGAGTACATAGCATGGCATACATGATAGATCCTATTGCAGATGCATATGGAATCTTATTCATGTGATCCCTTTCTTCCTTCGTTGAAGGGGATTGTGTTTTTGATAGACACAAGCCATGTTGCATAGGAATGAATCCCTTAGGCCAAGCACTTTATCTATGTATGTACTCTGACTTAGGCTAAGCAGTTTTTATGATCTATCTCTATAGATCCTGATTCCTAATATATAGGCTGCTTCACCAAGGTCCTTCATAGAAAAGCATTTCCCTAGCCAAGTTTTTACTTGTTGCAAGGTAGGGACGTCGTTTCCAATGAGTAATATGTCATCTACATATAATACTAGGAAGACGATCATGCTCCCACTAACCTTCTTGTAGAGACAAGGCTCATCTTCATTCTTGATGAATCCATATTGTTTTACTGTTTCATCAAAACGAAGATTCCAACTTCTGGAAGCTTGCTTCAATCCATAAATTGATTGTTGTAACTTGCATATCTTTTGGGATTCTTCTGGAATGTTAAATCCTTCAGGTTGTGTCATGTACACATCCTCTTGAAGGTTCCCATTTAGGAAAGCAGTTTTGACATCCATCTGCCATATTTCATAATCATGATATGCAGCGATTGCAAGTAAAATCCAAACAGATTTAAGCATTGCAACTGGAGAAAAGGTTTCATCATAGTCAACCCCATGAATTTATTTATAACCTTTTGCAACCAGTCTTGCCTTATAGGTATGTACCTTACCATCCATGCCAGTCTTCTTTTTAAAGACCCACTTGCATCCTATAGGATTAACTCCTATAGGTGGCTCTACTAAGTTCCAAACTTGGTTAATGTACATGGAATCCATTTCAAATTTCATGGCTTCTAGCCACTTCTCAGATTCTGGACCAGTAATGGCCTCTTGGTAGGTCACAGGCTCATCTTGATCCATGAGAAATACATCTCCTTGACCATTTATAAGATATCCATATCTATCAGGTTGGTGACGTATCATGTTTGACCTACGTTGGTCTTGTTCTACTGGAGCAGGTTGTTCTTCCACAATTGCTTGTGTTTCCTGCTCCAATTCCTCCATAGGTGTATCAATGCTTTGTGATTCTTGAATTTCATCAAGCTCTACTTTCCTCCCACTTATTCCTTTGGAAATAAAATCCTTTTCCAAGAAAACTCCAGTTCGAGCAACAAACACTTTGCCCTCAGAAGGATTATAGAAGTAATATCCTCTTGTTTCTTTAGGATTTCCCACAAATAAGCATTTGTCAGATTTGGGCTCAAGCTTAGTTGAGATCTGTCGTTTCACATAAACTTCGCAACCCCAAATCTTCATGTAATACATATGTGGTTTCTTACCACTCCATATCTCATATGGTGCCTTTTCAACCTTTTTGGTAGGAACACGGTTAAGTGTGTAAGTTGTTGTCAATAGAGCATGTCCCCAAAAGGATTTTGGAAGATCGGCGTGACTCATCATAGATCGGACCATGTCCAACAAGGTTCGATTTCTTCTCTCAGATACACCATTCCATTATGGTGTTCCAGGAGGAGTAAGTTGGGATACAATCCCACACTCTTTTAGATGGTCATCAAATTCTAGGCTTAAATATTCACCGCCTCGATCTGATCGAAGAACTTTGATATTCTTACCTAGTTGGTTTTGTACTTCATTCTTAAATTCCTTGAACTTTTCAAAGGTTTCAGATTTGTGTTTCATTAAATACACATAACCATATCTACTGAAATCGTCAGTAAATGTGAAGTATTGAAAACCTCCTCTGGCAGGTATGTTCAGTGGTTCACATACATCAGTATGTATGAGTGCCAAAAGATCATTAGCCCTTTCACCTTTTCCCGTGAATGGGGATTTTGTCATCTTTCCAATTAAACAAGGCCTGCATGTCTCATATGATTCATAATCAAAAGAGTCCAAAAGTCCATCTTTATGGAGTTTTGAAATGTGCTTCTCATTTATGTGGCCTAACCGACAATGCCAAAGGTAACTTGGATTTAACTCATTAGGTTTAATCCTTTTAGTATTAATGTTATAAATTGGCATTTCAAGATCAAGGATATACAATCCATTGTTCATTTGTGCAGTAGCATAGAATATATCATTCAAATAAATAGAGCAACAATTGTTCTTTATTATGAATGAAAAACCAAACTTGTCCAAACAAGAAACGGAAATAATATTCCTGCTAATTGCAGGTACTTAATAACAGTTCTCTAACTGAATTATTAAACCACTAGGTAAAGTTAATACATAAGTTCCAACAGATAAAGCAGCAACCTTTGCTCCATTGCCAACTCGTAGATCAACTTCACCTTTTGCCAATTCTCTATTTCTCTTTAGCCCCTGCAAATTGGTACAAATGTGAGAACCGCAAAATGTTGTTAGATGATGTGTTTTGAGCCATGGTAATCTACATAAAAGATATGAGAATATTAGTATCATTAAAACAACATATTCAATTAGGCCTTTAATCAAATATGCTCCCACTATTTTACTCAAACCAAATGACCCTCATCATTTGATTCGGAAAATTCCGTTGGAAGATTTTCTAGTGGGTCGAGATCCATATTTCACTTCGTTTTAAGTCAGCGTTAGGCTGATTACACAAAACTCAATTATTTAGGTAGGAACTCCTTCCAATTGTATCCAATACAATTCTCGAATACCTCAGTTGGGTGAATAACTCTTTATTCTAATCCATCATATGGATCATTCCCAACTCATGCTTCTAAACGCATATAATCTCATTATAATTGTTTAGTTAAGTTTGACTTAAAGTTTTAGCAATTAGATATTACACTTATCCCATCGCACCTTACCAATATAGAACATGCACCTCACTTTAGGCGAAACCTACATTGTTCGATACTAATCTTGATGAGTGCTAAAACTTGGAAAGCATAAACTTAATATTTACTTTGAGGGAATTTGTTATTAGTTTGATCTCACCGGCTTAACATGCAAATCGTCTCTCACATGCATCAACATACAAACACATGCATCAACATACACATAAAAAGATACAGTTATGGCCCCTAGCGCAATTGTTCTCTCAAGCCAATGAGAGAACCTAAGCTAAACCTAATAACGATCTAAACTTCTCCAAGCAAGACCTCCAAGATTATCCTCCTTTGATATTGTATTCTTCTCTTTCTTCTTAACATTACATTACATTACATACGAATGAGATAAGTTACATCAAGAGATGGTCGTATTTTAAAATACCAAAAACAAAATAAAATAATCTAAGGCCATAACCGATCACCACAAGAAAAATAATAAAACACCTTTTATTATTATTATTTAAATTTCTGTTAATTAAGAAAATCAAATTAAATTTTGGCGATTGATTATACTATGCAGTGTTAGTCGGGGATTTCGCTGCCCGAAATGATATGTGGTTAAAAAAAGTGATGTGACAATTTTCCTTTTTATTTCCATGATTAAAATTGATTAAAAAAAGGTAAATTATTTGATATCTTTGAATTTTTATTGTGTACCTGTACTTTTAATATAAATTGATTTAAAATTTTAATTTATTTTTAATAAAATAAAATAAATAGGTGATATGTCATTAAATACTATAATTTGATTGGATGATGGGTATTTATCTAACTAAATTCAATAAATATCAAAAGTGTTTACTTAAAAAAAATGCAGTGAAGAAGAGAATTTGAAAGATATATTTTTATGGACCAACGACCAAAATTTATATATTTACCGAGGAAAAGAACAAACCTAACTAATTCTTTTTAAAATAAAAAATATTCGTTTAAGTAATTGAAAAAATTAAATGTAGTAAACATATAGTTATGACTCATAATTGAAAATTTACTCAAATTTATGTCAATCTAATCAAGTAGTCTATTACAATTTCAATTAAAATATAAAAATAAATTTAAAAATGAAAAATAATTAAGGTTAATAATACCCCATAATCTCTTTTGTCCGAATTGAAGTTGAGGAGTTACAGAAAAAATTCTGAATTAATTCCTGACCCTCGGATAAAAAACATGATCTATGACTACTATTCAATGTGGCTTATAAAAGGCTTGTAATAAGCTTATTTTCAACCAATTTTATTACCTAATAAAACCAACCTTAAGACTAGCCCAGACATTAATCATCATCCCTATAAACTAGTACTTGCATTTTTTATTCACTCTCTATCACACTCATATTTTCATTGAAATGTTTGGCAATGAAAATATAAATACCAATGATCCTTCCGTGGATATATCCTTATATGGCCAAATGATTCATTACCCTAACCATCAAGAGAGTAATTCAATTGCTTTTCCTTACTCTTATGGTTCAAACTATGATGAGTTTATGTGGCCAAATACTCAAGAATCAAGCTTTGGTGTTGATCATGGAGTCTTAGCAAATGAAGAGGCTTTGAAGTGGACTAACTTCAACCAAACCTCTACATTGTGCCTTAAGGATACTAATGGTTATGGCGAAAACACGAAAATTGAAGGAAAGAAAGCTAAGAAGGAGAAAGAGACTTCTATGGTTTGGATTAAAGGACAATGGAATGATAATGAAGACAGGTTTAATATTTTGTTTTCTTTGAGTATTCTATTTTTTTTTCTTTTCATATATTTTTGCAAAACAATATAGTTCTAAATTGCGGGTGCTAATTTAAAACTATGATTCTTTACTAAAATTTGTATTTATTTGTTATGATGATTATAGGAAACTGATAAAGTTGGTGAAAGAAAATGGTGAAGGAAAATGGACTCAAATAGCTGAGAAGTTAGAAGGAAGGGTTGGCAAACAGTGTAGAGAGAGATGGCATAATCATTTGCGTCCTGATATTAAGGTTTGAAATATTTACCAATTTTTTCTATTCTAATACACAATTTTTATTACATTGGTGTTGATTGTGTGATTGCATGAAGAATCTTCTTCTACTATGTTGCATGGAATGCTTTACTTAATTTCAACAAAGTTTTTTCAAGATATTCATCGAAATAATGTTTTCCTATATATCCGATGATCTAGATTTAGAAGATCTATTTTTTTTTTTTGTAAATTAGAGGCAGTTGCATAAATTAACCACAAACAAAAACTATCTATGTCTAGAATCCATTTACATGTTGATTTTATTTAGGCACATAATTTTTTAATTAATATATAACATGTAATATTAATTATTTTCTTGAAAAAATGTATTCATCAGAAAGATAGTTGGAGTGAAGAAGAAGAGAAGATTTTAGTAGCCATGCATGCAAAAATTGGAAACAAATGGGCTGAGATAGCAAAGAGGATTCCAGGGAGAACTGAAAATGCCATAAAGAATCATTGGAATGCAACTAAAAGAAGACAAAACTCAAAAAGAAAGAACAAGAGGAAGATTGAAACTTCCAATGGATCGAACCCTAAATCCTCTATACTTGAAGACTATATCAAAAAATCTATCACTACTACAATTTCCAACATACCCTCTTCCACTCATACAACATTCTCCCAAAACATTGAACAAAATCATTCAAACCCTAACCCTAATTTGTTCAATGGACTACCCTTTGATTCCTTTTCCAATGAATATTTGGAATTTTTTCAAGGTAACATTGTTGATGATGTGGATGAGAGTGGTCTTCTTAATTCAGTGCAATATCCAAATTATAACACGCACTTGGATTATGAAACTACTCGAATTAATCATATCAATAATTTATTTTCTTATGATCTCTACCTGCGTCAATTGTTGAGTTAGGTTTATACATATTATTAGAAAAATTGAAATAACGACGAAAATTTAGAGATAAAAAAATGTAAATTTCTCTATATTTTAATGATTATTTTTTTCTTCTCTAATTTTAGTCGTTATTTGAATTTTTCCTGGTAGTACGTGATGATCCTTGTTTCATCGATTTCTGGTGATCATGCATGAGATCAAAACTTGAGCATAGATTTTCAGCAAGATTTCTTCATTTTAGTAAGTTCAAAGAAGACTATTTGTGTTTTTGTTATTCAGATTGAAACCATTGGTTTGGTGCTACTGCTTATTTGGATGTTAATTGTGGTTTAGGCGTTTCTAAACTTTAATAAAGGTTATTGATGTTTTATTTTTTGTATTTGATTTAGCTGCAATAATAATGTTTACTTATATGGGAGTTTAATGTTTTACGTGAACTCCTCTTTCCATTTATGTCATAGTTGACTCATTATAGCCATATTTTTATATCTATGTTTTCATATCGTTGGAATCCTATGATGTTGAAATGCGTCAAAATTAACCATTTATATATTGACGCCTCCTTTCTTTTCATTTATGAAAACATGTTCAAAATATGTAATTGAAATATTAATAAAAAGATAAAAATTAGATTACGAAAGCATGAGCAAATTTATTGGCAAATCTCCAAACAAATCCAACATGAAAGTAAGTTTCTTAAGTTGTTAGAATATATAAGTTTTCCCTCTAAAATGATGTCACTGAATTCTAAACCATCTTATTATCTGAGTCTAAGAAATAATAGATAAACGAAAGTTTTTTTTTTTTAAGTTACTTTTATCAACTAGTGCATTACAACTAGACTAAATTTTGTATATGGTAGAGTATAATTAGTTAAAAGTAACACACATCATTAATTTGGAACAAAATAACTACGAGTGTTACTAAAACTAATCAACACATTTTAGATTTTTTATTGTACACTTATTTCAGTTTAAATTTTCCAATCTAAAGGAAGATGTTACTCAATTTGTGCTTTTTCTTTTTCTTGTAGTGCTACTAACACTCTCGGTAGATGATGTGAATTCTTCATCAAGTTCAATCATATAAGCCTTCATTTTACCGATTGTCTTGAAACGACACAAACTAGCTTCAATAGCATGAGCAAATATAACAAACATAACATTTAACTTGATCAGTCCCTTAAAATGATATTGAGGAGATATATAGAATATCGTTCTAAGAGGTGGAACGCAGACATGTTTGCCTTGTCAAAACCTGTCAAAAAATGTGGATAAAATAAATGACATGGATTGGAAACTTTAGTTATACTCGCCAAAAACAAGATATCATGGGACAAATTAAGAAAGCAGACTAGAAATCTTGACTCAACCTTCAAAAAATGTTGTGGGTGGGTTTGGCGGACTCTGCCAACCATGAAGTTTAAAAGTGGTAAAAATTATGTTTGCATCCGCCAAAGTCCTCCTGAATACAGGGCGGGTCAAAAACCTTCACTACTAGAAAAGGTATTTCAAGTAACATGTTATTATCTCGGTCATTAAGCAAACCGAAGTAAGATCTCTTATTTAGGTGTCTGTAATTTTTTCTTTATTAAAAGACATTTCACTACGATCCATATTAGTGATTGTAGTGATATGTTAAGGCATATTTGCTTCGAATCCCAATTTCAGCTATTTTTTTAGTTGGTTACAAAATGAGCACGTCACTTATAATCATAATATTTATATTAAATCTAAAAGAGATTTCACCATAGTTTGTAATAGCAACCGTTGTGAAATGTACATATATGTTATTACGATCGTTTATATCAAATGTGGTGAAAAGTATAACATATATTTAAGCGAAATTTCACTTATTAAGGACAAAATGCAATTGTCTCCCTCAAAACGAAACCCTAACATTCTATCACACCTCATCCTAACTCCATGAACTGTTGCATACCACTTTTTCAAAAAATTCTTAACATATATTCATCATCTATTAGGGCTCAAGAAATTATGTTACACGAAACTCGTTTCTTTGATCACTTCTTCGTTATATTACAGATACATGAGACGTTTCCACATTTTATGTTGTTGTTGATTTTGTTTTTATTGATATATGTTATATGTTGTAGATGATGTTTTTGTATATGTTGTTGATAAAAGTTATATATTGTTGGTGTAGCGCCTTGAAAAATTACATTCGATACAATGAAGTCGTCATCGAGTGTTTATTTGTTCCAAAAGGAACGGGAAAACATCGAGTAAAACCCACAAGCAACAGATAAGATGGTCTACGAGACCAAGAGATGGGTACGAGAGTCGGTTATGCAAGGAGAATGTATTAACACCCCTCACATCCATCGTACTCGACGGGAACGATTTAGTTAGTGTGTGTTTAAGTATGTTTAAAGAAATTTCTAACTTCTAAGTCAAGAAAGGAGAAAGAAGAAGGGTTTTGTTTTTTAGTTTTTGAACTCGTCAGAGACATTGCATCTTATGCCTATGTACTCCCTCGTGCAATGGGAAAGTTAGAGTTCCGTAGTTCCTTCTAAGAATGTCTAAGTTGGTTATGTTGATTTTAGTATAAGGCGTTAGACATTTCAAATGTTTGAACCTCAACATGTTTTGCTCGTATGAGAGCCTAAGTCTTGTGTATTCGTGTTTGAAATGTCTAATGTACACTTTTTTTATGAAAAGACTCTGATGATCGCATATGAGTGAAAAAGAAGTTATGTGAGTTGAATTGATTTTATGTAGGTGACAAGTACCAAAATATTAGGCTATCAACTAATGATTCAAATACTAGAAACTGGATGAGTGGGCTCAACCAATTATCTCTCATTCCAAAAACTTAAGAAAATATGTAATGTGAAAACGGGGTTCACTTTATTAGGTATTTTGCATGAATGAGAGTCTTCAGCTTATTGGGATACCATCCAATAACCTAAGGACTTTGAACTTGCTTAAATCATTGGGCTATCATCCAACAACTTAAACAAATACCATCCAAATTTTGTGAAATTCATTTTTCTGAAAACAAATTCAGTTTTATTAACTTAAAAGTGTTTTATGATGCTTGGTGAATGGATTGAGAAAGATTTGGGCTATGATCAATACAAGCTAAGATACTTGATTAATCTCGAGAGAATAGCCAAGCCTATTATCTACCATGAAACCCTGATCGAATGAGGACTTTGTATATGGACCAATGAGCAAGAGATGGAAGAGAAACGAATAATTGCGGATAACACGAAAGTATAGCAAATAAGTCGATAAAAGCCCACACATAATGGCTCACACAAGCATAAAGTATTTAAACTACAAGTATACTAGTAAAGTGGGCTAGTCTACTAAGACGACTAATTGGAACAATTAATCGAAATAGGCTCACTGTAAGAAGGCCCAAGATCAAGCGTACAAGTGTGCATGTGTGGTCATTACGGCGCTTATAAGCTTTGTCGACTTTTGGGTTTAAAATGATTCATAGTTGAATATTAGTTTAAAAAATGATTTTTGTTGTTTGTGTATGTGATGATTAAATAAATAATTAACTATATGCAAGCTAAATAATTATTACAAGTTTTTATAAGAGAGGGATACAACATTTTATGAATGTGGGATAATAAATAAAAGAGGAAAACGATAAATAAACTACAACTAGAGGAATCGCATCATGTAGGCTCAAGATGTCATGTAAAAACGTAAAGCATCGGCTAAGCTCAACGTGTTTGATGAAAAACGGATAGAAATCCCTACATCACAATCACATGAGTGCCAAAACATGGAGGGACTTGAAGAATATAGTGTCAAATTTTGGAATCATGTGTTGGTACTGGTGCACTAATACTAGTAATATACGCTACGTCCTGAGTATAGCGCCCTACGGATCTTTGTATGGGCACCGTATAATTAGGAAAGGGAGGGGGCTCAACTACGACCAGTAGGCCCTCTTACGGAAATACCATAATGGTTTATGGTTTTATTGCTAAAGACCCTCTCTCGCGCAGTCTTTGTACGATCAACGCATGTTTAGCTCCAATTAGAGTTGGTTCATTCTTTTTATATGAAATTCATAGAAAACAAAATTAGGGAAGTAGAAATGCACAAAAACAAGGTTCAACTACTTAAGAACTTTGAATATAAAACATTAACATAGTAAAGATTTCTACTGATCAATGATCTTATAAGGTGTTCCTCAATGACTACCTTTATGGTGGCCTCATTAAACCTTACAAGGTATTCCTGTAACCATTATGAGTGTCCCTAGTGTTCATTAAACAAATTGGTGGTAGATAACATGTGATGCTTGCTCGCTGAGAATTGGTGGGTTACTTTTCTTGACATGATCTTATAACTAGTCATAGAGAACCTAGGAAGGTTCATGTACTAACGTAGTGTCATTTCCTTCTATGTTTCAGCCAAGAGGTTACATTTGAGGGACTTTGTAGTTCCAATTACTGACATTTGTCATGATGGTAGTGACATGTTCTAAAGGATCATATTTTCCATCAATTCTACCAATGAAGGAAATTTAAAGTTATTAAGGACATGTGCAACCCATATCTCACTAGAGGGAGGTTGATGGTCTAACTCCTCTATTCCCTCTTCTGCACCCTCCTCGTGTTGTTGTTGTTAAAAGTTTAGGATGGTAGTTCAAAGAGTTTTGTTTCGACGAAATAATTCGTCCATGGTTGTTTGCATCATTTCCAGAACATCATCGTCGTAAGAACTTGGTGTGTATCTCGTGCCCACCATTATGAAATAGTGATTGAGAAACAATAAATATTCTTTGAAGAAATCAGGCGTGCCATGTTACTTTAAGTATACTCCGTGGTCAGCGTCAAATAATGTACTTGAAAAAACTACAATGTTTGTGACTTTGCCAAAGTATTTCCAAGAAAATCCTTAATATGTGTAGATATATTAATAAGTGATGGATCATTTTGGCCATTGGACTATGTATTTATATTTGTTCTCGATTACTTTGGCCATCAAGTTTTTATTACGTAATTGTGACTATTCAATATCTTCTCTCTTCCATAGATGGGATTTGATTGCGATGTAGATTTTACTGTAATGGTCATTTACAACCGTTAAGACTTTTACATCTTCATGGTCATCATTATCGTGTTTTTTTGTTTGGGACTCACTCACATAACATCAACAATTTTTATGTGTGAAACTACTGCTAAAATTATCAGATAGAATATCAATGAAGTCGTCATCGAACATTTTTTACTCTTTTTGAGATCTTTAGCATAAAATGTAAACACACCTGCGAAATACCTACTACATTGGTAGAGTTTTAAACACACCAAGCACAAAATACATTAACCAATGTATCATGGCAAATGGAATGTGCGTCGACACATCCATGCAATAAAACTTGCACAAAATACATTTACCAATATATAACGTATAACAGAATGTGTGTCGACATATTTGTACAGTAAAACATGCATACAATACATTAACCAGTGTATAACGGCTAAAGGAATGTGCGTCGACACATCCGTACAATAAAATCTGCACAAAATACATTAGCCAATGTATAACAGCTAACGGAATGTGTGTCGATACATCCGTACAATAAAACCTTCACAAAATACATTAACCAATGTATAACGACTAACAAAATATGTGTCAACACGTCCGTAGAATAAAACTTACACAAAATACATTAACCAATGTATAACGGTTAATAGAATGTGTGTCGACACATCCGTACAATAAAACCTACACAAAATTAATTATGGAAAAAGAATACAAAACAATAGAATGTAAGCTTGTGTATCAAACATAAAATCGGATTACAAAACGGTGTCCGAACAAATTTTTCGATCACACAATCAAGCGATAATTTTGTAATCGAAAGTGGTAACCGGTTCCTCCCACTCTCAATATATAACAAGATGGGTATTGGTGAAGTCAAGGATAGAAGGATGACATTGAAGTTTGTTGATAACTCAATAAAAAGGCCACATGGGATCACAATAGACGTTCTCATGAAAATTGACAAGTTTGTGTTTCCGGTTGATTTTATAGTTCTGGATATGCCAAAGGATGAGGAAATTCTAATAATTTTGGAGCGACCTTTTCTTGAGACTAGAAGAGTGATGATAGACATGGAGGAAGGTACTATGACCCTCAAGGTCTATGATGAGGTGCTAAAAATCAGTGTTAGAGAGTCGATGAAGTTCAAAGAAGATATAGGTACAAGAAAGAATATTGAAGTGTTGGACATAGTGTCCATCAAATCAGTGAATTTTCATGTGCCTGAATTTCCTCTCGAGAGAGTGTTGAGTTTGCTTATTTCTTATAAGGATGAAGATATTTATGAGAAGGAGTTAGAATTATTGGATATGGTGGAAGCTTAGCCTCAGTGGCCAAGATCTAAACCACAACGGTGGGAAGATTTAAGACAACCACAACCTCTTGAAGAAAATAAAGAAACAAAGAAAGGTACAGAGTTGAAACAGCTACCTGAAAATTTAAAGTACATTTTTCTTGATTCGAAAGAGAAGTATCCAGCTATTATCAACTCTGCCTTGGAAGTTGTTCAGGAAGAGAAACTTATATGAGTACTCAAGAAGTACAAGGGTGTTATTGGATGGGCAATTGAAGATTTAAAAGGTATCAGCTCTACAGTGTATATGCACAAGATTTTAATGGAAGATGATCAGAAGCCAGTAGTGCAACCTTAGAGGAGACTTAATCCAGCCATGAAGGAAGTAATGCGCAAGGAAGTTGTGAAGTTGTTGGATGTAGGGCTTATTTACCTAATATCTGACAGCTCATGGGTAAGTTTGGTTCATGTAATGCCAAAGAAGGGAGGAACAATGGTGATACTGAATGAGAAAAATGAGTTGATTACCACCAGGACAGTAACGAGATAGAGAGTGTGCATAGACTATAGAAGATTGAATACTGCTACAAGGAAGGACCATTTCCCACTCTCTTTTGTTGATCAGATGTTAGAGAGGCTGGCTGGTCATGATTACTATTGTTTCTTGGATGGGTACTCTAGCTATAATCAAATTGCTGTAGCCCCGAAAGATCAAGAGAAGACAGCTTTCACATGTCTATATGGTATCTTTTCCTATAGAAGGATGTCATTTGGCTTGTGTAATGCACCAAAAACTTTTCAAAGATGTATGACATTGATATTCGCCAACATGCTCGAGAAGAACATGGAGGTGTTTATGGATGATTTTTTGGTGTTCGGTCCTTTGTTCGATGAGTGTTTGATCAACTTGTCTCTGGTGCTAGAAAGATGTCAACAAACCAACCTGATCCTCAATTGGGAAAAGTTCCACTTCATGGTGAGAGAAGGAATAGTGTTTGGTCATAAGATTTCGTATCGGGGCATTGAAGTAGACAAGGCAAAATTAGAGGTGATAGCAAATTTACCTCCACCTGTGAATGAGAAGGGTATACAGAGTTTCTTAGGACATGCGGGATTCTACCGCAGGTTCATAAGAGACTTCTCAAAAATTGCAAAGTCGTTGACTAGTCTGCTAGTGAAAGACACTCCTTTTGTGTTTGATAAAAAATATGGAGAAGCCTTTGAATCTAGTGATACAGGGACTTTCAGACCAAACCAACACCATCACTGAACTCGCGGCCCTCGAATTAGAGGGGTAGGGTCCCTTGTTTGCATTTATTTTCATTGTTTTAAAGGTTTGGTGTTTTGATTGACCGGAGAAGACAAGCAGAGTTCAACTCTGGTGTCTTTGACTTGTGTTGACCAGCGAGGAGTAGGTGTGTCTTCTTTCGATTGGTTCATTTGAATCCTAGGGGTCCATAATGCACGCGTTTTGTTTTGATGTGATTTTATGAATTAAATATTGCATATATATTTATGAATGGAACTAAATACACACATGTATCACCACCCCAGTGGTTCAACATGTATGCGTAGTCCATTCCTCTCTCTTGGCACGGGTTTGATCCCTGTGTTTTGGCAATTTTTTTCATATTTTTTGGATTTTGCAGGTTTGCACACATATACATTCAAGAGCAAGCATATAACACCACAAGCAAGTGGTGTAGTGGTCTAATTTTGAACCTGTGACCCCAAGGTCATGAGTTCAACCCCTTGGAAGACCTTTCCTATTTTTTTACCACTAATC
This sequence comes from Vicia sativa, assembly GCA_021764765.1. Taxonomy (NCBI): domain Eukaryota; kingdom Viridiplantae; phylum Streptophyta; class Magnoliopsida; order Fabales; family Fabaceae; genus Vicia; species Vicia sativa. The sequence continues at coordinate 181,064,979 of CM038795.1, forward strand.
CCTTTGCATTTTTCATATTTTCTTTTAATTTTCAATTTCTTTTAATTTTCAATTTCTTTTAATTTCTTTTCACAAATTATTTTATCTATTATAAAAACCCTATTAAATATTTTAATTTCAGATTTAGGTTTAAAAAATGTTTAATTAATTTTAGACACAAAAATATTTTATTTTTCACTTAAATTAAATTTATTTCCATAATTAATTGATAATTAGTTTTTAATTAGTTTTTCTTATTTAAAATCAACTCCAAAACAATACCAAAAATATTTGTCTTTAATATTTAGGTTGTTAGAATATTTTCACATTTCTTAAAATATTTTTCTCTTTATTTATTTATGCTTTTCATTTACTTAAGTATTAGAAATCGATGTATAGGTCGCACAGATATTTTTGTAATAGCGTAGCTCTTTACTTCTCTCGCCTTTTCTCTATTATGTAACTGCTCATGGGATGTAATAGCCTAGGTTAAATTTCCTTTCCGCGCCTCATTATTATGTAACTGCCCCGAAGCCAAGTAATAGCGTAGGACTTTTATTTTCCACACCTTTATTTTTTGTACATATTAACTGCTTAAATGTATGATTAATAGGATTGTATGGCAAGATCTAAAACCAACGTAGCATAACCCTTATCAAAAGATAAATATCTGAACTGAATCACTCTTCACACTTGCATCCTTAGGGTATCCTCTTTTGTTGCCTTCGGATAAACATGGTCATGTACCTCGAGTATAGGAATGTCATTAGCAAAGACGCTTACGAATAACATCATTATAGACCCTTCGATATAAATATCATAGTCCCTCGGTGACCCTTTAAGTTGCCTACGAAAAGAAGATCTTGTCACTCGATGTTGCCTACGATTAAAATGATGATAGTCCCTACAAAGTTGCTAAGGTATCCTTACATGTTGCCTTTAATGACCATACGATGACCCTACACTTGTCCCTTCACATCCAATGGATGGGGCTACCTACCAACTAATTGTATGGATAAAGCTATTCCAAAGGAGAAGGAAAATAACAAGAACGACCTTTGAGTGGGTAAACTCTTAATTGCTTGCTCAAAAATAAATACTTTCACACCTCACATTTTTCAAACAAAATATTTTTCAAACACTTTGTACGCATTCTTGAGGACTGATACAAAAATCATTTTACGAAGTTAAATCAAAATATTTTTCAAACAAATCACACACACACACAAAAGAAAGTTTCAAAAGTGAGCTAAGCAATTAAGAGCACATAGATAACTACGGATGAAAATGGTGCTAACACCTTCCCTTTTCATAACTTACCCCCGAACTCAGAATCGTAAATGTCTTTCCGGTTCTTTTCACCTTTCCTTTATTAGATAAAAGAAAAGTCGGTGGGGACTCTTGCTAACCGCAATATTTGCGAAAAACGCAAAACAACCAAGTCAGTTATCCCACCGTGTTACAATCCTGAAAGTAAGGTAGTACGAAACCATGCTTCTCAACTTGAAGTGCTTCATTCTCAAACAGATCTTGAAGTGATTGGTCCCATCGGACCAACTTGAAGTAATACACCACTGCTCGACAGAGATTTCTGGGCAATCAAAACTTCCACACAATTTGTTTCAGATCGTCTTTTACCCAATGGAGTCACTAGAAGGCATGCCCCAGATGTAGGTCATTCTTTAAAATGATTGCTATTCAATAGATTTCTAAAGCAATTTTTCCCTCGACACAATCAAAATGTCCATTTGATGCTCATTATAAAAGCTTCCTTGATGTTTAAGCACTTGTTCATATGCAAAGAATTTTTTATCCTAAAAATAATAATTCTAATGCAAATCCTATGCTTGTCTTGAAATTAGAAAAAAATTTATTGAAAAGATGTCAAAACATAGAATTTTTTGTGTGTACAAAAGATAGTAAGAAGATGAAATGATACCAACTCAAAAATTTCAGCAAGTCTCCTAGGAGTCAAGTTACTATAATCTCGTTACAGTTTTGCTTCCGAATTAACCATACTTCAGTTAGGATTTTTCAGGGTTGTAACGTGGCCTAGTTCACGATTCTTTTTAGAAAAATATTTTTAGGCTCGAAATATTTGGTGCCCACCCCCTTCATGACATTCTCCAACCCTAATTTTTGTTAACTCGACACCAGCACTCACCTCCCAAGAGAAACTATGACGGTTGAGGAACCACTGTAATTTCTTGGTCATAGTACTTTGACTTTGCTGAGAGCGAGGTTTCTGGGACATGACAATCACTCACTTTTTGATTTGGTGTCTGATCACACGACTTTGTTCTCTCGCTAAGAATCTCTCTTTAACCTTCCTCGCCTTTCTAGCTTTTGAATTTACTTTCCCAAAATTTGCCCTACTTTTGCCTAAGCAACTTATTACCAAGTTCGACTTAGTAGGCTTTCTGTCCTTTTATCTTTTTTCAATTCTCCAATCTCACTGAACAAGTTGTTTATCCCTACATCATCTTTGATTTGCTAGAAGTGATTGTGACTGTTTGAGTCCTTGATAGATGAGAAATACCCACTGGGGTCACTACACTATTTTCAACTAAACGACCATGTGCCCCTGCATGGTAATCACACTAGCGTCGGGAACGAATCCCTCAAAACTATAAGAGATGACATGATCCATCCGCTTAGTTTCCTTCGATGGAAGCTCGAGCAAGGGAGGGAACAACTGATTTAGAGTGATAGGCGTTGCACCAAATTCTTTTAATGATTGCCTTGGCTCCTGATAGTCTGACTGAGCATATGCATGGTACTCATTATGATTAATCATGTGATTATAAAGACTTGGAATAGGCAACAATAGTTGGAAAAGATCTTTTAGGCACATCGATCGTGCATGAAATTTATGAGATACTCTTTGAGAATGAATGATCAGACCTTTGGATGGATATGAAATATGATTGACCTGTAAGTCCATAACATTTGGATTAACGACAAATGCCCCTATATCAAACAGGTTCTGGATCTTGACCTTCGACGTCTTTCAACTTTTGAAAATAGGACAGAAGTGCCCCTTAATGATATTCACAAGTGATTCTCTCAAAAGATGGGATGAACGCTTTATCAAGCGAACTTGCATGCTGAATTACCAAGCATCTTCTACTTCATGGAAGAGATATTCAATTAGGGAGAAAATAATCTTGAAACAATCTTCCAAACATGAATTGGACTTTTGGAAAATACGTCAGACAAGTGCTGGACTTTGAACTTCAACCTCTTTCCATCTTCAATATCACGACCAAGTGCCCCAGAATGAAAGACACATCTAGAATTTGCACCAAAATCAGGAAAGAGTTTTATTGGTGGAGGACCCAAAGCACGAAGCTTAATCACTGAACTTCCAACAGGAGAGGAAGTAATTGGGTGTAAGGAATTGGAAATAAATCCACACGCTTCTCGGGCTTCTTCCATGTCTACTGGCGAGCTTTGCCTTACGGGTTTACTTGGAGATGAGGAACTAGCTGCTGATGAGCAAACTCGCAAACCCAACATTGTGGAAGAGATCCACTAATTACTCCATGACGTATGAGATCCCCCAGGATGGGGAGAAGTAACAACTTATGTTGCAAGCAGCATATATCGGGTTACTTTCCTTTGCTAACATTGTCTTCAGATTTTCCATAACCAAACCTAACCGAGTCTTCAACTGATGGTTTTCCTCCTTCAGGAGTCCTTGACCACAGATCTAGGTTTACAACTTGCATATCCATCATAAACAGCCCCATCTGATTTTTCAAGTCGTCCAATTCCCCACGAAGTTGCTCCATTAATTAATTCTGATCATGGAGCAGTGAGAAGTCAAGACTTGCAATTCTAAAAAGAAAATACCATATTTAAATAAGAGATTTTCCCGACTTCGAGTACCTGTTATGGATGCATGAAATAAACGAATATGCATGTTAGATATAAACACATGTATTTTCCAGACATTTTTTTTGGAAAAATAAACATGCTATGATGCAAGTGCATTGACCATAGATTCTAAAGTTCAGCATAACAACGGGTAGCATATGTATAATCGGATGATATTTGTATAATCCTCTGGATAACTGCTACGTAATCCCTGAACAGGGTCAAGATATCAAGATCAAAGGTTCGACACCAATTTAAGATACCATAGCAAATACTAGAGAACCAAGTGTCATGGAACCAAGTATCAAAGAACCACATGGTCACCAACAAAACTGAATATCACCGATGAAACAATATAATCACCATCAGAATAAATAGTCACCATCTGAACATGGTCACCAACATAAAATACCAAGTCACCATCAATACCTATGAAAATTATGTTCCATCCCCATCTCACGGGTAATTCTAAACATAACGGAGGTCCCTAATGGCAACCAGAGTCGACAGACTTTATCGAGTACTCCGCTATCTACACAACAAGGTGTAGGGTGAAAGTATCGTCACTCAAAACCTCGTCAGAGTATGGTACCTCATGTTTCCTCACACGCATCATGGAATGCGGGATTCCACATGAGCGTCTGTCTATCCTATATGTCACTGGCCTGGGTAGAGGGCTTTTTACCTCACGTAACTCTCACCCAAAGTATCACAGTACAACAGCGGAAAATATACGAGATATATGAAATAAAGACAAATTCCATATAGAATGCAATGCATAGCATACAAGTGAATGGTGCGATAAAGCGAGTAAATAAATAAACACCTAATAGAAAATAAAAAGAAGCTAGGATCGACTCCGGGAGAGACCAGCATTTGGTCAACCAGTCCCTAGTGAAGTCGCTAGCTGAAACTACTAGTGAAATCATCGGATAGAATATCAATAAAGTTACCATCGAACATTTTTTATCTCATGGAGAGAAAGGTAAACATCGAGTAAACTTGAGAGGCATAAATCATGGGCTTACCACCAAGAGTTTGGGTAAGGGAGTCAATTACACGAGGGGAAGGTATTAACACCCCGCACACCCATAGTACTCTAAGGTATCCAATTTTATATTCTATCTAATGGGTGTAGGTTTCTATTTATATCTTATACCTAAGGAAAAATGAATGAACGAATATTATTATGTACAAAAAGAAAGGTTTTTTTAGTCGTGTTTTCCGCGGTTGCGAACCTTTAGTGCCTACGTATCTCATTCGTGCAATTGGGGATCAAATCACTACGTAGTTCTCCTCAAACAATTTGGTGGGTTACATTGTTTTTTATGAGAAATTCCATTTCGCATCCTTGCGATTAGGATTTCAATTTTTGCTTGGCATTGCAGCTTATCGAAAGACTCATGCTCTGCCACTCGCACACTTAGCAACTCGCTTGGATTTGAAAGGAACACCCTTATCGAAAAGATTTTCATATAAAAAGGTTCGAAGACAAAAATGGTTTGAAGTTGGTGGATTGTTTTTACCTTGGCGAAAGGACTTGAGTTTTATTAACATGTTTTGAGATTTGATAAAGAAAAAGTTTTAGTCTTAATATGCAAAAGGAGAAAAATATCTAAGGGAAACTATTTATCTCTATATTTTAATTATCAGGCTATATAATTACAATAAAAAATGTAAGGGTGTGTTTGTTTCAAGGTGATAACAAATATTCTTGGGAATGACCATGTGGAATTATGAATGCAATATATATTTCCATGTTTGATTCATGTTTTACAAAATTATTCCAAGTAACTTTTTATTCTAAGGAATATTATTTACACATGATTTTTCTATTCTTATTCTAAGGTATGAAGGTGGGAATAAAACATTTTCATGAGAATAACTTCAATCAACTATAACTTTCCATTATCTTTCATATTTACTATTATTTTTTATTTTTTTATAATTTAAAATTAAACAAATTTCATAATTACTCCTAAGAATCTAAATTTCTACCCAACACTTAAGTTAAAATAATAATCCTAAGAATATTATTCTAAGGGTGTGTTTGTTTCAAATTATCAAATTATATTTCTTGTATTCATATTCCTTGAAATAATAATCCAACTTATATGTTTGGATAAAAATAAACATTCTAAGAATGTTTACAAATTTATTTAATTTAAAAATTATGAAAAAATAAAAATAGTAATAATTTGTGAACAGAAGTGAGAAGTCAGTGGTAGTTGAATTTATTCACATGAGAATGTTGGATTCCCACCCTTTATTGGAATAAAATTAAAAAAATTGTGTAAATAAGATTCCTGGAAATAAAATATATCTTGGAATATTTTTTTTTTAAAACTTGAATCAAACATGAGAATGTTGCATTCCCATAATCATATTCCTTAGAATAATTTTTATAACTTTAAAATAAACACACCCTAAAAAATATAATTTTAAACTTTGAAACAAATACAGCGTAATATATAAATATTTACACATATAGCTCTCTAGTTTTATGTTATTTTAAAAGAGACAAATTGAGTTTTTTAAGCAAGTACATGTCCTTTAACTAGTGTGAATATAGTCAATTTCTTATATAAAAATTTAACAAAAATTACAAGTTTCAATGCCAACTTCATCTCTCCTTTTTTGTGAGCTTTGCAAACATAGCGTGGAGTGCAAGACAGAGTCGTTAGAGTCTGTTTAATCGCTCTCCGAAAATGAGCTTGCATCAAAATTCTGTAATAACAGTCCAAAGAATAAATATCACTGCAATCCGATGCCATCCCCTAAAGGCTTTTGCAATTTCGGTCAACAGTGAATTAACTACAATTTCTTTTTCATTATAAAATCAGTAAATAACAATATCGATATACTTTCTAATAGCGTTTTGTCTAGACTGTTTTCGCGATAATGGACCATTTTTTAAAATCACTTGCTTATAGGGTACCAGAATCATTGGCCAACAAAGATAGCACTAGAAAGAAACTGGTTTTGATTCCGCCACACGTCAAATTAACAACCATGCTATCATCATTTATTTTCTAAGAAATATTTTAGCTTCCAAAGAAAATTCCAAACATTCAAGATAACACTTGTGGAGACTTTGTGCTAAACTTTGCTCCACAATTTCAACATCACCATACAAATTCAATCCAACGGCTCATATTTACTACAGAAAAACAGCCACAAAATACATATGCAACTAACTATATGTATCCTTCACTATTCAAAACCAACCTAAATTTATATTCTAGTTTCAAGGCTAGGAGAATTAATGGCTTCCATTCCCATGTTGTCAATTGCTCCAACAAGAAGAAGAGTGTTTGCAGCTACAGCTACAAAGGGTGCAGCAGGTGGAAGCAAGGAAGAGAAAGGATTTCTTGATTGGATTCTTGGTGGTATGCAGAAAGAAGATCAGTTGCTAGAGACTGATCCTATTCTCAAGAAAGTTGAAGAGAAGAAGAATAGTAGAGGCACCACTACTAGTGGCAAGAATTCTGTGGCAGTTCCACAAAAGAAAAAGGGTGTTTTTGAAGGATTGTTTTCCAAGAATTAATTGAAGCAATATGATAAATATATATCATGCAAGTGTATTTTTTTCCCGACTTCGCACATCTGGAGTCTGATATCCCTGCACAACTACCATCTGATGTGACTTGGCGGGACTATCATGCAATTGCTTTTAATCCAGTTGCATGCATATTAATATATCTTTTTGTTTATTTAGATTTTAATCTATTTACCGTTTCGGTGTCTTTTTAATCTGTTGTTTGTTTTTCTGGTTTATATTGAACACAGAAGTTGGTTCCATAACATGTTGATAAAGTTTTACAGAATAAATTTTAGTCGAAATGAAATGCACTGTTACAAATCCATGAAAAAAGGTTAAACACTGATTCTGTTTATATACAATAAGCAAGCACATCTTTGTAGTTGATAACTTAATCATAATTATCTCAAGAAGATTCTATAGAATCTTCGCGCGATGTTTTAGTTGAGGAATTTGATCTAGAAAAAGAAGAGTGGATGAACTCAATGCAATCCTCAACAGCAGCTGTTCTATGAGAATCAGCAGATGACCCTGCTGATGCTGATCTTCCTAAAGACGAAGAGTCTTGGTGTAAAGATCTCCTCAGAGAGACCAACCGTAAAGCGTTCGTCACTCTTTCTGCTAGATCCTTGACAAGCTCGATGGGAGAGAATTCAGATTGCCAAGGAATCCTGAATGTGCAGCTTCTAACATGCCGATTTGTAGCCCGTTTTCTATTAGAATTTTGTCTCCACGACGAGCTTGTTTTCTCATTGTGACTCATTTTGTTGCTTACTATTGTTTGCATGATGATGCTAGTTTTAATATTCTATAGAGAGAAAGAGACCATACATGTGAAACTGTTGTTGTAAGTTAAAAGTATGGTAGATGAGAGTTTTGGAAGGAGGAAGTTCTTGTATGCTTGTAATAAGCAAGTACTTGTAGGGATATTTAATACACTCTTTCTCATGTGAGCATGTTTTATCATGAAAAACCTGTGTGAAAGGACAGAGGAAAATTCATCAAAAACAAGTACAAAAGTGGGTTAAGGTAGTGAGAAAACAGACATATTTATATTTAAGAAAAAGTAACAGATACACTTTACATTCTTTATCATGGTCTTAAATTCCGGTCCGCAATTGAAGTTGCGGCCGCAATATTGCTGATGCGGTAGTCTCAGCAATTGCATAGACTGCAATTGCAAAGTGATTTGAAATCACGTGTCCTTCAACATTAGAAACCGCATTAGACAACTTTGCCTAATTTTCTTAGTATTTTCGTCAAAACTCGAAATTTAGAACCCGAAAAGTAAATTTACTTCTAGAAAATCTTAACATCGAGTGTTTTTTAACTTTCTATTTCAAACTCGTCTCAATGAAAACTCATGCTACTACGGCTAAATGTGCATCGCAACAAGCACAATAACCACAATTGCAACATCCACAACCACATCCGCAACGGAAATTTCAATTTAAAACCATGCTCTTTATTACTTTCTATTTGAGAGCAATTGCCGCCCTGTGACTTTGTAGAACATACTTTATGATTTATGTGTAATGGTGAAGAGGACAAAAGGTATCTAACTTGAGTGAAATCAAAGATAGCAGGAATATTTAGTTTAAAGCAATTGTGTCATCATTCCATTCCTACATCAGAAACAAGACATTGAAAAATGAGGAAGGTGGGGCTACACATCAGTTACTTATTTTAATATAAGCTTGCAAAACCAGCACTTGAGTTGTGTTCCATTGTTATTTGTTAATTCTTTTTCCTCAAGGCTCCTAGTCTAACAAGAGACATCTAACCCTTTTGATCAAGATCATATGGTTGAATAGGCTGAGTACTAATTGATAACTCTATCAACGCAGAGCCAATTGGAGGCGCAAATATAAGTCTAAGTCTAAATTGTATAGATGTGTATATCCTTTTCCGTTTATGGTTGCCAACATAAATAGGACACCAAATATTGTGTCCTTAAAACCGATTGATGACCATTAAGACTAATGTCACATTGCTTGAATAAGACCAATTAATGAGATCAATTCTATTGATACAGACTTAATAATGGCTATTCATATGTGTGGCTATTCATATGTCTTAAATGCTTTATCTCCTTGTTAGAGTGCATCAGTCAAAAGTAAGATATGCTGATTCTGAGCCGTCCTGCTCGGCTTGGCCCATTAAGTTTGAAATAGCTTGATCTTGTCCCGGAATGACTTAAAACCGGGACGGAATTCATTTAGTTCGGGTTTGGATCCGGCCCAACATATTAGATATGTAAAAATCACTCAAGCATGAGACTTGTAAAGGCGAAATGAAAGACTACATTGTACTATGGTCTAGATTTCAAACTCACTATTTTCATATGTAAAAAAAAAAAAAATCAAAATCAGCATTGAAATCTGGTCATCATATCAAGATCAGATGATGCAAATATGGCTGGCTACCTGAAGCCACACTGCATACGGTCCAAATCCATATTTTAAACTTTGAGAAAAGGTATAATGTGAAAGTATGAATGTTAATGCAGTTTATAAGGACCTTTGTGTATATAAAAGAAAGCAAAAGGGTCTCATCTAGCATGCTTTAAAATTTAATGCTTTCAAGTTTCTATCTAACTTTCCACTCATTGAGTGGAACAGTGTTGAGTCCACACATATACTTGTAAAAGGTCCTAATCAATACTTCGTGTGAAACTTGAAACCGCTTTGGACTTACTTATAAACAACGTGCTGCAATATTTTATTTCTACGCAGCTCTGCAATAGTTTATTTCTATGCAGCTTATCAGGACTATTCTTCTGTCAGAAAATAATTAGCAAATGTGAGGACCACATGCCAAAAGAAAAAGCCAAGACTTTGTTATTCTCCATTAAGATGTTGTGGTTTAATTATTAACTCGAGCGTGAAATGGAGAAGCAAAATGTATCAATAGATGTAGAGGTGGCAAGGCAACCGTTTAGATCCGTCCCTAAACGACGCAGGTGAGATGGACAAAGTTAAGAGTGCATGTCTAAAACTTTAATTCGTCCCACGAAAAAACGAAGGCGGGCTAGGCTCATGGGCACTACACCCCTATTCATCGATGATGCATCTGTGGTAAATAAACGGAGATTTTAAGACCTTGTTGTTCTGTTAAGTATGTCCCTATACCGAAAAATACCACAGATAAGATCTTGGTTTATATGATTAGCTTAGCGAAAACCCGCCGAAAAATAATATATATGTGCTTGACCTTAACCATGGTTTTAAACCCGTAACAATAATTGCAGCTACAATATAAACTACAAAGTAGCCAATGGTTCGAAGGTGCATTACAAATTCAATACACACAATGAAGCATAATTTCATAAGTTCATTACATTTGACACAAACACATACTACTTACAATGTGAACACCTTCTAAAAGCAACCATACATCGAAAATTCATTAGAATTAGTAATCAGAATTCTCCATTGAAACGCAACCAATCATCTTGTACTATACATGACACAAACATAAAGTTTAAAATAGAGAGTCAAGTTTACAAACATTTACCAAAAAATTTCACGCCTGTTGTTTCTGATTCATGACAAGCAAAACCTCGCCCCCACCAACAATGCTCGAATCCAAGAACTCCCTGACTTCATCTTCATCGCGAAAACATTTAGGACCACGAAGATCACTATCCAAGTTATACCAAACCCCATCAATCTTCCTCAAAGCAATCCAATGCCTACCTTTCCAAATCCCCGCAAACCTTTTCACCTGAACATTAACCACAACCCCCATCAAGACATCTTCCGGTGCATCAAGATCAATCGACGAACCTCCATTTCGCCGATCGTGCCAAACTACACTCTTCCCTTTCTCTTCCAAAGCAGCTATTAGAACATTTATATCATAGTTTCCAGTCAATGCATTATGATGGGGTTTGAACATGAAAGAAAACGGTGTCCATGAATCACTGTAAGAGGTGTCATCAAGTGCTAGTTTTTCAGAAATTTCATTCAAATTTGATCGAGTAAAAGCATCTTTTTGCTGTTGAATAGAAATCAAAATCAATGAACAGACCCAGAATTGGAAAAAGACATGATTGAATCAGATTATTGAAAAAGATTCGTAATTTATGGGGTTTAGGAAATGGGTGATAGTTGAATTGAAGAATTGATGATTGAATTGAAAAGGGTTAGAAGAGAGAAGAAGAAGAAGTACCTGGAATAGTGAATTGAGAGTGTGTAAGAGACAGAACTGTAATCTTTGTCTTTCGTGATAGATGTTTGAATTCTGAGTTGACATTGAAGATTAGGTTTTTTTTCTGTGTTGCTGGAAATTCGATGCACAGTGTGTAGACACTATAAGGAAGAAGCTTGGTGAAATGTGTAATAATACAAGTTTTTCAAAGGATTTTGTCTATCACGGAGAACTATATGAATTTGATTATTTGATTTTAGACCAATCCTGATAATTTCAAGTCAAATTTTATCAAACTATGTTTTGTTTTCAAATTTCAATTACACCCGGAATTAAATCTTATGCATTTCTAAAAATGTCTCTCTAAAATCAGAAATATATTTCTGGTGCGCATCATTTTTTTGAAATATTTGAGTTAAAATCGAAAGTATACTTCCGGTTCCATATCGTATGTATATTTCTGGTTCTGGACATATGATAGTTTGCAGAAAAATTGAAGAAAAACAATAATTGGGAAAGTTATACAAATTAGAAATTTAACAAATTATACAATTTATAAATCGAACAAAAGACAAAAAATGTTATCCAAAATGCATTTCATAATAATGGTATCCAAAATACAAATTCGATACAATACAAAAGCAAAAAACTAAAATCAAAATACAAGTGGATGATCAACCTAAACTACTAGATATGGCGGATGATGAGTCGGCCTGTCACCCTCGAGGCATCCCTCCATTGTCTCCTGTATAACAAGACACCTTGAGCCTCTGCCATGATGGCCTCCAAAACTCCCCTAACATCGAATCCGTCAAGAAACGGCCATTTGTCAATGTCATCCCTAGCAAGCTTCATGATACGACGACACCTAGTCAGCACGTCATAAGCATGATCTCTCCTCGCCTGCTCCTCTTCCAGGATCTCCTAATGAACTGGTCTGCGTGGGTTTCGTAGAGCATCATCTACCATGTATGGATGAGACACCCTGAAGAACCATATCATGTAATTGTACTCGTAACTCCAGTCGTCTGGAGCCACGATACTCTTGGCCTCATCAGGTACAAGATGATTCTCAAAATCATCAAATAATTCATCCATCTCCCTCATCTTCACTATCGGAGAAGCGCATACAACAGGATCCCGAGGAATAGTCTGGGTAACCCGAACTGACGCATCACCCGCTCGGACATATAAGGAGCAGTCTTGTGAGTCCCGCAGGCCAACCAACCTGTAAATAGTGAATCCTCATCAAACGGTATCGTTTAACAGTGATCGGGGTAGGCACTAAAGTGAATATCCTCAAACACTACCCGGTCCAGGTAAATCCGGAATGATAGTGTCTCCTGGTTCCCTCTGAGCGACTCATATGCACAGGCCCACGATATATCCTCAGTATAACCCTGAGCAAGTGACCATCCAGAAATGCGGGGGAAGTGTTGTAGGATCCATCCCTGAAATAACAAAATTAAATCAGTTAGTTTCAGAATCAGAATAATTAAAAAAGGCCACTAAGAGAAATAATCTATACCGTCATGAGTGACACGCTGCCGGTGATCTTCCTCATATTCCACTTAATCCCCTCATCCAACTTGCTATACAAATAAATCAAGCAGGCAGCCCCTCAGTTCCACTCATTGATCGCCTCAAAATCACCAAAGTACTTAAGGTACATGATGTTAGTGTAAGTGGCACTGGTGTCTACAAATATATGTGTGCCAACAAGATACAAGAGGTATGCTCTCATGGCATACCCCCTATGAAGGGTAACCTTCTCGGGATCACCATCAACAATTGTAGCATGTACAAGCTCATCTATAAAAACCTCTGCCAATCAGCTATATCTCATGTGGCAACCACATGTCTTATCAACCTCCTTCAGGGCCCTATCCACGGTAACACATAGTCTCTCAACCAACAAAGTAATGGCCTTGTCTTTCTCCAACTTTCGGTGATCCAGAAAGGCTCCTCTAATCGACACGTGAAGTAGACACGTGACGTCATCGAGTGTGATCGTCATCTCGCCATATGGTAGATGAAATGAAGACGTCTCATGGTGCCACCTCTCTACAAAAGTGTTGATCATCCCCTAGTTGACCACGATATATCCAAAGAGGACTAAATCTCTCAACCCTGTAAGGCGTAGAAGATCATCAAACCATGGCTCGAGAGGGGTAATAAGCCTACGGATCTTTCTCCCATGGTTTATGACCTTCGGTGTATCGCGATCCTGTAAGAAAAAATTTACTGTTAGAATTCATAATAATATTCATAAGAAAATTCATAAATGTAATATAAATGTAACTTTCATAACTGTCCATCTCATATATATCTAGTCACATAGGTGGACTAAAGAGGGAACAGAGATAAGTCTGAAGGCCCCCCTCCAAAGACTTGAGGGGCCTGGGGTGCCACTGGTGTCGTCGATGTGAAACCACCCGGATGAACATTGACTGATAGGATATATCAATGGAGTCGCCATCGAACGTCTTTTATCTCGTGAAGGATAAAGGAAAACATCGAGTAAACTTGAGAGGGAAGAAATCACGGTCTTACGACCGAGAGATCTGAGTAAGAGAGTCTATTACGCGAGGGGAAGAGATTAGTACCCCACATGCCTGTAATACTCTAAGGTATCCACTTTTATTTTCTGGCTAAGGGGTGTGTTATATCTATCTATCACTTAATCGCTACAATGCATGAGAAAGAAAAAGAAAATAAGGAAACCACGGGGAAAATATGGAAGTATTTACAAACTTGTGCTCGATCGAGCCCCGTGACAAGATGCCTACGTATTCCCTCGTGCAATGGGAAAGTCAGAGCGTCGTAGTTCATCTCACTTGTTTTGGTGGGTTTTGTATTTTTTACTTACGAAAAAGGTTTTAAACACAAAAGAAAGCGTCCGTAGGCGAAAAAGAGTTTGCATTGGTTGATTGCTTTTACCTTTAAGAAAGGAGTTTTGAACCATTATTAGGTGTTTTAGTTTTCAAAAGAAAAAGAAAGAAATTTTTAGTTTTGATTACATGCAAGGATGTAAAAGAAACAAGAAAAACAAAAGGGAGACTAACTAGTACTAGCCCTAATGTTGTCATGCAAAGATTTGACCTAAGGTTAAGGATGAGGAGAATCACTACCTATATTGACATGTAAAGGATGCATATCCCAATGTCTAAGCTCGAGAGCTATTCTAGCCGAGCGGTCCTAAGGGAAAAGCTATCATATATCCATCTTGGTTATAAAACCAAGGGATGCAAAGGGATGAAGCAATCAAGTGCTTTGGAAGAAGCACACAAGCAATGCAATGCACAAACAAATATCATAGAAGCCCAGGAAAAGAAGGTTGTCCCTTAGCCTACAACAACAAGCCGAGGGCCGGAAGCAATCAGGAACCAACACATTCTGATTCTCGTGAATGGTATCACCGCATGACATGGATTGTCAAGTGTGAAGAGAAAATTATGCGAGTTCAACAGTAAATGTGAACCCCAAGAAAGCGTGGAGAGCCAAAATAAGGAACTCTGGCCACTTTATTATTATTGACTCGATAAAGGAAGCAACACGATTCGCGTTTGATGAGCTGACACGGACTAGAACTGTGCGGGGGTCGATTGCGGACCCTTTTCGCCTGCCCATCATAGCATCATCATGTATATCAATAAGTATCAAAGCGGGACTTTGATTGGTGGTGCCACTCTATGTTGCCTAACCACTCTGACCTATGCAAGCACAAATGTAAACACTTACTGAGAATTACTTCCCTATGCACGGAAGAGGATTTTAAACAAACCAAACACAATTAACACATAATTTGCGGAATGCCTAGCTACAGGTCTTTAAACAACGACTTTGAGCCCAACGCTCATATCCTAATCATGACAAAGAGACGGTAAATCCTTACTTCTCATGATATCTAGGAAAGTTTTAAATGAATGCGGTAAACAAAGGATAGCTAGTACCAAACAGATAACAAATCTGAAGAGCACTGTGAGCTAAAATACTCTGGAAAACTTCAAGTACTGCAACCAAGCAATAAGAGTAAAACCAAACAAGAGTACCTGCAAGAATGAAGTAAAACCAAACAAGCATAAAATAGAATGCACATGCATGTGTACAAGCGGTAGAATGCGTGTTCGTACGCATTCAAACAAGAGTACCTGCAAGAATGGAGTATAACCAAACAAGGAGACAATAGAATGTACACACATGTGTACAAGTGGTAGAATGCGCGTTCATACGCATTCAAACAAGAGTACCTGCAAGAATGGAGTAAAACCAAACACGCAGACAATAGAATGTACACACATATGTACAAGCGGTAGAATGCGCGTTCGTATGCATTCAAACAAGAGCACCTGCAAGAATGGAGTAAAATCAAACAAGCACACAATAGAATGTACACACATGTGTACAAGCGATAAAATGCACGTTCGTGCACATTCAAACAAGAGTACCTGCAAGAATGGAGTAAAACCAAACAAGCAGACAATAGAATGCGCGATCATACACAAACAAGGATTAGAATGTGTGTTCGTACGCATTCCAATCAAAAGCACCTGCAATAAAGGAGTAAAACCCAACAAGCAGACAATAGAATGTACACGCATGTGTACAAGCGATAGAATGCGCGTTCGTACGCATTCAAACAATAGTACCTGCAAGAATAGAGTAAAACCAAACAAGCAGACAATAGAATATACACACATGTGTACAAACGATATAATACACGTCCGTACGCATTCAAATAAGAGTATCTGCAAGAATGGAGTAGAACCAAACAGGCAGACAATAGAATATACACGCATGTGTACAAGCGGTAGAATGTGCGTTCATACACATTTAAATAAGCGGATAACCTGCAAGAAGGTGTCAATCCAAGCAAACAAACAATAGAATGCACACGCATATTGTTGATGGTCACAACAAGAGATGAAGAAAACTTCAAGGATTAGTGGTACTTGGATTCAGGATGTTCATCACACATGTCTGGAAGTAAAGATTAATGTGTCAATCGAAAACCCACAATGAATAACATGGTGAAATTTGAAAATAACAATACTCTAACAGTTGAAGGTATTAGATATGTTCTGATTATGAGGAAAGATGGAAAAGGGTCAGTAATTTTGAATGTGATGTATATTCTAGGCATGAAGAGCAACTTGCTCAGCGTATGTCTTAGAATACAACCTTAAATATTGAACTTAATGTGATGGAGCTCTAGTGCCTTTCGACTACAGCTAGAAGAGACGAATGGATATGACACTATCGACTAGGCCATCTCAAATTCAGAGACATCATATATTTAAAGAGGAAGAATATGGTTTCATGATTGCCAAAAATAAAAATTCCAAACAAAGTGTGTAAGGAATGTGTCCAAATGAAGCAGCACAAGAATAGCTTCAGCAAGAATACAGGAAGAAAGTCGAAGGTTGTTCTCGAAGTTATATACTCTGATGTATGTGGACTAATCCAGATGGATTCCTATGGAGGTAATAAATACTTTATCGCATACATAGGTAATTTTAGTCGAAAACTGTGGACTTACCTGATCAAGAAGTAAAGTGAAGTGATCGAGGTATTTTCCAAGTTTAAGTTTATGGTCGACAGGCAAAGTGGTCAAAAGCTCAAAGTTTTGAAAATTGATGGTGGTGGAGAATATGTGTCGAAAGACATCGACAAGTTTTGTGAAAAAGAAGGGATTATGCATGAGGTCGTGCCACCCTACACTCCACAGCAAAATGGAACTACATAAACAAAGAATTGAACCATCATGAATATGGCAAGAAGTATGTTGAAAGGCAAGAATTTACCTAAAGAGTTTTGGGGTGAAGCTGTGTCTACTACAACATATATTTTGAATAGATGCCCGACGAAAAAGTTAAAAGAAATTACTCCATAGGAATGTTGGTCTGGTGTAAAACCTAGCTTGAATCATCTAAAGGTATTTGGATCTACTACACATACATGTTCCAGATTAGTTGAGAAGAAAACTTGATAACAAGTCGAGTCAAATAATTCTAGTTGGATATCATTCGACAGGAGGTTACAAGTTGTTCGACCCAGTGAACAAGAAAATTATGATCAGTAGGAAGGTGATCATAGATGAGTTTAAAGAATGGGATGGTCTGAAAATGTCAAGAAAGATTCAGTGAGAATCTTACTTGAAGAACCAAAAACTCAAGTCAAAAGAGAAGTTCGAAAAGGGGAAGTTAGACAAGAGGAAGTAAGATATCAACCAAGTACAAGTACAAGGAAAACTCAAATAACAAGATGCATTCATGCAAGATTGTAAGATTGTGTGGTTATATCAAATGATGTAGTTGATAACAAAGGTGAGCTGATACACTATGCTTTCTATGCAGATGTTGAACCTGTAAATGCAGCTAAAGCATTGAAGGATTCAAAGTGGGTGAAAGCAATGAACAAAGAAGTGAAGCCCATCGAAGACAACAACACTTGGTCCCTTATTGAATTTCCTCTAGGAAAAAAGGCAATTGATGTCAAATGGGTATACAAAGTGAAGATGAATCCCAAAGGGGAATTATCTCGACACAAAGCAAGACTCATGGCAAAAGGATTTATCCATAAAGAAGGAATATACTTTGATGGAGTTTTTGCACCTGTTGCTAGAATCGAAACAATTAGGTTGATTGCTGGTTTAGTAGAAATAAACAATTGGCACATAAGTCAGATGAACGTGAAGTGTGCATTCCTGAATGGACTCTAAATGAAGAAGTTTGTGTTAAACAACTAGTCGGGTTTGTGAAACATGGTGAAGAGAGAAAGGTGTATAGGCTTCATAAATCCCTATATGGATTAAAACAAGCTACAAGAGCTTGGAATAAGAAAATTGATAGTTTTCTAAGGGAGAAGGAATTTGTGAAGTGCACAACTGAGCATGAAGTATATGTAAGAAGAAGCAATAATGAATTGCTTATACTATGTCTTTATGTTGATGATTTGTTAATAACAGGTAGTTGTAAGAAGGAGATCAAAGACTTCAAAGGTAATCTCAACAAGGAATTCAAAATGTCTGATCTGGGTGACATTTAATATTTCCTTCGCATGGAATTCTACAAGACTAGTAGAGGTTTGATGATGCATCAAAGAAGATATGCAGGAGAAATTCTCAAGAAATTTGAGATGAAATAATGCAACTCGACTTCGACACATGCAGAACTAAGATTGCAACTGTCGAAAGATTCAGAAGAAGATGATGTTGATCTAACCCAATACAGAAGACTTATTGGGTCACTAAGGTACCTTTGTAACATGATGTATGACTTAACATACAATGTAGGTATTGTAAGTAGAGTCATGCAGAAGCCAAAGGTATCACATATAGCAGCAAAGAAGAGGATATTGAGGTATCTGAAAGGAAATCTCGACCGTGGCATTTTATTTCCAGCAGTTTGATAAAGGAAAAGAGTGTAAGTCAGTGGGATACATTAATTCAAGTTGGTGTAGTGATGTTGAGAATCAAAAATCCACAGCAGGATATGTGTTTATATTAGGTGGTGCACAAGTTGCTTGGAATTCGAGAAAGGAACCAGTAGTGGCATTATCATAATACGAAACATAATACATAGCTGCTTCTCTTTGTACATGTCAAGTAACATGGATGGTGAACTTGGTCGACGAAATCACAAGGAAAGATCATGGAGCAATTACCATGAAGATCGACATCATGTTAGCTATCAATCTGGCGAAGAACCCGATAGCACACGGTCGAAGCAAACACAACGAAATGAAGTTCCACTATCTTCGATAGCAGATAGCTGATGGGAAGATGAACTTGGAACGCTGCAGAACTGAAAATCAGATTGTAGATATCATGACGAAGGGAGTGCAGGTCGAAATACTCAGAAGACTAAGAGTCATGATAAATATATATAGTTTAGACACAATGAATTAGGTGGTGTGTTAAATTGTAATTCATAGTGTCGAATAATTTGTGTGTCAAATTAGATTTGATTTAGTTACACACAACATTTGTTTTAGATCTAAATAGATAAGATTTGATTTAGGTTTAGAATATATAGATTTGATTTAGTTGCAAAATAACTATTTTGGACTTTTATAGTTTTGGATTTTGACTTAGAGAACAAACTAACCTAAATCTATAAAGAGAATAACCCTTATTTTTGTAATAAAGTCTTCACAAAATCTTACAGTTGCAAAGTGAATACGAAATTTTTTACAGTTTGAGGACAGAGAGAAACTCTACAAAAAATTGTTGTCTTATTTTCTTCTTCAAATTTTCTTTTTATTGTTATTATTATTATTATTATTATTATTATTATTATTATTATTATTATTATTATTATTATTATTATTATTATTATTATTATTATTATTATTATTATTATTATTATTATTATTATTATTATTATTATTATTATGTGGTGATAGCAATCTTCTTAATCTAGATTAATAGAAATTCATTATAGATTTTAATAGATTCAATAAAATTAATATAGGGGAGGTGAAACCAACCCATAGTCATACTAAACTAGAAAGTCGTGTTATGTTGTGTAGGTGACATGATCCGATTAGAAGGTTGACTTGATTCTGAGGCAAGAGACTGACTAAACTTTTATTCGTATAAGAAATTTAGGATATGAGTTCTGTGGGTGAGATCCAGACAGAAGAAAAATATAATAAATGATTGTAATGATGCAACAACCATAATGGTAAAGTCCATGAAAGGATGGACAGAGAAGTGAAAGGAAATAAAAATATAACGCTCAATCAATTAAATATGAGGAAGACCATTATAGCTAAATATATAGAGAACTTTTGTCTTAGATTCATCAAAATATTCCTATAATATTTGATAGATCCTATGCATGCTTGAATGGTTATTTAACTTTTGCATTAATATATTATAATATTTAATCAATATTTTGAGCATACCTTATATAATTACTTATTAAATAAATTTGAATACAAAAAAGGTCTTCTTAAATCTTAATCACTATTAATGGTAGGAATCAGGAGTAATGTATAATAATTTTTGGTGGTATATGTTTTCTTCAATAGTATATAGATTATAGATAATCATGGTTAAATGGTGGTATCTGACCTTATATAAGATATGCTTCCTCTAATTAAAAATGTTTTAATCCAAAAAAATAATATAAACTATTTTTTTCTTCTTAAATATATTTTGTCCCTTGTTTTGCGGTTATCAAAATGGATTAGAAACACATACCAAAATTTCTAAATTAAAAGTTCTTAAGGAATTGTCAGCCAACAGAAAAAGCTTCCCAAAAAAAGAAGAGATAAATTGCTATACTTCAATGGCCAACCATTGTTAGGGAAAATGTCGACTTACTTTACTTTTACCATTTTCCATTATTGATCTTCTAAGTTTGTTCATCACCTAGAACACCACTGCATTACATTTTCATATTACACTTTTATTTCTAGCTTCAAATCCATAGCCACATTTTTTAAATGTTTCTTCAATGGAGACTTGTAACAAAAATGTTAAGCCCTTTTGATTATTACTACGATGATTATAATTACTTTTTTTGAATATGGCTATGGCTAATTAATATACCCTCCATTTGAATATTCCATATTATAAGGTTGTCACATGTGATGAATGCATGAAATACATGCAACCCCTACATTAAAAAGAAAAACATTATAGTTTATTCATTTATCTACATTCATAGAATCAAAGATGGGTTTGAATTCAAGGGACATTAAACTTCATCTCTTCAAGGTTCTTCATCTTTCAATTGAAAAAAGCTATGCTTTTATGAAAAAGCATCCAAGAATTTCAGGTGCTATGTTAGTTTTCTTCTTCATGTATGTATTTCTTTCTTGTATATACAATTTGTTGGTTTTCTTGTCTCCATTTCTCGTGTTTACCGCAATTTTGGTCACACTCTTTTGGAGTTCGGAGCAAACACTTATGAAATGTGTTGAGAAAAAGGAAAAGGAAAAAAAGGTTGAAGCAAAAAATCTACCTAATGTTTACACGAAAGATAGACGCGGAATGCTTTATAAGTATCCATCCCAAAATGCAACGAGCAGAAGAAGAAATTTCACGGGGAAGAAATTGGATGTGTATGGTGATTTAGAACAAAAAGCAAAGAATTTATCAGCAGTGTTTCGAAACGAATTCACTAAAAAGAACACGAATATTAAATCAGGAAAAGTATTTTTCGACAAAGAGAGGGACCTTTATTTTGATTCTAAGTTTACATCAAGAAAAGTTGATGTTCCTCTAAAACAAACATTTCATAGCGCCCAACCCTCAATAGTTGATCTTGTTACTTGTAACACAAGTTATTATGATTGTCAAGAGACGAATATAGAAAAAACGGAAGAGGAGAAAAAGGCAATAGAGGATAGTACTAATGGTAACAATAAAGGTGTAGAACTTAAAGAGGATGATCAAAAGAAGCTAATGGATCTTGGGATTTGTGAGATGGAAAGAAACAAAAGGTTAGAGAGTCTTATTGCTAGAAGAAGGGCAAGAAAACAATTGAATTTGGAGATTGAGAACGGTTTAATTGATATTGAATCAATTTCACCAGGACAAATTTCACCATTGCTTGTTGCAAGAATGGACCCTTTTGATTCTCCAATATATTTTGAAGGTATAGAAATGCCAGGTTCTGCTCCGTCTGCTTTGAGAAGTCCATTCGATATTCCTTATGAACCTTTCGAGGAGAAACCAAATCTCAAAGGAGATATTTTGGATCATGAATTCACAACCGACACACCATTAGAACCTAAATATGACCTTCTTCAACTTAGAGAGCATAGACTACCAAATTCAAGAGTTAGAAGGCTTTCAGGTGATTGACATTTTCGCTTTTTATATTTCTCCGCTTTGAGTAAACAAAATTTATAAGTAAATTGAATGTATATTGTTTATGAAGGTTTGGCAAATCATGATGGTCTGGAAAAGTTAAATTTCTTAGAAGATTGTGAAAGTAAATTACAAGCTCCCAATCTGCCAAATGAAGGAGAGGAAACCATACGCGAAGAGAAAGGAAAATGCAAAATCGATATGGTTGGCATGAAAAGTGAGGAAGTAAACCAAAATGATCCAACAATAACAAATATCGAAGAAGTTATATCTTCAGATCCTACGCCTCAAGACGAGTTTCTGGATTTTCCGTTATCTACTACTAATGTTACTAATTTAAATGATTCTTTGTATGAATCTCTTGCAACTCCTGTCTTTAAGAGCAATGAAAACATGTTATTTACAAATGCACTAATTCGTCATGCACATTCATGTTCCTTAGCTTCTGATCTACAAGTTGAGTTTTCTGAAATTGGTTCGCCAACACTCACGGTCGATGAGAGTCATGAAGATATGTGGGGTGCAAATGAAAGTATTGATCTTGATGTTTTAGAGGCTAACAATTGGAGGGAAGTTAGTTCTTCGTCCTTTGCTTTACGATATATTGATGAGGAAAATGGAGGTGAATTGAATTTTAGGTCTCCGAGATCTGACATGCGTGATGATACTCCAACTTATACAATGCGTAGGGATCATAACATCTTTGGTAATGCGAGAAAAATGGGTGTATCGCAATATTCTTCTGACGTATTAGCACGTTGGAAGCGGTTGATGAGGTTGATGGATACTCGTGTTAATCAATCGCCACATGAAATGCTTTCAGAAGAACAAGAGGTGAGTCATTTTGATGATACTATAGTTGTTAAGAAATTGAGCTCCATAGTTAGAATTTTTCTGAACTCATATTCGAAAATAGCGTTGTGATGTTAAAAATTTCTTATAGGAATTTAACCAGATAGATAACTTACTAAACAAGCAACAAATTAGCAATGAAGTGAATGACTCAGAAGCCTTTGAGCAAGACAATACAAATGACTTATGGAGTAATGAAGAGCCTGGTGCATTCTTTACGCGACGAGAAGCACCTGATGACTTATTAAACAAGGAACAAATTAGCAATGAAGTGAATGACTCAGAAACCACTAAGCAAGACTATACAGATGACTTAAGGAGCAATGAAGAGGCTGGTGCATCGGTTACGCGACAAGAAGCACCAGATGAAATCTCAACAATCACAAGTTCATCATCGTCGTCATCATCACCAAAGTCTGTATTGCATATACCACATACGACGGTAGCAGATCAAGAGATACACACAGGTGTTCAACAATCTGATATGGATAATGTAGCATATGAAACAGTAAATGGTGACGGTTTACTTGATTCAATGCCTCAAAATGTGGAATCACATAACGCTGACTTGGATAATTATCAGGTGTGATCTGTGCTAGATTTTTTGTTTGTTTATTTATTTATTTTAGTTGCTTAGCAATTTCACTTATAGAGAACATTTTTCCTGTGGAATTGAATAGGTGCAATTTATTTCTCCAATGGTAGAATCATCCTCAGAAATTTACATAGAGAATGAAGGAAAATCTCAGGAACCATTGACAGAAGAGGTTAGCATGAAACCGTTCATCAGTTTTGAAACAATAGACACAAATTTTGGTAAAGATTTTGAAGGAAAATGTGATGGTTTGAACGAAAATGAAGCCGAAAATCATAGCTTGAAAGAAGAGAACTATTTGCAAAGTGAGTCAAATCAAGTGGTTAACAATCATCTAGAAAAGGAAGCATTGGACAAAGGTGAGGACATCTCTGAAGATTCATCACTACCAATTGCCACTGACCAATCCATTAACAATGATGAGACATTAAGAGAATATGAGAAGATGGACAAGAATGAAATCACTGAGCAAGAATTGGAAAGAGATAATCAAATCATGGTTTTATCGGAAACAAATGGAGAAACTGATAAGGTTAGCAATATAGCACATATGAATGTTCCAAAAGACAGTACTTCAGCTTGAGGATGTAACACAAATTACTAGCACAGACACTTTATATTAAAACGTGCGTGGTGTATGACACCAATACATGTAGTTACATTTACGTGTCAATATCAATGTCGTATATAATGTATATAATGTCAGGTGCTTCAATTTTTAGTACATAGTTCCATAGATGTTCATAATTGTATTCTATTAGTCACATTGCACATATGTACTATATAATATTCACAATGTAGGACGTAAGAAATGTAAAGTTACTATGTATCTCATGTAAACACATTTTACTTTAAATATATATTCTCTTGATGATAGGTTTAAAATAGTCTTCTTTCTTGTTAGAAAATATTTTTAATTTATTTAGATAGTAATTTTTTCATTCTTTCTATTTTTAATTTAGAAACTTTATTTCCTAATTTTATTAAAAATATAAAATAAATGCATTTTTTTAAATATGGCCGGTTTGTTTTAGATTTTTTTTAAAAAAAAATTTGTATAAATTTTTTTTTCAAAATATTATATGTTTTTTGATCTTTTTGTTTTTTAATTGAAAGAATAATTTTGTCATAATATAACATAAACATATATTATTGAAGATAAAAAATTATAATTTAAAAAAATGTATTTCAAAAATAATTTTTATGAATAATTATTTGAAAAATAACTTCAAAATTAAATAATTTTTAAAAAATTTTAATATCCAAAACAAATTCTAATAAAATTATAAAATATCTTAAATAACATGTTAAAAATATATATTCAAATCAGATTTTTATTTGAAACTTTTATTAAAATTTTCATTATAATTATTTTATAAACACTTATCTTATTTTGTTGAACAATCAATGAGACTTTAATGAAAAATAAAACCAACAAATAATCACATAATCCAAATCTTGCACATGCATATGCAGCCCTTGCTTCTTTTCATCTTCAAGAAATTAATGTGCAATGGTTTTTGTAGACGTAGATCCCTCCACCTCTATACTCTTGGTTTCTTCACTCGGAACTGCTAATTTTAAGTCAAAAGCATATGTACATGAAACAATTAAGATGATTGAACAAATGTTGAATAGCACTAGAAAACCTAGAGATCTCAAACTTGTTGAGTACATGATAGAAGAGACTAGCCAAGTTATTGTAGATTTTACTGAATTTGAAGTAAAGTTTATTAACGAGAAGGAACATGTAATACACCCATCTAACTGTGAGAAACTTTTTCCCACACAAAGTACAAATCGGTTTTGATGTGTTTGGTGCGTTGATGTTGAATTAGATTGTCGAACAGGTGCATGACATTGACGTTGTCACAATAGACTAAGGTTGTTTTTGTAACTGGGAAATGTAGTTCTAGAAGTAAATTTTGAATCCAGCATGATTCAGATACTGCATTAGCTACTCTTCGATATTCATCCTCTGCTCTTGAACGAGACAAGGTATATTTACATTTTGTGGACCAAAATATCAAATTATCACCAAGATACACACAATACCCAAATGTAGGTCTTCTTGTGTATGGACAGCCAGTCTAATCAGTGTTTGTGTAAGTTGCGGACTTGTCAATGTAGTAAGAATATAGGTGGAGGTCGAATCCAACAATATAATAAATGTAACAAATGATTCGTTTTAAGGTAGGTGTAGGTTGTGTTTTTGGTTCATGCATAAAGAGGCACACTTGCTGAACTACACATGATATATCTGGTCTTGAAAATGTCAAGTACTATAATGCACCTGGAAGACTTCAATATATTCTATTGGATCATGATAAGTATTACCTTATGACCTTTGAGTTTTGATTTGGTATCCATAGGTGTTGAGGTTGGCTTGCAGGATGATATTCCTACAAGTTCATTGATCTCGTATGCATATTTTTTATGAGAGAGAAAAATATCTCCTTAGTGTCGAGTAGTAGAGATGCCTAGAAAATAACTCAAAGGACCTAGATCCTTCATTGTAAATTGAGGATTCCGATTGGACATAATATACTCACGAAGAGAATTGAATGAAGAAGTGAGGATAATGTTATCTACATTGAGAATAATGTAGGTCATGTCATTCCCATGATGATAAATAAATAACGTGTGATAAGAAATATTGTAAGAGAATCTCATTGTAGCGACATAATCAGTGAACCGGTGATACCAGATGAACGATGCTTGTTTAAGTCCATAAAGAAACCTTTCGAGCAAAAACACACGATCTGATAATTAAGGATGACAAAAGCATAGAGGTTGGTGAATGTACATGGGTTCATCAAGATTTTGTGCAAAAAGGAGTTTTTAACATACATTTGATGAAGGCACCATGACTTTGACAAGACAATGTTGAGTATTATGTGAATAGTAGCCGACTTAACTACCGGACTGAAGGTTTCACCATAATCAAAGCATGTTTGTTGGTTCGCTCCATTTCCTATAAGACAAGATATGTACAGTTGAATGATCAATCTGAATTACTTTTATGCCTAAAAATCCACAAACTTCGAACAATATAATCATTAGGAAGACAACAACTAAGTCTCGAGTTTTATTTTCAATAAGAGCATCATATTTGTATTTCATGGCCATTTTCCAATTAAGATGATGTAATGCATTTATAGGGTTTGTAGGTAAATATAGTCAATTGTATTAGAAGCATTTAAGGAATAAAAGTGAAACATGTTTCTTTAATTATGATATGTCTAGAAATAAAGATCTTACGATTGGATAACTCATAACACTTATATCATATATGATTAGTTGGATAGCCTAATAACACACATGGTCTTAACCGATGTTGTAATTTATTCCTAGAGGCTAAGGGAATTAGATGATGTATGTGACACCCCGAATTAATTCAAATGTTAGATAATTAGGAATTTAATTATTTAATTAATTAAAGGCTTGATTATTTATATTTTTGGATTTAATTGGATTATTTAATTAAAAAGAAGAGTTGGTGGTGTGAGGAGTAAGTAGAGGGTGTGAGTGGTAAAGTACTCTACTTTACTAGTTACTAATTATTTATTTTATTGGAATAAATAAAAGGAGTATTAAAAGGATTATAAAAAGGAAAAGAAGAAAAGAAGGTCTTTTTGGAAAAAGTTATTTAACGTAGAATTGGAGAAGAGAGGAAAAAGCCAACGCCGAGGAAATCGAAGATCATCGCGAGGTAAGGGGTGATTTCATTCGATTTTAATGCCTTATGGGTTTTGGGAATCAACCGGATGATTGGGTATGTTAGGAAGTTTGATTTAGGTGATTATAGGTTTGTAGGATTAAACCCTATTTTGTGTCGGATTATAGAATTTAAGACCTTAGTGTGTCGAACAATCAATAGGAAGGAAGAAACAATGATGTATGATGTTATATTGGTGTATCATGGTTGTAATTTAGTGCTTCTAATGTTACAACTCGTATGGAAATGATTGGAAGTGAATAAGAATGCATAAGTGCTGTCAAAATAGCAGATTTTGGTTCTGCAGGTCGTAGGAACCGGTTCCCAGTGGGGAGGAACCGAATTCCCAGTGTAAACTTTCAAAAACTGGAAAATTTTGTACGTAGGAACCGGTTCCCAGTAGGGTAGGAACCGGGTTCCCATACAAAATTCCAGGGGCGTGACTTTTTCAAAAAGTGGGAACCGGGTTGTCCCAGGGTAGGAACCGGGTTCCATTGTATTGAGTTCAAAAATACTTAAACTTCAAAAATTTATATTTTCTAAACCGTAACTCCGATTCGAGTGCCGTTTTCGGCATTATTTCTTAAATTAAAAATACTATCTTTTAAAAAGAGAAAAATATTATGTTTGTGAAAATTATTTTAAAAGTGTCGAGTTCCCGATTTTTGAAACGTTGATGGTTAAGGACAAAGGGGAATGAGTTATGAATTGTTTGATTTAATGAATGAGGACTGATACTTATGCATTGTGCCTGCTATCCATTATGATTGAGATGTGATCATGTGATATAATGATTAGATTGTTTGACAAGTTGAATGAAGATTGACGCTTATGTGATGTTTTCCTTGATGTTTATTCATGATTGTATTGATATCATGTGTTGTTGTCGATGTTGTATATTCATGATGATTGTTGATCTCAGTTGTTATTGTTGTACATATTGGTGATAGTCTTACTAATTGAAGGGTAAGCGTTTGGCATAGTTATTGATCGTACCTGACTAGAAGGTGTCTTGGCCCAATCTGCAACGGTGGCCCAAAGTGAAAGAGAAGGGGGGGTACCTGCAAGACACTCCGATGCCAAAGTAAGATAGAGGCAGAGGGCAAGCAAGTGAGAGAAGAGAGTAAAAGAATGAGATACCTGACCCTCTCAAGTGAGAGGGTATTTATAGCCCCCAGTGCTGGGCCAAGATCCGATTAGTGGGCAGAAGTCCAAGCCCACTAGCGGATTGCTAGGGCTTGCGTGTGTAGGGAGGCCAGCACGTGGCCTCCTCCCTAGATTGTCGCCCGGGAAATCCGGGTTTGTTGCGAAGTTCCTGGGACACTTGACGGTTAAGGAAACCTAGTCAACAGGGTCCGATAATATCGGGGGGCACGTGGCAGTCAAGGACAACTGGGATCCGTTGGGCCGGTCACGTGCTCCCGCGTGGACATTCCCAGCTGCCTTCTAAGGGCAATTGGGCCTAGGATCCGTTGGGCCGGCCACGTGCTCCCGCGTGGACATTCCCAGCTGCCTTCTAAGGGCAATTGGGCCTGGGATCTATTGGGCCTAGGGCGAGGGCCAGTCCAGAACAGTTATGCTTTGTGATAATTTATTTCATGATTATGTTGTTATCATGTGATACTCGGTGAAGTTGGCATTATGTGATATCATAATCTATGAATTGATGTTGCATGCTTTTATGATGCATGCATAAGCATTGTTAATTGGTTCATTCCCATTGTGTAGAAGTGAGCTTGCAGAGCCAATAAACTTACCAGGATTGTGAGGTAGTGAGGCTAGATTCTTGACTCAGTGTTCTGGGTGAATCATGGATTTCCACTGTCTTTCCACATGTAAACGGAGCAGTGGGTGAACTCGGTTCACGTTTTGGTACCACATGCATAGAGTCTGCATTGCATATGGGATTGTAACATGCTAGGATGGTTTCCAGTGTTGCAATTTCCATTGTTTGTTATATTACATGTTCATTGTGTGAGATGCATTTGTGAATTGGCTATGACTATGTGTTTGGATAATGGGCTAATGTATTTAATTATTCCGTTGTATTTAGAAACGTATAATGCATTTTATATTGGATAGAAATATCACCCTTACTTTAATGATTTCAGATCCGAAGTGATTAGCTGCTTGGAATTGGTGAGGATAGCGTTTAGAGTTGAGTCCTTTAGTTAAACCGCGTGTCAGTGTCGTGCTCTGGTAGATGTAACACTGGGGAAACGTTTGAATTGAGATTCCTTATGGATATTAAATAATAGTTTTGGTTAATATTTCGATCTATTATCCTGGAATACTTATGAATGATGTATTCAGGATTTGTTATGTTTCATTTTCGCTGTTAAACATAACTTTAAGTCTGTTTTATTTAATGATTTATTCTTCAGTGAAAGCATGATAACTGTTCTGGTTGATTTGAAATATTTAAATTGTGACGCCTCTTGATTTGTGATTAAAAACTCTGATTAATATTTATAAAACACGGGTAATTAGAAGGGGTGTTACAATGTAGATCTAAGTTCTTGAAGGTTACAACCAAGTTTTAATGACAACAACACATCTACAAACATGAAGTACTCAAAGTCAACTATCTACTAAAACTCAACTATCAACAAACATGAAGTACTCAAGGTCAACTATCAAACAAACATGAAATAACTAAAAGTCAATTAACAACTCAATAGAAGTCCTAAAAGTCTCTTCAAAAATAAAGACGTGGAAGCTCGTCAGGTCTTGTTAGTCTGTCTGAGTGAACTAAGTACTGTAAAAATAAGGTAGTGGCTTAAAAATACTAAGGCAAAACACACACACACACACACACACACACACACACACACACACACACACACACACACTCACACTTTTCCTAAAAGAAAAATATTTCAAAATGACTTGGAAGTTATACCGAATAACTTAGGAGGTCTAAAAATGAATAGAAGAGAAATTTGTCAAATTTGATCGATTAGCCTAATCGATTAGAAAAGATCAAACTTACGTCTCAATACATTTCTACAACACCTAAATGATTTGCATATATATATATATATATATATATATATATATATATATATATATATATATATATGTCAACCTTCCATTTTGAGAATTATAACAGTCATATTCATTGAATTTAACTGGTTAGATAAATTGATTAAATCATTAATGAGGCCTATGGATTATTTTCTTTTTGAGTGATTTTGACTATTATATAAAGGGGTGAATTTCTCCCTTGAAATCATGCCACTTTCTAACGTTTTCATTTTTGTTTGGAATGTATCTTTCTAAACTCCATCCTTCTCTCCCTAGAAAATTTATTTCTTCACTTTTGGTTTCCTTAGTACTTTGGAGTGAAATTTTATTTGTGAGGATAAATTTTGTAAGTATATTCTTAAGGGTAAAATATCTTTAAGAAATTATGTTTTGTTTTCTATTGATCAACCATATATCTCTATTGTTTGTTTGTGAAGCTTAACTAATAAAAAGCTTTGGTATTGTGTGAAAGTCGTTCATAGGTTGAGAACAAGTTTGTTTAAAATTCAAAAGATTAGTTTTTATTAAGGTTCGTGAGCATAAATAATAAAAGCTCACAAGTCTATAGTGAAAAATCTCAAGAAGAACTCTTAGGGACGAGGCTGAGCCAACATTTGGCCAAACTTGGATAACTCTCTGGTTCAATCTTTCTATCCATATCCTCTTTAATTTTCTGCAACAGAATTTATTTACTTTATTTCTCCTACTGTTGACAAGCAATTTTCTACTAGAAAAATAAGCCTTTAGGATGTAAGGACTATTTGGTTAGAAAGGCATGTGTCCATAAAAAGGATTCGGAGCATCCGCCAAGTCGAAGAAATATGAACCAAGAATGCTGACTTCTTGGTCAACGAGGTTGTCATTTTCTAGAGGTGGTGTCGATAGAGCATAAGATTAGACAAGTAACAATAAGTGGGGGCAAGACGGTGATCAACATGCAAGTTAATAAGGACGTGGGAATGTTCAAAGCAGTTTAGAGCAGTTTCTCCATAAAGCTCTAATGTGGGATAGTAGTCGTCGACGGTTACATACTTAAGATTTCTATTTAAACAAATATTTGTATTCATATTAGAGGTTGTGTTTCTTCACATTTAGAGCATTACACTCAAAGTACCCGCATCTAAAAGAGAAACAAGTTCGGGCTTAACAATGTATGAATGCTTCCATATTTAAATTCTAAGCAATTTTCAGTTTTCATTTATAAATTACAAGTCTTATTTTTTGTTTTTATTTACTTTGCAATTGTCTTATATTTTGCCTACGATTCCCATATCAACTTGTTTCAACCCAAAAAAAATTCTCAAAACACAAAGCCTAGGATTATTGCAGCCGATCTCACAAGTAACCTTTAATAAGAGGTTAAAGATTGTTTCACGGAGAAATAAATTGGCACATCTGGTGGGCCACATTGTGTTTAAGTATTTTTCTTTCTGTGCATGAAACTGAGAAGTGGGAGAAAATGGTTGATCCTAGAAATCTGAATCCAAATGGGGAACCACCCCCAGGAGTAAATACTAGTAAGGAGGCGAGTGTAGTTTCAAGTTATGTGGTTGTGTTTTCGACTTCCTTGAACTTATTTACCACAACTCAACTAGTAACTGCAAGACCAATGATGATCACGACTTATGGGCAGTATGTGCCTAGTTTTGCAAAAGACACACATAATGGTGTAGTCCCAACCTTTGGAAAATATGTGCCTAGTTTTGTAAGGGAGATGCATAATGTTGAACAGCAATATGGGATGCCAACACCGATGATTGCAGGTCTTCATAGTAGTAGTTCGACATTCGGAGAAAAATATGTGTCGATGTTTTCCCCATATCAAGCATCAGGCCCATTAGGGAATCAATTCATTCGTTTGACTGGATTAGGGTTTTCCCATCATATTATGCCTACTTTTACCCCTAATACTATTGCAATTATGAGGCAACAGATGGAAGAAACTAATCACGAAATGGTCAATATGCTTACTCAACAGATGGGCATCATATTAAGACCATTGATAAAAAAAATCAATGCAGAGTTATCAAACTCTTGCAACTCAAATGACTCGCATCAGTTATTTTCTTGGCGCCCTAAGAGCGCCAGTTCGACAAGACACACCTCCACCATGAGAGGAACTAGTGCAGTATGAAGATGTCGTCTATGAAACAGTTGGAAAAGAACCACCGATTCCCCAACGTGTTGATCTTGTACTTAGGGGAATTCAATAACCCACAGTGGTAATAGTGGGTCGAAACCAGAATGCCAACCTAATGGTTAGACATGTTCGAAGAGAAGCAGTGGCTGGGGAACAAAACCTAGAAGCCATTGTCGAAAGAATTATGATTATGAATGGAATAAATACTATCAGAGAACTATGTATTTGTCGCCATTTCCAGATTTTGTTTTACAAACGGAATTACCAAGAGGGTGGAAACTCCCAAAATTCACTAAGTTCGAAAGAGATGTCAAAGAATCCACTGTCGAATATGTTGCTAGGGACCAATTGGAACTTGGCGATTTGGTAGTGAATGAGGATTTGAGGATGAAGTATTTTCCCAATTCCCTCACGAAAATGTGTTTACTTGGTTCACAATGCTTCCTTCACAGTTGGAGAAATTATTCCATGAACAATTTCATATGGGAAATCCAAAATTCGTATAACAGAATTTTCCATTGTCAAATGAAAGAGTTATGAGTCAATAGACCAATACCTTAACAGGTTTAGACTTCTAAAAGTGAGATGTTTTACACAAGCCCCTGAACATGAGTTGGTCGAAATGGCCGTGAATGGATTGAAGTATTTTATTAGAAAGAAGCTGTTATATACTCAATCTTTGAAAGATATGGCTCAATTGGCTATCAAGGTTCGACTGATCGAACAATTGAAAGCTGAGAAAAACAAGCCAAATAAGTACCACAAAAAGGAAGGTTGCTTATGTATGAAGGAACTGGACAAACTCATCTGATAGAATATTAATGAAGTCTCCATCGAACGTCTTTTATCTCACCTAAGGAGAAAGGTAAACATCGAGTAAACCTGAAAGGGAGAAATCACGGTCTTACGACCAAGAAATTGAGTAAGGGAGTCAGTTACGCGAAGGGAAAGTATTAACACCCCACATGTCTGTAGTACTCTACAGGATCCACTCCTGTTTTTCTATCAAATGGGTGTGTTATGTTTCTAAATCTTACAACTAAAAGAGAAAAGGGAAATATGAATGTAAAAATAAAACATGGGGAAAAGAAATAAGTATTTAGAAAGTTTGCTCGCTCGAGCCCCATGACCAGATGCCTACATATTCCCTTGTGCAATGGGAAAGTTAGAGTGTTGTAGTTCGGCTCACATGTTTTAGTGGGTTGCAATATTTTTTATGACCGATGCTTGGTGAAGCATGTCCTTTCTGAAAAAGTTTTAAACAGAAAAAGAGTCTGGAGGAGAAAAAGATTTGCATTGGTTGGTTTATTTTACCGTAAAAAAAGTTTGAGTTAGTATTAGGTGTTTTATGATTTTCAAAAGAAAAAGAAAGAAGTTTTAGTTTTAATGCAAATATGCAAAAGAAAGAAGAAAACACCTAAGGGAAACTATCTAGTTCTACCTATAATGTTATCATACAATGATTGATCCTAAATTTAAGGATAAAGGGAGCCTATAATTAAGTTAGCATGCATTGATAACAATCCTAATGTCTACCTTGAATCTCTACCTAAGATAGAGTCGAGAGAATCCTAAGGGAACATATCAAATGTGTGCAACCTAAATCTATGGCTATCTCGAATAGCTACCTAAAGTAGAGTCGAAGACACTTGAGGGAAAAACAAACAAGTGTTTTGGCAGAAGCATTAAAATATGCAATGCGCAAACATATGAAGGGAATGGAAAAGGGAAACATGGGAGGCTTTAGTCGAAAAAACAAGTCGTGTGGTAGGAAAGTATATATGTGACTTGGTATTATATTACCAAGTGAGAAGAGTAAATGAGTATAATGAGAGTATTTGCATGTGTCAGCACAAACTCCAGACAAAGCATGGAGGGTCAATAATGTGGACCCCTACCCGTGAGACAACTCGATAACATGAACAAGCATAACTCTTAAGAACCGTGGTGCGTCATGAGCTAAGAATGAATCGGACAAAAGTGCGGCGGTCGACTGCGAACCCTTTCCGCTAGCCTTCTTTGAGGACTTCAATGTGGGATAGGGAAAATTGCCTTCACTGAGGTCTTGGAGCATAAATATAAACATGAAGTTGAATGCCAACAACAAATGTAGGATTTTAAACAAACCAAACACAATTAGCACACAAAAATGTGGAATGCCTGCTACACGACTTTAAACAGCGACTTTCTAGCCCACGCTTTTTTCCTACTTCTCATTATCTCTAGAAAGCGGTAAATCCCTAATTCCTATGATCTCTAGAAATTGATAGAGTCCGTACAGATAAACCAAAAGTAGTGTAATACCAAACGAACAAAAGAGTTCATAGCAAGCAAGCAAAGCGCAACTACTCTAGAAAACTTCGGGTAAGCTGGCATCAACAAAGCAATAGTCAGAAATGACTCGATCAATATAATCCACAGAGTGATATCATGCAATATGTGCGCGTAGCATACACATCCTCATAACAATCATAACATCTGCACAAAGGTACATATGAAGACAAAATAATAGAACACGTCCCGTAACATGGGAAAACACGAAACCAATGCGTCTAATGTGCACGCCAAAACCACAAGTGAAGTGGTATATTGATGTACCAAGATTAGGTAACCAACCAAATTATCCTTAATGTATCTTGCACAAGTCAACAAACACGTCAAAAATAACAAGGAGACGGGAATATAATTGCACATTCACACTACAAGTCAAAAATATGATCCAAACATGAAGAAATGAAACGTGAACATGTGTTGCAACATGGAAATAGGAAACTGGGCAGCCACACACACATAACGCTAAACACACCACAAACAATATTAAAATTGATCTAAGTCCATCACAATGATCCTCAAATGAAATTCTAAATACAAGTAGGCATCAAAAGAAGTTAGAAACCAAAAATCCACACTAAAATAGCCTAAAGCACATGTGTGGTAAGCTACAAATGTACCAATAAATTCAAAAATATACATGACTTGAATTAAAAGCGAGCGGAAGCGTGACTTCCAACTACGGGGCAGCAACTATCTTATTAGAGAAAATACAAAGAAAATCAAACTGGAATCGATGGAATTCACCTCAAATGCTATTCAAACATCAATATAAACTTCCTTGAGCATTGTCCATTAATCATGTGCATCCTTATGCTCAAAAACATGGCAAAATGGTAAAGAAACCGCATGAAAATCAA
The DNA here is from genome assembly GCA_021764765.1 of Vicia sativa. Taxonomy (NCBI): domain Eukaryota; kingdom Viridiplantae; phylum Streptophyta; class Magnoliopsida; order Fabales; family Fabaceae; genus Vicia; species Vicia sativa. The sequence continues at coordinate 181,100,878 of CM038795.1, forward strand.
TTTGATAACCAACAAATAAAATGTAACAAGCAAGCATATATCAAATGACAATTATGGTATTAAAATTCTGCTCTAAGAAGTGTAAAAAACACTAGAAACTAAAGCAAAATTTTGCATTAAATAGTGTAAAACGCATTTTTTACAAAATAGGCGTCCTAAAAAAAGTGCTCGAAATGAAACAAGATTTACATGGTAAGTTATAAACGTGCCAAATGTTTCAAATCTGTAATCGGTTTTGTTAAAATCGGAGTGGAAGCATGACTTCCACAAACAGTCCATTCAAAATACAGTAAAAAAAATTGCTTGAAATCGAACGAAACCCGCGTGGTAGCTTGCCAATGGGCCACTAGATTCAAAAACAAACTCGGTTTGAAATAATTCCATCCGAAAGTGGGATTTTTAGGCCAATTTCGAGATCTGACAGTAGCGAAAACAAAATAATAAAATGCTTGAAACGGAAAAGTGAATATACAAACAGGTCTGGAAGCATCAAGAAAGTCTATTTTCATTAATCACATGAGTAAAAACCCCACACGATTAAAGAATTAGCTCAAAATTAGCATTATGTCATGAATAGGGGAAGTTTCAAGAATTGTGTCAATTTCACATTACTCAAGGTTTTGATAGGTGAGAAAGCTTGGCAAAGATGCCTTGAGTCATATAGAAACTACCACAATTCTTGAAATGATCTATGTTAGTGGTTAGCTTAAGCATGTCATCAATTTACAAAGGAAACTCATGCTTTGTCAAAAGTGGAAATAAGCAAGAGCATGGAAAATAGCACAAGTATTAGTAGCATAGAAAGAGACATGGCTAAGAATGTTAGTAGAAATTATGTGCACATCACAAAACAAGTTGAATTAAACATGTTATGTAGTTTTGTTAATGTTAGTAAACGACAAAAACTTGAATCTCAATCAAAGTTATTAAGCAATTATGGAGAATAACATCAACATTAATTACCAAATATACCTACAAGTCAAGTAAGCTAAGGATTAAGCTACATGTTATCTGGACACAAAAACGGCAAAACCGGGAATTAGGCGTCAAAGTAAAAGTATCCGGAATTAAGCAGGAAAATTATGGTGACCTATAATCATGCCAAAGGATTCAAAAATGGACTCGGATCGTCCAAAATTTGACTCGAAGTGCAAAATCCGTACCGGTACAGCTATAGTAAAATCGGGAAAAAAAGTCGTCCAAACCGAAATATAAAATATGTCGTTGGTTTCGGAATCATCAAGAAAATTTATTTTCATTAATCATGTGCCTCAAAACTCAACATAGTTCAAAATTTAGAGCTATTTTGCATTTATGTTACGTGTCGGCAAAAACTTAAGAATCGAGACATATTCTTATGGCTCAAACAAATTTGCACATGAAATTTTCTGCATAATTCAAGGTTCTAATCTATGGTAAATCACATGTAATTCAAGATTTCATATCCATCTCTCAATAGCAACAACATTAAGCAAGTTGAATAAGCACTATTCCATGAAAATCAATTCATCAATAAGTGCTTTTTTGATCATCCAATTCTGGATCTCGACATCATGATCAAATCAAATTACTATTTCATAATTGGATCCACAATTTCAATTCAATTCTTCATTCAAATCTTGATTCAATTATCAATTCTAAAAAAATGCTTATTCAAGAATCAATTATAAAAAGTGCTTAAATCAAGAAAGTTTATTGTAGAAACGAAGATGAGGTTGAGGAGAAGAGATTGCCGATGTCAGACCAGAGATCGGAGAAGAGATGAGGGAGAGAGGGAGGGGCGAAAATCTTGAGAGAGGGGAAAAAAATTCGTCTTCAAAGTTGTTGTGTTCTTGAGCAATTGAGAGCAATATCTTGTGTTTGATCCTTGAGAGAATCGAGAGAGAATAGGAAAAGTGTTTGTGGTGATTTAAAAATTGTGAATCTTTTTTGTAAAAATCTGAATTTTTGACTAAATACTTCCTCCAAAAATGGGCCTTAGAAGGAAGTTGGACTCAAATTTGACCCAAATTGGCTTTATCCAAATTAAATCGTCCAACTCGCGAAATCACGATAACCGTGCGAAATATGGAATCGGGCTCTACACGAAAAATTTATGGATCGAAATTTCATGCATCATTGACAAAATTTAAGCTCAAACGGATGAGCAGTGAAGGAAATATGAATTTTTGAACACATCTACGTTGAGCTAAAAAATGCACAGTGCAAAATTTCCCTACGAAATTTACCGATAAGTATTGGAAGATTACCCCAAACAAACGTCTTCGAATCAAAATTTGAAATCGGGATGTGAATGAAAATCAAAGCCAACGACATTTTTGAAATTTTGGCATAAGTCTTGTCGCGATCTGATGAAAATCAAGAGAGATGTGAATTTTTTAATATTGCGTATCAGAGAAACTGATGTTCGGTTCAGCTCAAGAATTTCTCAATCATCTCCTTTTGGCCCTTGGATCCTTGATTCTAGTGCATGTGATCATGTTATTGGTAATAAAGGTATTTTCTCTTCTCTCTCTACCTCTAGTTTCTTACCTAGTATAACTGCCGCAAATGGTTCTCAAACTCAATCCCAAGGGATTGGTACTATTCAAATTCTACCATCTCTCTCTGTTACTTCTGTCATGTATATACCTAATTGTCCATTCAATTTACTTTTCGTCAGTTGTTTAACTCGTTCCCTTGATTGTTCTATCACTTTTACTAACAATAATGTTACACTGCAGGGTCAAAGTTCGGGACAGACGATTGACGTCAGATGTGAATCTCAAGGCCTTTACTACTTCTCTGTGTCATCCACCACATGTCCAACCACAAATTCTCCACTCATTATACATGCGCAGTTAGGTCATCCAGGTTTTACCAAACTACAAAAATTGGTTCCCAGTTTATCTAAATTATCTATTTTACATTGTGAGTCTTGCCAGTTAGGGAAACATACTTGTAGTCATTTTCCCGATCGAGTCAATAAACGGGTTGTATCCCCCTTTGCTTTAGTTCACTCCGATGTTTGGGGTCCCTCGCGTGCTGAGTCTACTTTTGAGTCTAGGTATTTTGTAACCTTTATTGATGATTTCTCGCGTTGCACCTGGCTATTTTTAATGAAGAACAAATTTGAATTATTTCCTATTTTTGAACAATTTTATCGAGAAATAAAAATCCAATTTGGTTTACCTATTCGTACTTTAAGAAGTGACAATACACGTGAATATTTATCCCCAACAATTTCAAACTTTGGGATTCTGCACCAAACATCTTGCCCCTATACACCTCAACAAAATAGGGTAGCCAAACGCAAAAATCGGCATCTCGTAGAAACCACTCGAACCCTACTTCTCCATGGAAATGTTCCTCTTCGTTTTTGGGGGGATGCAGTGCTCACAACATGTTATCTTATAAATCGCATGCCCTCATGTGTCCTCAATAATAAAATCTCTCATTCAATCCTATTTCCATAATCTCCCCTTTATCTAATTCCTCCTCGAGTCTTTGGGTCTACATGTTTTGAACATAATCTATCTCCTGGACTTGATAAACTATCAGCTCATTCACTAAAGTGTGTCTTTCTTAGTTATCATCATCCAAAAAGAGTTATCGTTGTTATTCACATACACTACAACGATACCTCGTATCGGCCGATGTTACCTTCTTCGAGTTTGTTCCTTATTACGAGTCCAATCAGCCGACTCCAGAACCCCTTCAGGAAATTACTCCTACACCTCTTTTGGAAGTCCCATCAGCCATTATCCCCCATCATTTTAGGGAACCTGGGCCACTAGATGATTCTAGAGTTGACCCCCCATTTCTCGCCCACTTCAAACATATCAGTGTCGTTAACCAACGTCTGTCATATCTATCCCGAAGGTCGTACTTGTCCCCGAGGTCATTGCAGACTCTCCTCCTACACCTTCACCATCAACGGATTCGATCTTGGAGTCTGAGTCTGATCTTCCAATTGTCCTTCGAAAAGGTATACGTCAAACACGAAATCCTTCTCCACATTATATTGATTTATGTTATCATCGTCTTTCTCCTTTGCAGTATACTTGTTTGTATTCTTTGTCTTTTGTTTCTATTCTTAAAACTCAAGGTGAAGAATTATCTCACCCTGAGTGGAGGCAAGCAATGATTGATTAAATGTGTGCTCTTAAAAGCAGTGGAACCTGGGAGCTGGTTCCTCTACCCTTTGGGAAATCTTTAGTCGGTTGTCGTTGGTTTTATACAGTGAAGGTTGGTCCTTATGGGAAGATTGATCATTTTAAAGCTCGCTTGGTAGCCAAAGGTTACACTCAGATTTTTGGGTTGGATTATAGTGATACCTTCTCGCCTGTAGTAAAGATGGCATATGTTAGACTTCTTCTTTCCATTGCAGCCATTCGACATTGGTCTCTTCATCAACTTGACATCAAAAATTTCTTTTTACATGGTGATCTTGAAGAAGAAGTATATATGGAGAAACCACCTGGATTTTTTGCTCAGGGAGAGTCATCGAATATGGTTTGTAGGCTACATAGGTCTCTTTATGGTCTCAAGCAATCTCCGAGAGTTTGGTTTGGCAGATTCAACACAGTAGTACAATAGTTTGGTATGGTATGTAGCGAAGTTGACCATTCTATTTTTTATCGTCACTCAGCACAAGGGTGTATCTATCTTATTGTATATGTTAATGATAATGTCATAACTGGTAGTGATCAACAGGGAATAATTATGTTAAAACAACATCTCTCGAATCAATTTCAGACAAAAGATCTTGGTAAAATTCGATATTTCTTAGGTATTGAGGTGACCCAATCTAAAGATGGTCTAGTAATTTCCCAATGGAAGTATGCTATGGATATTTTGGAAGAAACGGGGTTGTTGAATGCTAAACCGACAGATACTCCTATGGATCCAAGTGTCAAACTCCTACCCAATCAGGGGGAGCCTCTATCCGACTCAGGAACATATAGGAGATTAGTTGGAAAGTTGAATTATCCCACAATCACTCGTCCGAACATTTCTTTTGCAGTCACTGTGGTAAGCCGGTTCTTAAATTCCCCTTGTCAAGAACACATGGATGCTGTTATCCGGATTCTGAGATACATCAAATGTGCTCCAGGAAAAGGTCTTATGTATGAAAATAAAGGACATACTCAGATAGTTGGATACTCTGATGCTGATTGAGCAGGATCACCCATTGATAGACGATCCACCTCTGGGTATTGTGTACTTGTTGGAGGAAATCTTATATCTTGGAAAAGTAAGAAACAAAACGTAGTTGCAAGATCAAGCGTCGAGGCAGAGTATAGGGTCATGGCAATGGCAACATGTGAACTTATTTGGTTAAAACACTTATTTAAGGAACTTAAAATTGAAGAAGCAAAACCAATGACACTTGTGTGTGATAATCAAGCTGCATTGCACATTGCTTTAAATCCAGTCTTCCATGAGAGGACCAAACATATTGAGATAGACTGTCACTTTGTCAGAGAGAAGATTGAATCAAGAGACATTATCACAAAGTTTGTCAATTCTAATGATCAATTGAGATATGTATTTACAAAATCCCTGCGAAATCCCAGAACTAATTATATATGTGGCAAGTTTGGTGCATTTGACTTATATGCTCAAGCTTGATGGGGAGTGTTGATATTATATATATATATATATATATATATATATATATATATATATATATATATATATATATATATATATATATATAGATATAGATATAGAAAGATAATATTCTATAGAATATTCCTTAGTATACTCTAGAATAGAATAGAATAGAATATTCTCCTTTGTAATTAATGCAATAGGTTGTATAATTCCCTATATAAAGCAATTCCCGTAATGTTATTTTGTCATACAGTTGTATCAAATGTCTCTTAGTTTATGATATTTCAATAGTCAAGAAGAAAGTACAATTTTGGGTGAGATGATGTTTCTCGCTTTTGTTTTAGGAGCGAGAAACAAATTTTGGCCTTAGCTTTAGTTCTTCCAAACATATAGACTTCCTTTCAAAATTTTGTTGAGTCTCAAAGTGTGACCAAAATACCAAGCGGGTTTCTGGTGATCCTAAGAACTGAGTTTTATATTTGTATAATACATGCAGTACAATATGCTTAAGAATACAGGATTCTGTATTTATGACACTGTTTATTCAAGGGTTGTGATGCTTCAAACATGGCTAATGGTTTTTTGATATGTAGTGCTTTTTACCTGTACTATACATGCAGAACCTTTTGAATGAGCTGCATCACTGTTGAAACTGAAAAAAGTTGAACAAAATTTCTTGGGCGAATGTTATATTTGTTTATTCTTGAATTTTCCATCTGTTGATAGCATTGTAGATATAACTATATGATAGTTACAATTTATTTTGCAGCCTCATTATGCAGCTGTGGTGGTTGAATTGCTGTAGTTTATCTCTTGAATATTGGGGCCCAGACCCCCAACATGCTCGAGGTTCAGACCCTTTAACTCATTAGCCTCAACTCATATTCACAAAATTTATGATGAACTTTTTGGGGTCTGCTTGACTTTGAAATAAATCTGAGTGTTGGATGCAAATATGAATAAAGTGGCCAATATACTTTTTGATGCAACTTGCGAAACAACACTTTGCTTTTTGAAAAAGTTAGTAGTTAGTGTTGTCCTATAAAGTAGGGAAGCTAGTTGCAGTCCCATTAGGATCTTATCAGCCATGCATTCTTCATTCCACAGCCAAGGTAAAATCACAAAAGACTGTGATGCTTAATTTGGACTAATGTGTACACAGATTTCTTAACAATGAATATATTGTCTATCTAATCACTCTTGAATCTCACTTTGTACCATAATATTATTTATTTAATCTTAATAACATGATTAGTAATTGGATTAGAAGGAATGTCCTCTTTGAGATTTGCTTACAAAACAAGATCTCATGCATTCTCAATGATTAATTGACAAAGAAAGTAGGAATGTGACTTTTTTTACTTGAAAGAAAGGAACAGGACTTGAAGTACAAGTCCATATCAAATTATGCTTTCTCAAATAATAATTTGCTTTGAATAATACCACTAATAACAGTACCTACCACTCACATGCATGCCTTGCAGGAATTCAAATTTTGAAGATTTTGTATTATGTTGAAATTCCATTCTAAACTTCACTTGAAATCAATTATTCTTAAACATTAGAAAACTCCAAAAATCAACATTAAGAGACTTATTAGCATTGAGGCTTTCTCCTTTCATGAGGTTTTATTTGTTACATAAAAACAAATTTGTAACCTTCAAGTTGACATGCCGAGAATTAACCAAAACTCTAATGTAAGAGATGCTATAGAGTTTTTTTTTTTTTTTTTGCATCGACTCAAGTCCGATATTGTCTCCTTCAAACTATATAAATCTTACATCATGACCAATCAAGCAAGATATGTGTCATTCTCAGATTCTACCTCACCTCAATTATTGCACTGACTTGGGCGTTAAAATGCATGCAGGTACACCTCCAAATGATTCACCACCATCCGCGAAACCTTTCTTCTCTCAATCCACCGATATTTTGAGATCTTGTCTTTCTTGCATAAGATATTCACATAGTACTTGGAAAAAATCATAGAAACTCTATGCACTTTTGAGTTTAATAATTCACTACAATGATCCTTTATGCATGTGAATAATGTTGGGATGGATGTTGTATTTGGAAAACCATATTATGTGGATAAGAAGACTCATGAACAAAGCCCTCTTCCATTTTAATCTCATAAGAGTTAACACCATGAGGAGCCATAAAGACTTGTTCATGAGCTGGATTGAAAACCATAGCATTTTGCTGATCATTCCTCCAAAGAAAATTTGTTGTAGTACTAGAACTTGATTGCTGCTGATGTTGTTGATGTGAGAGTAACATTGAATTCTGCGGCGAAGTGGACCTATCATTGGTGTCTTCTGAAGAACAAGATCCAATTTTTTCACTGAGATTAACCGTTGTTATGTCATGAATGCTAGCCCTTCTCTTGTCTTTGCCTCCTGAAAGTTGTCTTATGAAATACTTTTGAGCATGGCTTGCCACTTGAGTTGGAGTCCTAGTGACAACGAAGTTGCGCGAAATATTTCTCCAATCACCTTTGCCATATTTCTTTAAACCTAATAGAAATAACCTGCAGGGAAAAATTCATAAGAAGTTTGAAATCCAAAACAAAATTCATCTTACTTAGCCAAAAGGTAGAACTTAGGCGCTACTCAAAATATAAGATGGTATCAGAACCTATTCTAACATGTCATTTGACGAATTTGGTCTAACTCGACCCGATAAAACTAACTTGTATCATATATTTCTAACTCGACCCGATAAAACTAACTTGTATCATATATATAAGTATATAACCTATTCTAACTCAAGATGGTATGTGAGTATTTTTGTTAAACTCAACCCTACAAAATCAGTCTCTATCATATAACCTATACCAAAGCAAGACGGTATTAGAGAAATTTGATGTAACTCAACTCTACAAAACCAACTCGTAAGATCAGAATTATCTAAACTTTAAACAAGTTAAAGAACCGGAGTTTAAACTTAAACAAAATCGAAAATACTAATATATATGTATATAAAAAAGTCAAAACTTTACTTGTGTTCTTCTTCAGTCCATGGCACACCTTTCTTCCTTTCATGCTCAGGAGCTCTAACTAAAGAAGATCTCTTTCCATTTCCTCTGGAACCATCATAACCAGAACTACTCACCCAATCTAAGGTAAAAGGTGAAGTAGGAGTACTATATCCAGGAACTGGTACCAAACCAGCTTCTATGTTACAAACATCATCTTCCAATTCCTTGTACTGTCTCATAACATCACCAGCTGTTTTTCCCGGTATCATTTCCGCGACTTTATGCCACCGGTCTGGAGTATCTCTGTCGTAAACTGCGAGAGCATTTTCGAATAGCTTGTTCTCTTCATGAGTCCATTTTGTGGTTCTGTTTTCTTCCATACACCAATTGGTGTTTGGAGTGAATGATGTAGGAGTGAGGAGTTCCATTTCCCACTTCATCTAATCAAATTTTCACAAGAATCAAATTTTAAGCAAATTCAACTTGTTTTTATGATTCTAAGCATAAGAAATTCACCAAAAAAATGAAACTTTTTAGAAAAAACAGAGGAAAACAGAGTAAAACAGAGCAAAACAGAGTAAGATAAAGCACAGAAGAAAAAATGATAGAAAATTTTGACAAGAATAATATGAAGGATAAATCAATCACAAGAATATTTTGAAAGGAATCAGAATCACTTTTTTATGAGTGAGAAAACTCTTAAATCATGAAGAATCTAGAGAAAACCCACTTGATAAAAAATGAGAAATTCTTCAAATTTAGAACCACTTGTAAGATCTCAAACCAATGAACAACACTTTAGATATTGAATTTGAACTAAGGAAAAAAAAATAAGGCAGAAAATAGAAAGCTATAAGCTGCTTATAATTTTAAGGACACAAGAAAGAAAATGACTTTTTTAGTAAGGAAAACGATATTTTCTTTTCTGCAACTTAAGAGCTTAGCCCAATTGGGAAAGCAGTTAGAAGCAAAGAGAAGAAAGAAAGAGATAAGGCAAACACAATGAATGTGAAAAACCAATTAAGATACAACAGAGAGAGTCAATAATTTATGTAGCAGAAAACTTGGACATAAATATAAATTTTAAAATAAATTATTCTTTTAACATAAAATAAAAATCCATAAATTATAACTCAACCGAAGTCGATATTATTATATTGAATATTGTTATTAGAATTTAAATTTACAATTATGCATGTGAGTTTTCAATAGTTTGTTTATTATTAATATTAAGAACCTAACATCGAATAATATAAATCTGAACTTGCGTTTATAAATAAGAATCATTTTTACTCTATAAATTAATTTTATAAAGTTGAGTTATCTCAACTATATTTTTTAATTTAGTATCAAAATTCGATTTAAGATCTGTTTAAGTATCTTTTATCAAATTATTTTAAATATTCAATTTTGACGTGATGAAATCTATTAAAAGTTTCAAATTAAACATTCGAATATGTGTTTAGTGAATCAATTCTTATTTTACAAGTTAATTTTGTAGAGATAAAACTCAAATGTTTTTCTTTTATTTTTCTTAGTAAATAAAAGAGAAAAAAACAAAAATACCAACTCAGCAACACCCTAGAAAAAAGGTTAAGATCTTCAAATAGAAAAGAGCCAATAATATGCAAGTAATTAGTTTAGAAGAAAAAAAATGTTGATAACTATTAAAAAAAATGAAAGTGATGAAGCTGGTGAGGTATGATTGGATATGATGTATTTGTGGGCACACCTTACAATTATTATAAATAAAAAATCTTTATTATATAATATAATAGACAGTCTCGGTTTTATGCATTTTTTTCATAAATAAATATAAATAAAATACTTGCTAATGTGACTTGTAATGGTTTATTAATTCATTTGATTGTTTATTTTTGTATGATTTTTTCCTCCCATTTTTTGGTTGTTGGAGTTGTCAAATAGAAACAAACGAGGATTGGCAGCTCATCATGAATGATGGATGCTCACCTGCTACGCACTATTAGATTCACCTAAGAGTGTGTTTTCATTTCTTATCGCATGCATCCAAGCATGTGAGTTAAATGTTTAATTTTTTTTAAAGTTAGTAGAAAATTTTAAAATTTAATTGTTTTTTGATAATTTTATGCATGTTATTGTAGATTTGATTTGGAACGTGCGGAAACGGTTGCAATAAATGAAATTGGTTCATTCACATTGTGACGACTATAATTAGTGTTGTAATATCTCTAGCGATTGAAATTACAAAAATCTTTATACGACTTCAACATGATCGCGATTGTTTTTAAATATGAATCTCTAAGTAGAATTGGAGAAACTATTTTGGAGGTTCTATTGGAACAAAACTGTTCATGTTCCTTAGATTTTGATGATAACAAAGCACTTAAAGAATAATTGAGTATACTTACACGTGTTCAAGTGTGCATGATCTTAAGCTTAAAATTAACTTGGTTCCTACCTTGTTAAGAACATGTGAAGAGAAGCTAAAGGACTCAAATTCATAAGGATCAGAATATGATGAATCAGAACTTGGTAGCTCAACTTCTGGTGACAACTCAGATTATAAAGACTTGAGTTAAAGGTACTTAGTTTTTGATTTGTACTCTGTCTCAAGAGCATAACTATTTTGTCAAAGTCGGATTATGGAGAAAGTCAACTAGAGTTTCTTAGTGCAAGGCTCAAGGAAACTTGACTTGGTCTCTTAAGTCTACTTCAACATCTTGATAGATACCTAGTATAAGAAGGACGTCTTGGATAAGGTTATTACATGGAAGGAGTAAATCTTAACAGAATCAACTTCCAATGTATCTCTTGGAACTGCTTCTCAACATAGGTCACTTATGCAACTTATCTTTCAATGTCTCTTTTTCGGCCTCTATAAAAGGAGTTGATGATTTGAAAGAATATTAAAATTCTGGTATCAGATATAAGATGTCGAATGTAATGTCATGACACTTAAATCTTCTATGGACACAAACACACAACACAGAGTTGTAGAGTACAGAAAACAATAAAGGACATAGAGAATTGATAACCCAGTTTGGCTCTCAATAACCTACATCTGGGGGCTTCCAAGCCAAGGATGAAGTTCACTATTAGTAGCATTAATTAGAAGCTAAATCTTACCCGTTTGCCCCTTCTCACTTAATCAAACTACCTAGTGATCCTTCTACCTAAGATACCACACTTAAATATGAGAATCCTCCGTTCACTCCCTCAATACCACTACACGTGATACTAAAAACTAATAAAGATTGAAGATACTCTTCAAAGACACCCAATCATGCTTGCTTCAAAGATTTTGGCGATTGAAAACTAACAACCTAGAAACGTCCTTCTCAAGTAACTTACAAGAGAGGCTCACAATTGACAACTTAAAACCAAAACAAAGCACAAAAAAATTAAAATCTAGAATCACTAAAATTGGAACGGTCAAATGCAAAAGTAGGGTTGCAGTCCTTTAAATAGAGTGAAAGCAACTAGGGTTGCTTGACTCACAAGTTTCACGCATCCTGTCTCCTCTCCATGAAACCAGGATAATAAATCTCCAAAACAATTGCTGAGGACATTTTTCCAGCTTCCTTAATCGAAGCACACAATTGATAACAAACTGACTTCCTAAAAATTATGCACTTAAGTTAGTTACACATGTCAGGACATCTGCTACTTCAGTAAACTTCAAGACATTTCTTAGCATAATGTTTTACCAAAATTGCTGTCAATCAATAGAACCAACAAACTCCCCCTTTGGAAAATTTTGGCTAAAATATTATTTGGGGTGCAGACCATACAATCAAAATAGTAACACAACTAACATGGGCACACATTTATCAGAGCAGAACCAACACAGTAAAAGCAGCATCACAATAAAAATAGAGTTAACAGCGAATAAAATATATGTCACAACATCAGTTGGGACATTTAAAGATGCAGTCTTTTACTCCCCCTGCACAAATGCACACAGATGCACAAAATTTTTGCTCTCCCTCCACAAAAACTTCTCCTCTTGTGGAAACACATAGTATCTTCAATGATACACAAAAAAAAACTTTAGAAGCACCTCCTTAACACATTCATCTGCTGTTCACACATAATGGAAGCACAAGACACATATGGGAATCTTCAATTTTGTTTTGATCCACCCTAGTCATCTGGAGCACCAGGATATTTACTCCCCCTTTTAGCCATAATATGCCAAAGATAAGGAGAACAATATGTAATTGCTATGGATCTTCATGTATGCATATGCCAAGTTTTCCTCTTAAGATCTCAAATCAATTTGCATCTAGTGCCTTGGTGAAGATATCTGCCAGTTGTTTTTCTGTATTTACGTGTTCCAATGTAACTGTTTTGTCTTCAACTAGGTCTCTAATAAAGTGGTGGCGTATATCAATGTGTTTGATTTTGTTGTGCTGAATAGGATTCTTGGATATGTTGATGGCATTTAAGTTGTCACTATATAATGCCATGACATCTTGTTTGACATTTTATTCTGTTAGCATTTGTTTCATCCAGACTAGTTGAGAGCAGCTACTTCCAGCGGCTATATATTCAGCTTGAGCTGTTGAAAGTGATACACAGTTTTGTTTCTTGCTAAACCATGAAATAAGATTGTTGCCCAAGAAGAAACATCCACCAGATGTGCTTTTTCTATCATCAACACTTCCTACCCAGTCGCCATCACAATATCCACTTAGAATGCAACTTGATCCATGAGAGTACAGCATGCCATAATCAGATGTTCCATTGACATATTTCAATATCCTCTTTACTTGATTGATATGGCTTACTTTGGGTTTGGCTTGATATCTGGAACATACTCCAACAACAAATACAATGTCTGGTCCGCTAGCTGTGAGATATAGTAGACTACCTATCATGCTTCGATAGAGACTTTGATCAACACTGATGCCTGTTTCATCTTTAGATAACTTTAAGTGAGTAGAGCAGGTGTCCTCTTGTGACATGCATTCTCCATCCCAAACTTTTTGGCATACTTGATTTGAGATATGAATATGGAGTCTTCCATTTGTTTGACTTATAGTCCAACAAAATAAGTTAGTTCCCCAACCAGACTCATTTCAAATTCTGACTGCATTTGTTTATAAACTGTTGAACCGTTATGTAAGACATTCCACCAAAAACTATGTCATCAACATATATTTGAGCAATCATGAGACTTCCTTCTTCGTTTTTAACAAAAAGAGTTTTGTCTATGCCGCTTTCCTGTATCCATTTTCAACTAGAAACTCAATTGACCTTTCATACCAAGCTCGGGGAGCTTGTTTTAAACCATAAAGTGCTTTCCTTAATCTGTATACATGGTTTGGAGTTGTGGGATCAATAAATCCTTTAGGTTGTTCCACATATACTTCTTCATTTAAGTAGACATTTAAGAATGCACTCTTCACATCCATCTGAAACAGTTTGAACTTCAGTATGTAGGCAAGTCCTAGTAGTAGTCTGATTGATTCAAAACGAGCTACTAGGGAAAAGGTCTCATCAAAGTCTATGCCTTCTATTTGTGTGTATCCTTGAGCAACCAACCTGGATTTGTTTCTGGTGATTATTCCTTCCTCATCATATTTGTTCTTATAAACCCACTTGGTGCCTATAACATTTATGCCTTCTGGTCTAGGGACTAGATCCTAGACTTCATTCCTCTTGAACTGTTCTAGTTCTTCTTGCATAGCATTGATCCAAAATTCATCTTTCAGGGCTTCTTTAACATTTTTGGGCTCAATTTTTTAGACGAAGCAAGAGTTGGAGATGAATTCTCTTGATCTGGTGGTGACTCCTTTGTTTGGCTCTCCTATGATGATCTCTTTGGGATGGTCTTTCTGAATTCTGGTATAGGGTCCTTTCTTGGCTTTCTTTTCTTGAGGTTCTTCATTATTGTGAGGAAGAGCCTCGTGTTCTTCTATGTTAGTAATTGGAGTGTCTTTTGGAGATGTTTCGACATTGTCTAAGACATCTACTTCTTCATTCCAACCATTGTCATCAATGACAACATTTATGGATTCCATCATGACTTTTGTTCTGTTGTTGAAGACTGTGTATGATATGCTGTTAGTGGAGTATCTAAGGAATATGCCTTCATCACTCTTGGGATCCAGTTTTCTTCTTTGTTCATGATTAGTCAGTATATAACATTTACTTCCAAAGATGTGAAAGAATTTGACAGTAGGTTTTCTACCCTTCCAAATTTCATAAATGGTAGTTGATTTACCTTTTCTTAGAGTTACCTTGTTATGTATGTAGCATGCGGTGTTCATGGCCTCCGCCCAAAAGTGGTAAGGTAGCTTCTTTGCATGGATCATAGCTCTGGCAGATTCTTGCAATGTATGATTTTTGCGTTCTACAATCCCATTTTGTTGAGGAGTAATGGGTGATGAAAATTTGTGACTGATTTCTTCAGAGGTACAGAACTCAGTGAATTTTCTGTTTTCAAATTCCTTTCCATGATCACTTCTGATTCTAATCACATAGTTGTCCTTTTCTCTTTGAATTCTCTAGA
Source organism: Vicia sativa (assembly GCA_021764765.1). Lineage (NCBI taxonomy): Eukaryota > Viridiplantae > Streptophyta > Magnoliopsida > Fabales > Fabaceae > Vicia > Vicia sativa. Next base: position 181,115,955 of record CM038795.1, read on the forward strand.
AGAGGTCCTTGAAGATGTAAAGTACTTCTGTTTTATCCCTGATGAAGTTCACCCAGGTGTATCTGGAGTAATCATCTACTACTACATAAGCATATTTCTTTCCACCAAGACTTTCCACTTCCATTGGTCCCATTAGGTCCATTTGAAATAGTTCTAGAACTTTTGTAGTTGTAAGATGTTAAACTTTCTGATGTGATGTCTTGGTTTTGTTTCCAACTTGGAATTCTCCACAGTCTCTGCCTTCTTCAATATGCAGTTTTGGGATTCCTCTCACTACATCCATAGAGATGATCCTTTTCATTCTTTTCATGTGTAGATGTCCCAACTTCTGATGCCATATCTTAACTTCATCTTCCTTGGCTATAGAGAAAGTTGAGGATACACTTAAGTCTCCAGGTATCCACAAGTAGCAGTTGTCTTTAAAACCTCGATCATAGAGTTGGTTGATGCTGATCAGATTTGCTGTTAACCCTTTGACAAGCAAAACATTCTCCAGATTTGGGACTCCTGGACAATTTAGTTTTCCAACACCTTTGATTTCTCCTTTAGCTTCGTCTCCAAATGTCACATAGCTAGTGGTGTGTGATCTGATGCCCACTAGTATGTTTTTAACTCCAGTCATGTGTCTTGAACATCCACTGTCAAAGTACCAGTCTTCTTTGGCAGATGCTCTAAGAGATGTATGAGTTATGATACAATTAGCGGCAACTTTGGGCATCCACTATTTCTTGTTTCTCTCATCCTGGTTTGTTTGATTGGGTTGAGAGTCATATTTTGGATATCCATGTAGCTTTTAGCAGAATAACTTTATATGACTGAATCGCCTGCAGTGGTAACATCTCCAATGTCCGTGTCTTCTTTTGGAGTGTCCTAAATTTCTTCTTTCAAGATGTTGAGACATGTGTGTCAACATTTGAGGTTTATACTGAAGGTTATTCATGTTCGAATGGTGTCTCTTCTTGGGTTTTTTATTATATCCCAAACCACTCACTTCCTTTGCATCTCTTCCAGTCATGAGTAAGTTATCCAATACATTTGACCCGTTATTCAGCATTCTAATAGATTTGGTTAGGCTTGTTATATCAGACTTGATATGATTTACTTCTTCCTCCAGTTTTGAAATGGTATTTAAGTTCTTCTTCTTTTCTGCTTGTAGTTGAGCTACCATTTTCTTTTGATCCTCCAGTTATTTATGCACTTCGTCATAACCTCCATTTGATCTGCAGATCCCAATTAGGGCAGTGACTTCCTTGGATGAATCTTCCTCAACTTAACTCTCAGAGTCTTCGTCATACCATGTTACTGCTACTCCTTTTTTTTCCTCTTTAGATATGTAGGACATTCAGCTATGATATGACTAGATCCTTCACAACATTGACACTTTGATTCTTTGTCTTGGTTGACTTTGTTTTATGATCTGGTTCTTCTGCCATAATCTGCTGACCTTCTGATGTCATGTGAGATGTTCCTAACATTTGGTCTTGAGTCTTCTTCCATTCTTTTCAGCACCTTGTTGATTTGTCTTCCAAGAAATAAAATGGTGTTAGAAAGTCCTTCTTCAGTGTCCAGGTCAAATTCCTCGACTTCTTCAGTGATGGTCTTGAAGGCTATATTCTTAGAATTTTTGTCTAACTTTTCATTCATGCCCAACTCAAAAGTCTGTAGAGAACCAATTAATTCATCAACTTTCATGTTGTTGATTTATTGAGCCTCTTAAATCGCTGCAACCTTCACGTCAAATCTCTTAGGAAGAGATCTAAGAATCTTTCTTACCAACTTTTCTTCGGGCATCTTCTTTCCCAAGGCACTACATGCGTTAGCAATCTCAAGAACATTCATATGAAACTCTTGAACGCTTTCTTCTCTAAGAGCAAATCGTGATACTGGATTTTGTGATTCTGGACGCGTTGCTGGCTTGTGAGTATCTGGAACAGTTCAAAGGATCACCAGGAAGCTGTTTGAATGCTTGGAATGGTCTGGATCGAAGCAAAAGTTTGGTTGCAAGTTGCTTCAAACACACGTTTTTTTGAAGCTTTTTTAGGGTTCTTGGAGGCAAGAATTTCGTCCTTGTAGCATCTCGGATCAATGTGTATTTATACTAGAGTGAATTAGGTCAAGAATCATGATGGAATTATATGTCAATCAATGAGAAAATATTTGATTTGTAATGAAACCAAATATTGCCTCTTTTGAATCAATTTCAATCAATTCTCTTGCCAATCTCAATAATTTCAAAAATGACAGCTTGTATGGCTTGCTTGGACCTCAAGAATGATAAAAAATCAACCTTGCACTTAATGTTTTGATTTTATATCTTTTATTTTAATTAAATTGGTTCTAAATGAATAAAAATCCAAAAAAAAAAATAAATAAATAAAAAAGGAGTGGCCTTGGGCTTGGAGGTTCTAATTCAGATAAGAAACAAGTTTGAACCAAGAAAAGTTAGGCCCATTTAGAAGAAATTTGATTTTCTCAAGTATTTCTCTTTATGCACCTCCTCAAAAATGTCAAACTTGCACAACTTGTATCTTGCTCAATTTTCAACATTTTTGGGTGTTATTGGACTTTTTAGAAAGCTTAAGATGTCCTCTAAACACTCCTTTTGGTTTCATCTCCATTTAAGTTTCCATGTTCATGAACACTTCTTTGAAAAAAGATGACTTTTTGTTGACTTTTAAAAAGACCTGTAATGTTTTGATCCCTAACTTTCAAATGAAGCATTTCTGGCCAAAGCTTGTGAGACATGAAGTTGTATAGAATTGAAATCCCTTCAAAATTAGATTTTATGGAAAAATTTCTGATAAAGTATGTGAAAGTTATGCTTGGTCAAAGTTCTGTTGACTTTTGTCTGAAAAACCCTAATTTAGAAACTTTGACTTTTGATCAAATCTTGACTTTCCTTGAGGAATCATGGTCAACCCTTGATCAAATGATGAATATTACTTCAAAATATTGATGTTGACCAAAAATTATGAAGTTTGATTTTATGCTGACCACAATTGACTTTTTGTCCAATATAGTTGATTTTCAACCATCTGAGCATTTGGATGAGCAAATTTGACTTGTAAGACTTGAAACTTGACATGGTGATCCCTTGAAGCATATGATGAGGTATGATGAGCACTTGGAACATTGGAAATTCATTATGACTTGAGAGGAGAAAAACCCTAGTTTGGATTGATTGCTTAGGAGAGGGTTTGTCTGGTCAACCCTTGTGAAATCCTTAAGTATGGAGATGAGAATTGTCTTGAGAAGTAGGAGGAAAATTTTTAGGGTATGATAGTTGCCCCTGTTGAATCTTCTTGTACCGTAAGGGTTAGATTGGTATGCTTGCCTTTCGTGATTTGAAGGTAGAAGATGATTGAACACTCGAGTACACTTGAAAATTTTCACTCGCAGTTGCATGGAATGGGATTGTTAGTTGACGATGCGCTGGAATGGGCTTATAGATGCCATTTGGAAAAGATGATGCTGGCGAGTGAGTCATACGCTAGACTTTACGTTCGTCTTTTGGATGAGAGAAATATCAGAGATGGGCTTAAAGATGCCATCCGGAGAGATGAAGATGTGTAGTCGAAGATGGGCTTAAGATGCCATCCAGGGCGAGTGATAATAAGAGAGAGTTAGAATAAGCCTTTTGTCTTGGCTATTTCTGAGATGAATAGTTGCCAGCATGTAGATAGTTTTCCCGTCTTGTTTCGAGTGTTAATCTTTGACCTGTTGTTTGGAAATAATTTGCATGGTCGTTCAGATAGTTCTTCGTCTTGTTTCGGGTATTAATCTTTGACCTTCCTTTTTGAAAATAGCTTTTACTTGCTGGGGAAATAAATCTTGACAAGATATGGTTAGTTCTATGCAAATTATGATGCATGGTTAGTTCAAAACATATCTATCTTGAGGGAGGTAGGAACATTCTGTTGGAGATATTTGATTTCTGCTTGGAGATGAAGTTGTTTAAAACTCTGACTGGGGAATAAGAGAAGTGTGAATTCCTCCGATGCACTATCTGACCAAGTTTCGAGCCTAGATATTGCCATTGTTGGGGGAATACTAATCATTAAGAGATACTTAGATGAGGATGAATATCTTGTGTATAGGCCTTGCTGGGAGACGATGTGATATGGAATAACCTGTTACTGCTTGGAGATTGATGTAATTGGTTGATGTGTTACTGCTCGGGGACCAATGTAACGCGATGACTTGAGAATGTAGATAAGTCTGATAGGATCACTGCTCGGGGACTAATGTGATGAAGTTGAAGTTGATAGGATCACTGCTCAGGGACTAATGTGATGAAGTTGAAGTTGATAGGATCACTGCTCGGGGACTAATGTGATGAAGTTGAAGCTGATGAGATCACTGCTCGGGAACTAATATGATGAAGTTGATAGGATCATTGCTTGGGGATTAACGTGATGAAGTTGATAGGATCACTGCTCGGGGACTAACGTGATGAAATTGATAGGATCACTTCTCGGGGACTAACGTGATGAAGTTGATAGGATCACTGCTCGGGGACTAACGTGATGAAGTTGAAGTGTTGGAACAATGTTGGGAGGAGATGATAATGTAATACTTCGTTGGAGAAGATTTATATTTGTAGGGAGAGCGATGACTCTGTGGGGACTGTAGAGATGATCCTGTGGAGGTATTTCTTGTGAAAGTGACTTTGTGGGGGTATTTCTTGTGAAAGTGACTCTGTGGGGATGCATTGGTGACTTTAATCGTCATCTCAATTCCTAGAGCCTGTAGTAATTACTGTTTCTGTTCGCTTTTTATATGTTTATGAATAGATGTTTATTGTCAGATGCATATAATCATTCAAAGCAATCATTGGACTTTATGCAAACAAAACAATAAAAATTGGAACTAGAAAAGAGTAATTTGCATTAAATTTGAAAAGTGGCCTATAGTCAGGCAGTTTGTATACTAGAGACAAACATCCTAGTAAGAGGAAATTGTCATAATAGTAAAAAGCTATGTGGAAACAATCTCGTCGAGTTTCAACTATGCTATTGCTCATATATTTTCGACTATCTCATCTCCTTGCTGTCAGAAGAAAGTGACTGAACTGATATGTGCCTTGGAATCTTGAAGCTGATAGTAGTGTAGTCTGTAAGTAGGTGATCTGGACGAGACATAGTCGTACACTTAAATCCCTAACTTTTTCCTAGACCGCCCTTTCGAGTTTTCAGTATACCGAGATACCATTTTTTTGCCCAAGTCGCCTTTGTAGGTTTTTGACTTGCCGGGTGTACATTTTTGTATATATATCCTTAACTGTTTCCCGAACCTTTTTGGTTCTCCAGGATGCCCTTATTTTTGCCTAGGCCATTCAACATAGTGGGTCTCTTTTATGCGTAGTATTTTTTTACTATGTCTGCATTCACAGGGTGCGGGAAGTCTTCTCCATCCATAGTGCTTAGTATCATAGCTCTGCCGGAGAATGCTGTCTTGACTACAAATGGTCCCTTATTGGTGGGAGTCCATTTTCCCCTGGGGTCACTTTGTGGAAGTATGACGCACTTGACTACTAGATCACCGACTTGGTAGACTCAGTGCTTGACTTTTTTATTGAATGCTCTGATCATTCGCTTCTGGTATATTTGTCCATGGCAGATGGCTGCAAGCCATTTTTCGTCGATCAAGTTGATCTAGTTAAGGTGAGTATGGACCCATTTGTCTTCATCTAACTCTGCATCCTGGAGTACTCTGATTGAGGGTATCTGAACCTCGATAGGTAGGACTGCTTCCATACCATATACGAGAGAGAAAGGGGTTGCCCCTGTAGGTGTTCGTATTGTAGTGCGATAACCGTGGAGAGAAAATGGCAACATCTCATGCCAATCCTTATAGGCCACTGTCATCTTCTGTATGATCTTCTTAAGATTCTTATTGGCGGCTTCTATTGCGCCTTTCATTTTTGGCCGATATGGAGAAGAGTTGTGATGCTTAATCTTAAACTGCGTGTAGAGTTCGGTGATCATTTTGTTATTGATATTGGTACCATTGTCCGTGATAATCCTTTCGGGGAAGCCATACCGACAGATAAGATTATGCTTGATGAATCGAGCCACAACATTCTTGGTAACAGATGCGAACGAGGTTGCTTCTACCCATTTGGTAAAGTAGTCAATAGCAACAAGGATGCAACAATGTCCATTGGAAGCGGTGGGTTTGATCTCTCCAATCATGTCAATTCCCTATATTGCGAAAGGCCACAGAGTGGTCAGAACATTCAATGGACCTGGAGGTATGTGCACTTTGTCTGCGTATATCTAGCATTTGTGACAAGATCGAACATAGTGGTAACAATCAGCTTTCATGGTGCACCAATAGTAACCTTATCTTAGAATCTTCTTAGCCATTATATGTCCATTGGAGTGGGTACCGAATGCGCCTTCATGTAGCTCTTCCATGATTCGTTTCGCTGTTTTCTGATCCACACAGCACAAGTCATGATTGCGCTTGTATAAGATGTCGTTGCTGAGAAAGAATTTGGAAGCGAATCTTCTTAAGGACTTTTTATCATTGGCAGATACCCCTGCGGGATATTCCTGAGCCTTGAGATACCTCTTCACTTCTTAGAACCAAGGTTTCTATTCTGTTTCTTCGGTATCAAGTTCACAACAGTATGCTGGTTCGTCTAGTCTTTCAATAGTAATTTGGGGAGCTTCGTTGTCCCATCTGAACTTGAACATTGATGACATGGTAGCTAATGCGTCTTCCAACTAATTCTCTTCTCGTGGGATGTGATCAAAAGTGATTTCATCGAAGTAAGGGATCAAATTTAACACATGCTCTCGATATGGAATGAGATTTGGATGCTTTGTATCCCAGTCGCCTTTAATCTGACTGATCACTAAAGTCGAGTCTCCATACACTTGCAAGAATTTAATTTTTAAGTCAATAGCAGCTTTGATACCCATGATGCATGCTTCGTATCCGGCCATGTTGTTGATGCAGTCGAAATAAAGTCTGGTGGTGAAAGGCCTGTGTCCTCCTGTAGGAGATGTAATGATGGCGCCAATACCATTGCCAAGTGCGTTTGAGGCTCCGGCAAAGACCATGGTCCATCGGGATCCTGGTTCAAGTCCTTAAATCATTCCAAGTTCTTCGTGTCGTGACTAACATAATATCCTCATCTGGAAACTCGAAATGCGTAGACTAATAGTCATCTACGGCTTGATGAGCCAAATGATCGGCTACTATACTTCCTTTGATCGCTTTTTGAGTAGTATACTGGATGTCGTATTCGGCCAAGATCATTTTCCATCTTGCTATTCTTCCGAAGAGAGCAGGTTTCTCGAATATGTATTTTATCGGATCCATCTTAGAGATCAACAAGGTAGTGTGAGTCAACATATGTTGTCTTAGTCGGTGAGCAGCCCAAGCCAGAGCACTGCAAGTTTGCTCAAGCTGTGAGTATCTTGTTTCATAGTCGGTAAACTTTTTTCTAAGGTAGTATATTGCATACTCTTTTCGACCAGACTCGTCATGTTGGCCCAACACACACCCTATTGAGTTCTCTAATACTGTTAAGTACATGATAAGAGGTCTTTCTTTGACTGGTGGTATCAGGATAGGAGGATTTTGTAGGTACTCCTTGATTTTGTCAAAAGATGTGTGGCAATCGTCGTTCCATTTCACTACTTGATCTTTCTTCATTAACTTGAAGATTGGCTCACAAGTAGCAGTTATATGTGCAATAAATCTGACAATGCAGTTTAGTCATCCCAAGAAACCTCTGACTTCCTTCTCGGTATGGGGAGCTAGCATTTCTTGAATAGCTTTAACCTTGGCAGGGTCAACTTCAATACCTTTACACTGACAACGTATCCCAGGATTTTACCTGATCTGACTCCAAAGGTGCACTTGTTAGGATTAAGCCTTAGTTTATATTTCTTCAGTCTATCAAAAAGCTTTCGCAAATGATTGAGATGTTCTTCTTCAGTTTGTGATTGAGCTATCATGTCGTCGATGTAGACCTCTATCTCGTGATGAATCATGTTATGGAACAAAGCTACCATGGCACGTTGATATGTGGCGCCAGCGTTCTTCAGTCCGAACGACATGACTTTGTAACAGAATGTGCCCCACTATGTAACGAAAGTAGTCTTTTCCATATCTTCAGGAGCCATTTTGATCTAATTGTAACCAGAGAAACCATCCATGAAGGAGAAAACCTTGTATTGAGTGGTGTTATCAACTAGGACATCAATATGTGGTATTGGGAAATCGTCTTTCAGACTTGCTTTGTTCAGATCTCGATAGTCCACACACATACGTACTTTTCCATCCTTCTTAGGTATGGGCACCACGTTCGCAACCCACTGTGGATAAGAAGTAATGGCTAGGAAACCGACATTGAACTGTTTCATAACTTCGGCTTTGATTTTCTCGGACATCACAGAACGCATACGACGAACCTTCTGCTACACAGGGAGAAAACCTTCTTCCGTCGGTAGTCGGTGTACCACAATGTCAATGTCTAAACCTGGCATGTCTTCGTAGGACCAAGCAAAAATCTCGATATAGTCTCGCAGCATCTAGACCAATCTCCTTTTGACATTGCTCTAAAGACCTGCTCCTGTCTTGATTTCCTTTCTGTTTTCGTAAGTACCTAGATTCACAACCTCGACTGGCTCCTCGTGTGACTGTATAACCTATTTTTCCTGTTGTAGTAGTCTGGAAAGCTCTCCTGGAACTTCACAATCTTCCTCACCTTCGTCTTCGGCTTGGTATATCGGATTATCGAAGTCATATTTAGCAATAGCAGAGTTGTTATCGACGAGATTCAGAGTGAATCTGCAGTGTATCATGTGGGTGTGTGTAAGAACACATAGCTTTTTGAAAGGGTGAAAAAAATAAAGATAAAGAGCATAGTATTTGAATGCAAAAGTCCAATGATTTATTGAATGAAGATATGCAAATGACAAATGATAACCCTCACAAACGAGCCGTGGTGCCCCGGGCAAGGCACTAGGCTTAAAGTTTATTGTTCGAAAGCATAAAAAGCATAAAAAGCAATTACTCCTGTCTAAAGGAGATTGGTATAACATCTTCAGTCTTCCAATTGTTGAGTCTGTCTGTTATACCCCAACATTTTCCCTCCCACTTCTCAAGACATCTCACATATCCATACTCAAGGATTTCACAAGGGTTGACCAGACAAACCCTCTCCTAAGCAATCAACCCAAGCTAGGGTTTTTCCATTCTCAAGTCAAGATGGACTTCCAATGCTTCAAATGGTCATCATGCCTCATCATATACTTCAAAGAATCCCCATGTCAAATTTCAAGCCTTACAAGTCAGGTTTGCTCAGTCAATTGCTCAGATGATTGAAAATCAGCTGTATTGGACAAAAAGTCAATTGTGGTCAACATATAGTCAAACTTCACAATTTTTTGTCAACACCAATATTTTGAAGTAATATTCATCATTTGATCAAGGGTTGATCATGATTCCTCAAGAAAAGTCAAGATTTGATCAAAAGTCAAAGTTGCTAAATTAGGGTTTTTTAGACAAAAGTCAACAGAACTTTGACCAGGCATAACTTTCACATACTTTATCATAAAGTTTTCCACCATAGCTAATTTTGAAGATAATTCAATTCTCTACAACTTCATGCCTCACAAGCTTGGGCAAAAAATGCTTCATTTGGAAGTTATGGATCAAAACATTACAGGTCCTTTTAAAAAGTCAACAAAACGTCATCTTTTTGAAAAGAAGTGTTCACGAGCATGGAAAATCCAATGAAGATGAAACCAAAAGGGTTGTTTAGAAGACATCTTGAGCTTTCTAAAAAGTCCAATAACACCCCAAAATTTTAAAAATTGAGCAAGATACACATTGTGCAAGTTGAGCATTTTTGAGGAGGTGCATAAAGAGAAATACTTGACAAATGCAAATATTTTTCAAATGGGCTTATAATTTTATGATACAAACTAGATCTTAACATTATCCATGGTCTCTATGCTCCTTGCCACGCCTCCTTTCCAATTTATTTAAATTATTTTGGATTTAAAGCATTAAATTCAATTTTAAATTAAATAAAATACAAAGCAAGGTCTAAGACAAGTTGGGCTTGGTTTCTACTTATCTTGAGGTCCAAGATAGCCCATGCAAGCTGTAAAATTCGTACAAGATGCTACAAGGAAGAAAAAAAATGCATTTTTGGAAAGATTTGGTAAATATTTACAAGGGAACATTTTTGCATTCAAGGGAAGATATTTTCTCATTATTTTTGATCAAATCTCATGCTCTATATATACATGATACATTCACAAGCACAAAGGACGAAACCCTAGCCTCATGATCCAACTCTAATCTCTCAAAAAATTTCACAAATTTGCAAAATTCGTATCCTATTTTCCAGCCGTTTTCAGTCAAATCCAAGCACTTCATCGTGCTCCTGAGGTATCATAGAGTCTTTTTTCGAATTTAAAATTATTATGTTTTAATTGAAACTAATCGTTCTAACATGTTCATGAGATGTCATAGACAAGATCTGGTCCATCGTTTACAAGGTTTGACGTCCAAATCGTGTTATACCATTGTTAGGGCATAACCTTGCTGTTGCTTCGTATCTCCGTTTGCAAGAACTTTCAGGCCAAACGGCCACCACCACAGGGTTCGCAGGGGTCGATTTAGGGGGGGTAGCCTTAACCATGAGCTTTGATTTTCAATTTTTTGCAGGTTCCAAAAAAATCATCACCGGAGAAGATGACCGGCGCTAGGTTTCCAGCAAAGACTCAGGTGCTGACCAGCTGACTGCATGCGTGGCTCCGTTCTGTCTTCTGATTGGCTTACATGATAATAACTGGGGCCCACGGCTTGACTGGGCTTGAAATTCAAAAATGGAACGTTGGATCACATATAATCATATGGATGTGTTTCACAGACGACAAAGCTCCCTAGCTCAGTTGGCAAACATGCGCTTGGTATATCCAAGGGGTCAGGGGTTCGATCCCTGGCTTCAACATTCTTTTTATCACCTTTCAAACTAACTCATATTTTCTTATTTTTCTTAATTTTCATTTAATTTCTTTTCAAACAATTTTCTAATGCATTAAAAAATCATAAAAAATTATTTCCTTTTGCATTTAGGTTAGAAAAATACTTATTTAATTTTTGACATAAAAAAATTATATTTTGCATGCATATTTTAATTAATTGTTAATTAATCGAAAAATTGACTTTTAATTGTTTTTCCTTATTAAATCAATCCAGAAAATTCCCAAAAAATTATTTTCTCTTCTAATTAGGTTTGTAAACCCTAAAACTTTTTTCCTAACCCAAAAAACTTTTTCACTAACATTATTTTCTATTATTCGCAATTTGATTCTTTTTCCGATTATTGTAACTGCTTCCAGGTTGTAATAGTTAGGTTAATTTTCTCGCATTCTTTTTTTCAATATTATGTAACTGCTCATGGGATGTAATAGCTTAATTAGGATTTACTTTCCGCACTCCTCAATTATGTAACTGCCCCAAAGCCATGTAATAGTGTAGGATTTACTTTTCGCACTTTATATTTTCCGCAATTTACTTTCCGCACCCATATAAATTGCTAGTAATTAGGCGTGTATGGCAAGATAAAATCAACATAGCTAACACTAATCACAAGATAAATTATCTGAATTTAACACCCTCTCTTCACACATGCACCCCTTTAGGGTATTCTCTCTCGTTGCCTTTCGAATAAATGGTCAAGTCCCTCGAACGTAGAGGTATCATAGCACCGTTCCCTACAAACATATCATCATAGTCCCTTCGAATCAAAGATCATAGTCCCTCGATGACCCTCGATTGTTGCCTACGAATATATGATCTAGTCCCTCGATTGTTGCCTACGAAAAGTGATGATCATCCTTTACGAATGTGCTAGGATGCTCCTACAAGATGCCTTCTATGACCATCCGATGTCCCTTCGAATGTCCCTTTACATCCAACGAATAGGGTTACCTACCAACTAATGGTATGGATAGCTCTATTCTAAAGGAAAGTAAAATAACACGGAAACGACCGTTCTAAGTAGGTAATAGACTTTTAATTGCTTGCTCCATCAAAACATCTTTTTACACCTCACACTTTCTAAAAATCATTTTCGAACACTTTGTATACATTCCAGCGTGAATCATTACAAAGTTCTTTTCCAAAATGAAATATTTCTGAACACTTCGTTTACATTCCAGCGTGAATCATTACAAAGTCAAAGCAAAATGCCCTTTCTAAATATTTTCAAACACACACAAAGAAAGCAAATTTTAAAGTGAGCTAAAGCAATTAAGAGCCCGTAGATAACTACGGATGGAAATGGTGCTAATACCTTCCCTTTTCATAATCACCTCCCTTACTCAGAATCTAACGGTCTTTTTCCGGTCTTTTTCACCTTCCCTTAATTGATAAAAGAAAAGTCGGTGGCGACTCTTGCTATCCGCAACATTTGCGATCAAACGCAAAATAATCCAAAGTCAGTTCTCCCACCGTGTTACAGAACTGACGACTCTGCTGGGGAGACACCCTAAAAGAGAGGATACCTTAAGGATTTTAGATCACCTTACTTCTTTTTGTTTGACTTGTATGCTTTATCTTAAGGGTTGCTTGGGTATTATACTTGTGGGGGATCCTACACCGGATCCAGTTTCCTTAGGTAAGTAGCAATAAATCGCTAATCGTTAGGCGATAAATTCAAACAACAACATGATGGCTACGTTAGCGACACTTTGATGTCCTGATGCTCCTCATGTCTAGTTGAGGAAAGTATTTGGCGTCTGCGTGGTGTCATCAACACTAACTCAACTTCTAGAACCCTAATTGACCCATCTTGGCCATTAGAAGGTAGTGAGATGACCGGATTCGGTGTAGACTGAGGTTGGTTGATACTCGATGCTACGCTCATTAAGATTCAACTTTCGGGATGTTTCGGTCGACCACTTGGTAGTTGTATTGAAATAAAGCCTACGAGAAAGATCAATGATATGAGATTCCTAGAACCCGGTTACTATTATAGGACAGGATGAACCCGCTCAAACTTTTGGTAGGGTAGACACCTATACCTCATGCAAGACTTAAACCTAGGGCTATTGTGTGAATTGTTTGTGCTTGCTATTTGCTTAAACATGACATCATGACGTCATAGCATTGCATCATCATCATTCGTAACAATTTCAAGGACCTAGGAATTTATCTTTGCTTTGTTTTGTAGGATCATGGCTTCCAGAAAGACTATCCAAATCAACTTTGTGGGTGTACCTTCTCAACTCAAAGAATTGGTTTCAGAAATTCCCAATCATGCTCAGTTCATCAAAAGAAATGGTTATCTGCTTGATTGGTTATTCCGAAGAAGATGATGCACGCCTTATTCCTTTTCGATCCAAACACCATTGCTTTACATTCCAGATTATCGCTTGGTTCCTACATTGAAGAGTTCTCTAAGCTACTTGGGATACCTATCCTGATCGATACCATTCACCTAAGCCGTAAAAGCTCAAGGTATAAGACATCGTGATCAAGATTACATCTAAAGCGGTCGATATGAAGCCAATTGGGAAACAAGAAGGAGTTAAGGGTTTACTTGCTAAGTTCCCCGAAAGCCTGGAATTCCTCAAAGCTATGAGTTTCCATGCGTCAAGACATTGGGCCTTGCTAATATATAGCTTGGTGCTATTTCCTCAATCCGGATCGCTCATAGACGTGAACGCCAAGATTTTCCTCACTCGCAATCCTGTGCCCACCTTACTTGGAGACATTCTGCATTCTCTCCACACTCGTACCATCAAACGACAAGGAACTCTCATGTGTTGCATACCGTTACTCTCTAGGTGGTTTATTTCACACCTTCCTCAATCAGTATTGAAGAACGAGCAAAGATTGAAGTGGTCTCAAAGGCTGATGTTACTCTCTCATTCAGATATTTGTTGGTGTCTTTTTTCTCAAAAGGACTTCACTTTCATTAAGAGTCAGGAATTTAATGTACCACCGCATAAGGAGGTATCACTTACAACCCCTCTCTAGGTCTACGTCAGTTTGGTTATGCTCAAAGAAATGGTCCACATGATATGCTTCTCCAAGAAATTTGTACACACTTGGGGCATGGTAAAGAAGACTGATACCAAGACTTTGGGACACAAAAATTCCATTCCTTGGGAACCTTACCTCAAATGGGGAGCCCGAGCTCAAAACTCATGATTTACAACCTGCTCTACCAAAGGACCATGGAACTGTTGCTATAGGTGACTAACCCTATACCGTGCTCCATCCCGACATGCCTATCGATTTTGAAGACCAGAGATCCCGGATTCACCTTAAAGAAGAAAGGGATACATTTGAAGCTCAGTGCTATGCAAGCGAGAAGAAGGTACTAGAGTTGACAAAGTTACTTCACGAGGAGCGAAACATCAACACCTACTTCAACACCTACTTCAACACCAAGAGGAAGTGCCCGTGGGAAACTTAGAGCTTTAGGAATTTGTTCTTTTAATTTTTCCAAAATTATCCTTTGTACCTAAAAAGGAAAAGAAAAAAGAGAGAAACTAATAAAAGTTTGTTCATGCTTGTTTAACAAATTTAAATTTCTAAGGTCCTTGAAAACATTGCATTGCATAACATCACATATCATGGCATAACATTTCATAACAGGTACATTGAAGACCGGTTTTCTTATCCTCTCGTCTTATTTTGAAGAAGAAATGGCTCTTGAACTGATCGTCAAAATCTCCTGTCGTAATGCTCAATTCCGTGGAGATGTTCACCAACTGGTCCAAGGCCAGAAGGACCTGAAGAAGCTCATCACCAGAAAGAAGAAGACCATCGGTATTCTCAACATGGTAAGAAATCACAAGAGTGCAGCTAAGGTGGTCAGCCGTTTAGAAATCTCAGACAAGAGTGGTGAAACTGAGGGAAGCATCAGGAATAGCGAAGGAAGCTGTCAAGGGTCTGAAAACAGAGAAGAAGACTACCTGAGTGAGCAGTATCCTCTTGATGATGACAAATACAAGCAACTTGAAGACCGTCTGAATGCTGTGGAAAACCTGAAAATGTTCGGGCTGAACTTTGATGATCCGAGTCTTGTTCCTGGCGTGGTAATTCCCCGCAAGTTCAAAGTCCCTACCTTCGCCAAGTATGATGGAATTTCTTGTCCAAAGCTGCATTTAAAGTCCTATGTTCAGAAGATCCATCCTCATACCGATGACAGGAAGCTATGGATCCATTTCTTCCAAGAGAGTTTGTCCGGAACTCAGTTGGAGTTGTATTATCAACTAGAAAGTACCCACATTCATACCTAGAATGACTTAGTAGATGCTTTCTACAAGCAGTACTAGTACAATGCTGAATTAGCACCCACCCGCATGCAACTACATAGCATGTCTATGGGTCGTGACGAGAAGTTCAAAGAATATGCTCAGAAATGGAGAAATCTAGCAGGCAGAGTTCAACCACTCTTGTCCAATAGGGAGTTGGTTGATATGTTTATGGGAACATTGACAAGCCCATTCTTCAATCATCTTATTGGAAACTCTTCAGCTGGATTCATCGAGTTGATACTAACAGGAGAACATATCGAAGCTGGAATCAAGAGCGAAAAGATTCAGGTAGAGTCATCTTTAAATGCCGCAAAGAAGCCAATGTTGTGTATAGTCAGAAGAGCCGTGACAAAGATGATCGCACTCAATCTGTGGGGGAAGTTGTGATCTCTAACCCTACATCGACGCAACCTCTGCAAGACAACACGCATAACCAGAACGCGCCACGAAGACAGTTTACGAAGATCAACATGCCATTGTCACAAGCATTGCAACACATGTTGAAAGCAAAGTTGATTATTTTGAGGGATCCTCCTCAGCACGTCAACACTTCCTCTCCAAAGTACAATCCTAATGCAAAGTGTGCATACCACTCCAAACCCTGTGGCACGATCGACAATCATGGGCTCAAGAACAAGATTCAAGACATGATTGAAGTTGTGGAAATTGAGTTTGACCTCGTCACAAAACTCGAATGTGATCAACGCACCAATGCCTAACCATGGTAAAATTTCCAATGCTATTGACGAAGGCTCCTATGTTTATGATGTGAACAAGCTAACTATTCCTCTGATGAATGTCAAGAAAGATTTGATGCAAGCCGATGTATTTCCAGGATGCCCTGATGATTGTCGTTGGTGTGCATCCGAATCCAACGGATGTGCTTGGTTGAAAAGGCGTATTCAACGCATGATGGACAACCGTGAAGTACTATTTCTGAAACCTTCACCTATGGAGAATTTGTGCGAAGACATTTCTAAGAATCTGAAGATCGAAGATGCAGACGAAGCCTTACCAGAAGTCTAGGATACCTTGGGGCAGCCTAGTGGAAAGTTTGATTTCATGGTTAAGTACACCGCTCCTGAAAGCTACAAAATTCATATTGAAAATGTCAAGGCAACCGGATGGGGAGACGATTTCCCGAAGACATATGTCGATGTAAACACAATAAGGATCTCTCACGATCTTGCGCCTAGAATGACACCTCTCATCATTACTTCTCCTGCACTGGCCTGACAGCGCACAGTGGAACTATGTAGCCGGCGCCGATGGCCGCAACGCTTCCCACTCCCACACGCTCACGGCCTGAGATTGAACCAATCAAAGCTGTAGGAAAGAACCAGTAACTCATCATGCTCATACAGAAGTACCAAAGGAAATTGCTAAAGACACCTCCCAGCAAGAAATGGAGGTAATTCTGAAGATCATCAAGAAGAGTGACTACAATGTTCTGGAATAGTTGGGACAAACTCCGTCCAAAATATCCATGTTAGCTCTATTATTGTGCTCTGAGGATCATGCTAAAGCCTTGGTGAAGTTTCTGAAGAATTCTCACATACCGCAAGACACTACTGCTGATCAATTCGAGGGTTGTATTGCCAGTCTGGCTGTCAACAACGGCTTGGGTTTCTCTGATGCTGATTTGACCCCTACCGGAGGGAAACACAACAAAGCCTTGCACATCTCCATTGAATGCAAGGGCACTATATTATCTCATGTTTTGGTGGATATTGGTTCCGCCTCGAATATCCCAAAAGTGCTTTTGATCGACTTGATGTGAAGGAGTGGTCCAAGCTTCAGCGACATAATTGTAAGAGCATTTGATGGTTCTAAACGAATAGTGCTTGGAGAGATCATCCGCCAATTAAAGTCGGTTCCAGACTTTGACTCTACCTTCTTTGTCATGGACTTCCATCCAACCTACTTGCCTACTGGACGCCCTTGATACATGGGGCGTAAGCGCTGCTACCTCTACCTTGCATCGAAGTCAAGTACCTGTACCAAGGGAAGATTGTTACCGATGCAAGTGAGGAAGAATACATGGTAAGCCATCTCCGGATACCTCAAAATGGAAGGTGAGTTCTTCAAACTCCCTATCAAGCCTCAAGGGCCCAAGAGTCATGCCTGACTCTCCTATTACTCCTAAAGTTACACAAGTTCCGCCGAGGATGGCCTCAATCAAGGACGCCAAGTCATAGTTGAAGAAGGAGGTCGATCTTTTCGTTACCCCGATCATCATCTTTCAACCGACAAGACCGGTTTAGGCTTCACCATCAAAGAACAAGATGATATCACGCCAACGCCGGGCAAACTTTCGTTTCCACATCGCAAAGAATGAGTCCATGCTATAGAAGATGATGACAAATGATTGACATCAAGAATCGATCTTCCCAACTCCAAACAACGGACTCAACAATTGGAAGATCAAGATGACATATACCAATCTCCTTTTAAACAGAGTAATTGCTTCTGCTTTTCTTTATGCTTTTAGTTTTCACGCTTGAACAATAAACTTAAAGCTCAGTGCCTTGTCCCGGGCATCACGGCTCGTTTGTGAGGGTTATTATTTGTCATTTGCATATTTTAATCAATAAAATCATCGATTTTCATTCAAATATTTCTGTTTTCCTTTCCTTTCTTTTACTTTATTACCCCTTCAAAGCTATGTGTTCTTACACACCCACGTGGTACAACTGATTCACTCTCGAATTTCATTAATAACATCTTTGCTATTGTTAAATATGACTTTATAACTGATTCTACCAAGCCGATGACGAAGTAGGAAGATTATGAATGCCAGAGAATTTGTCGACTACTACAAGAAGAAGAACGGGTCATACAACAGCATCAAGAGCCAATGAGGTCTGTGGAATCTAGGTACCGACGAAGATAGAAAAGAAAGTAAGATGTGAGCGGGTCTTAAGAGCAAAGGTCAAGAAGAGATTCTATTCAGATGTTGTGAGACTATATCGAGATTTTTTGTCAGTCCTACAAAGATGCCAGTTTAGACATTGACATTGTGGTACAATCGACTACCAACAAAAGAAGGTTTTCTCCTGGAAGCGTATGTCTGTCAGACAAGGCCCTAAGATGTCGAGAAAATCAAAGTCATGTCATGAAGCAGCTTTAATGTCTGCTTCCTAGCCGCTACCTCTTATCCTCAAAGGTTGTAAATGTAGAATTAATTCCAAGAAAGATGGCAAAGTACTAATGTGTGTGGATTATGTGATATCTGAATAGAGCAAGTCCGAAAGACAATTTTCCACTTCCTCATATTGATGTTCTAGTCGATAACATCTCAACATAAGGTTTTCCTTCATGGATGGTTTCTCCTACAATCGTATCAAAATGGCTCCTAAACATGGAAAAGACTACTTATTACACAAAGGAGCACATTTTGGTTACAAGGTCATGCCGCTCGGTCTGAAGAACGCTACCATATATCATCAACGGTCATGGTGGCTTTGTTTCATGACACATTCATCATGATGTAGGCTCACGTCAACGACATGAAGCTCGTCGATCAAATCAAGAAGAACATCTCAATCATTTGAGAAAATCATTGATAAACTCAAGAAGTACAGATTAAGACTTAAATCCCAACAAGTGCACCTTTGGAGTCGATCCGTGAACCCTAGGTTTGTTGTTGGGAAAAAGGTATGAAGTCGACCGCAAGGTTAAAGCTATTCAAGAAATGCCACCTCCGCACCGAGAAAGAAGTTAGAGGTTCTCGGGAAAATTGAACTACATTTCCAAGATTCATTGCACATCTAACCGCTACTTGTGAGCCAATCTTCAAGTTATCAAGAAAGATCAAGTAGTGGAACGACGATTTCCAAATGAAGTGACAAAATCAAGGAGTACCTACAACCTCATATCCCATGCCAATTACCAAAGGAAGACCCTATCATGTACTTAACAAAGATTAGAGAACTCAATGAAGTGTGTTGGGCAACATGACGAACCGGTCGAAAAGAGTATGCAATATACTACCTTAGCAAAAGTTACCGATCAGGTAATAAGATACCACAAATGAAAGAAAACTGGTAAATGGCAATTTGGGTCGTCACGACTAAGAAAGTATATGTTGACTCATTAATTACCTTGTTGATTCCCAAGATGGATCCGATAAAATACATATTCGAAAACCCGCTTTCTCCTGAGGAATAGCAAGATAACAATGAGTCAATTTAATACGACATCCAAAGATACTACCGAAAGTCGATCAAAGGAAGTGTAGTAGCCGATCAATTGGTCATCAAGCCATAGATGACCAAATATGCGCCTTGAATTCCAAAACCAAGATGTTTTTACTAATCGACAGGAAGAACCGACTGAATAAATGACCAAAGATCCCGATGGGTTCATGGTCTTGATGATTCTCAAACGCACTGGCAATGGCATGGCTTCATCATTACATCTCCTACAGAGCGGCACACGAATTTTTCAAATCCTGAAGATTTTGTTTCGATTTCACTAACAACATGGCCAATACGGCTGCATCATGGGTATCAAAGCTGTTAACGACTTAAGAATCAAATTTTGAAGTGTATGGAGATCAAATTTTGGTGATCGGTCCGATTAAAGCGAATGGGATACTTAAGCACCCAAATCTCATCCCATATCGAAAGCATGTTTTAAGTCCATCCTAATCAAGAAATTACTTTCGATCATTATCCACGAAAAAGAGAATCGAAATCGACGATTACTACTATGTCATCTATGTTCAAAGTCGATGACAAATGAATCTCCCCAAATCATCATCGAAAGGTTTGATGAACCAAGATACCTTGTGAACTTGATACGTAATATAAGTCTTCGTAAAACTGATGAAACAATGAATATGTTTCCAAAATATGATGAAATTTGAAGTGAATATAAGTCTTCGTAAAATCTGATGAAATTTGAAGTGAATATAACTCTTTAGAAAACTGAAGAAATTTGAATGAATATAAGTCTTCGTAAAATCATGAAATTTGAAATGAATATAAGTCTTCAAAATTAGATGAAATTTGAAGTGAATATAAGTCTTGAAAATCTGTGAAAATGAAGTGAATATAAGTCTCTGAAAACTGATGAAATTTGAAGTGAATATAAGTCTTCGTAATCGGATGAAATTTGAAGTGAATATCACCGGAAAATATAGTGAAACTTGAAGTTAATATAAGTCTCTAAAATATGATAAATTGAAGTGAATATAAGTCTTCGTGAAAACTGAAATTGAAGTGAATATAAGTCTTCATGAAATTTGAAGTGAATATAAGTCTTCCTAAAATCCGATAAAATTTGAAGTGAATATAAGTCTTCGAAATCTGATGAAATTTGAAGTGAATATATCTCGTAAAAAATCATGAAATTGAATGAATATAAGTTTTAAAATTTGATGAAATTTGAAGTGAATATAAGTCTTCGAAATCTGTGAAACTGAAGTGATAAGTCTTCAAAATTAGATAAAATTGAAGTGAATATAAGTCTTCTAAAATCGATGAAATTTGAAGTGAATAAAAGTTCTAAAATCTTGTGAAACTTGAAGTGAATATAAGTCTTCGAAAATCGATGAAATTTGAAGAATATAAGTCTCCGAAAATGATGAAATTTGAAGTGAATATAAGTCTTCTAAATGTGAAGAAATTTGAAGTGAATATAAGTCTTCGTAAAATCATGAAATTGAAGTGAATATAAGTCTCTAAAACTGTGAAACTGAAGTGAATATAAGTCTCGTAAAAATCAAGTGAAATTAGTGAATATAAGTCTCTTAGAAAACTGATGAATTTGAAGTGAATATAGTCTTTAGTAACCGATGAAATTTGAAGTGAATATGTTCTAAAAACCGTGAAATTTGAAGTGAATATAAGTCTTAATAAAATCCGATGAAATTTGAAGTGAATATAAGTCTTCGTAATCTGATGAAATTTGAAGTGAATATAAAAGTCTTCGTAAAATCTGTGAAACTTGAAGTGAATATAAGTCTTAGAAAATCGATGAAATTTGAAGTGAATATAAGTCTTCGTAAACTGATGAAATTTGAAGTGAATATAAGACTCAAAAAATGTGATAAATTTGGTGAATATAAGTCTTCGTAAAATCTGATGAAATTGAAGTGAATATAAGTCTTCGTAAAATCGATGAAATTTGAAGAATATAAGTGTTCGTAAAAATATGGTGAAACTTGAAGTTAATATAAGTCTTCTAAAACTGATGAAATTTGAAGTGAATATAAGTCTTCGTAAAACTGTGAAACTGAAGTGAATATAAGTCTTCAGAAATCTGATGAAATTTGAAGTGAATATAAGTCAAAAATCCGATAAAATTTGAAGTGAATATAAGTCTTTAGAAAACTGATGAAATTTGAAGTGAATATAAGTCTTCGAAAACTGTGAAAATTGAAGTAATATAAGTCTCGTAAAATTTGATGAAATTGAAGTGAATATAAGTCTTCGTAAAACTGGTGAAACTAAGTGAATATAAGTCTTCAAAATTAGATAAAATTTGAAGTGAATAAGTCTCGTAAAATCTGGTGAAATTGAAATGAATATAAGTCTTCTAAAAATTTGATGAAATTTGAAGTGAATATAAGTTCTAAAACTGTGAAACTTGAAGTGAATATAAGTCTTCAAAATTAGATAAATTTGAAGTGAATATAAGTCTTCTAAAATCGATGAAATTTGAAGTGAATAAAAGTCTCGTAAAATCTTGTGAAACTTGAAGTGAATATAAGTCTCTAAAACTGATGAAATTTGAAGGAATACAAGTCTTCCTAAAAACTGATGAAATTGAAGTGAATATAAGTCTTCGTAAATGTGATGAAATTTGAAGTGAATATAAGTCTTCGAAAACTGATGAAATTTGAAGTGAATATAAGTCTTCGTAAAATCTGGTGAAACTTGAAGTGAATATGTCTTTAAAAACCGTTAAAATTGAAGTGAATACAAGTCTCTAGAAAATCTGATGAAATTTGAAGTGAATACTAGTCTTTAGTAAATCTGATGAAATTTGAAGTGAATATAAGTCTTCAGAAAAATCTGGTGAAACATGAAGTGAATTTAAGTCTTAATAAAATCTGATGAAATTTGAAGTTAATATAAGTCTTCAGAAAATCGGATGAAATTTGTAGTGAATATAAAAGTCTTCAGAAAATCTTGTGAAACTTGAAGTGAATATAAGTCTTTAGAAAATCTGATGAAATTTGAAGTGCATACAAGTCTTCCGTAAATCTGATGAAATTGAAGTGAATATAAGTCTTCAAAAATGTGATAAATTAGTGAATATAAGTCTTTAAAATCGATGAAATTTGAAGTGAATATAAGTCTTCGTAAAATCGGATGAAATTGAAGTGAATATAAGTGTTCGTAAAATATGGTGAAACTTGAATTATAAGTCTTCGTAAAACTGATGAAATTTGAAGTGAATATAAGTCTTCTAAACTGTGAAATTTGAAGTGAATATAAGTCTTCGAAAACTGATGAAATTGAAGTACAAGTCATCGTAAAATCATGAAATTTGAAGTGAATATAAGTCTTAGAAAATCATGAAATTTGAAGTGAATAGTCTTCGTAAAATCTGGTGAAAATTGAAGTGAATATAAGTCTTCGTAAAATTTGATGAAATTTGAAGTGAATATAAGTCTTTAGAAAACTGTGAAACTGAAGTAAATATAAGTCTTCAAAAATTAGATAAAATTTGAAGTGAATATAAGTCTTTAAAATCTGATGAAATTTGAAGTGAATATAAGTCTTCTAAAAATCTTGTGAAACTTGAAGTGAATATAAGCCTCTTAAAACTGATGAAATTTGAAGTATATAAGTCTTCCGAAAACTGGTGAAATTTAAAGAATATAGTCTTCTAAAATGTGATGAAATTTGAAGTGAATATAAGTCTCGTAAAATCTTATAAAATTTAAGTGAATATAAGTCTTCGAACTGTGAAACTTGAAGTGAATATAAGTCTTCGTAAACCGTGAAAATGAAGTGAATATGTCTTCAAAATCTAATGAAATTTGAAGTGAATATAGTCTCGAAAATCTGATGAAATTTGAAGTGAATATAAGTCTTAATAAAATCTCGGTGAAATTTGAAGTGAATATAAGTTTTCGAAAATCGGATGAAATTTTGTTGAATATAATAAGTCTTCGTAAAATCTTGTGAAACTTGAAGTGAATATAAGTCTTCGTAAAATCGATGAAATTTGAAATGAATATAAGTCTTCTAAAAACTGATGAAATTGAAGTGAATATAAGTTTTCAAAATGTGATGAAATTTGAAGTGAATATAAGTCTTCGTAAAAATATGATGAAATTTGAAGTGAATATAAGTCTCCGAAAACTGATGAAATTTGAAGTGAATATATCTTCAAAACTGGTGAAATTTTGAGTGAATATAAGTCTTGAAAATCTGATGAAATTTGAAGTGAATATAAGTCTTAAAAATCCGTGAAATTTGAAGTGAATTGTCTCAAAAATCGATGAAATTTGAAGTGAATATAAGTCTTCTAAAATCTTGTGAAATGAAGTGAATATAAGTCTTCAAAAAATCATGAAATTTGAAGTGAATATAAGTCTTCGTAAAATTTGATGAAATTTGAAGTGAATATATGTTCTAAATCGGTGAAATTTAGTGAATATAAGTCTTCAAAAATTAGATGAAATTTGAAGTGAATATAAGTCTCGTAAAATATGATGAAATTTGAAGTGAATATAAGTCTTCGTAAAAATCAGATGAAATTTGAAGTGAATATAAGTCTTTAGAAAATCTAATGAAATTGAAGTGAATATAAGTCTCGTAAAATCTGGTGAAACTAGAATGAATATAAGTCTTAAAATTAGATGAAATTTGAAGTGAATATAAGTCTTAGAAAATATGATGATTTGAAGTGAATATAAGTCTTCGTAAATTTGGTAAAAATTCATATGAATATAAGTCTTCGTAAAACTGTGAAATTTAGTGAATATAAGTCTCTAAAATTTGATGAAATTTTAAGTGAATATAAGTTCTAAAACTGTGAAACTGAAGTGAATATAAGTCTTCAAAAATTAGATGAAATTTGAAGTGAATATAAGTCTTTACAAAATCAAGTTAAAATTGAAGTGAATATAAGTCTTTAGATAATCCGATGAAATTTGAAGTGAAAATAAATCTTCTAAAATCGATGAAATTGAATGAATATAAGTCTTCTAAAAACTGGTGAAATTAAAGTGAATATAAGTCTCTAAAATCGATAAAATTGAAGTGAATAAGTCTTCGAAAATTTGGTGAAATTTGAAGTGAATATAAGTCTCGTAAAATCTGATAAATTTGAAGTGAATATAAGTATATTCAAAGTCTCGATAAAATTTGAAGAAAATATAAGTCTCGTAAAATATGATGAAATTTGAAGTGAATATAAGTCTTCTAAAATCTATTGAAAATGAAGTGAATATAAGTCTCAAAAAATGTGATGAAATTTGAAGTGAATATAAGTCTTCGTAAAATCGATGAAATTTGAAGAATATAAGTCTTTCGAAAACTGAAGAAATTTGAAGTAATATAATCTTAAAAATCGATGAAATTTGAAGTGAATATAAGTCTTCCAAAAATTTGATGAAATTTGAAGTGAATATAAGTTCGTAAAATTTGATGAAATTTAAGTGAATATAAGTCTTTAAAAATCTGTGAAATGAAGTGAATATAAGTCTTCAAAAATCGATGAAATTTGAAGTGAATATAAGTCTTCAAAAAATCTTGTTAAAATTGAAGTGAATATAAGTCTTCAAAAATCTAATGAAATTGAAGTGAATATAAGTCTTAGAAAATTTGATGAAATTTGAAATGAATATAAGTCTTCAAAACTGTGAAACTAGTGAATATAAGTCTTCAAAAATTAGATGAAATTGAAGTGAATATAAGTCTTCGTAAAATCATGAAATTTGAAGTGAATATAGTCTTAAAATCGATGAAATTTGAAGTGAATATAATCTTTAGAAAATCCAATGAAATTTAGTGAATATAAGTCTTCAAAACTGTGAAACTTGAAATGAATATAAGTCTTGAAAATTAGATGAAATTTGAAGTGAATATAAGTCTTTAGAAAACTGATGAAATTTGAAGTGAATATAAGTCTTCGTAAATTTGGTTAAAATTGAATGAATATAAGTCTTCGAAAACTGGTGAAATTTGAAGTGAATATAAGTCTTCAAAATTTGATGAAATTTTAATGAATATAAGTCTTCTAAAAACTGGTGAACCTGAAGTGAATATAAGTCTTCAAAAATTAGATGAAATTTGAAGTGAATATAAGTTCTAGAAAATCGTGAAATTGAAGTGAATATAAGTCTTCTAAATCCGATGAAATTTGAAGTGAATATAAATCTTAAAAATCTGATGAAATTTGAAGTGAATATAAGTCTTCGTAAAAACTGTGAAACTTGAAGTTAATATAAGTCTCAAAAAATCAGTGAAAATTGAAGTGAATATAAGTCTTCTAAAAATCTAGTGAAATTTGAAGTGAATATAAGTCTTCAAAACTGATGAAAATTGAAGTGAATACAAGTCTTCTTCCAAAAATCTGATAAAATTTGAAGTGAATATAAGTCTTTAAAATCTGATGAAATTTAGTGAATATAAGTTCGTAAAATCTATGAAAATTGAAGTGAATATAAGTCTTCAAAAATGTGATGAAATTTGAAGTGAATATAAGTCTTCAAAATCATGAAATTTGAAGTGAATATAAGTCTCCGAAAACTGATGAAATTTGAAGTAATATAAGTCTTCGTAAAACTGTGAAATTGAAGTGAATATAAGTCTTCAAAATCGATGAAATTAGTGAATATAAGTCTCTAAAAATCTTGTTAAAATTGAAGTGAATAAGTCTTCAAAAAATCAATGAAATTTGAAGTGAATATAAGTCTTAGAAAATTTGATGAAATTTGAAGTGAATATAAGTCTCGTAAAACTGTGAAATTTGAAGTGAATATAAGTCTTCAAAATCAGATGAAATTGAAGTGAATATAAGTCTTCGAAACTGATGAAATTGAAGTGAATATAAGTCTTCTAAAATCATGAAATTTGAAGTGAATATAAGTCTTTAGAAAATCCAATGAAATTGGTGAATATAAGTCTTCGTAAAATGATGAAACTTGAAATGAATATAAGTCTTGAAAATTAGATGAAATTTGAAGTGAATATAAGTCTTAGAAAATCAATGAGATTTGAAGTGAATATAAGGCTTTTAAAATTTGGTTAAAATTATGAATTTAAGTCTTCTTTAAAATTCGTGAAATTTAAGTGAATATAAGTCTTCTCGAAAATTTGATGAAATTTGAAGTGAATATAAGTCTTAAAACCGTGAAACTGAAGTGAATATAAGTCTCAAAAATTAGATGAAATTGAAGAATATGCTCTTAGAAAATCTTGTTAAAATTGAAGTGAATATAAGTCTTCTAAATCATGAAATTTGAAGTGAATATAAGTCTTCGTAAAAATCTGATGAAATTGAAGTGAATATAAGTCTTCGTAAAAATCTTGTGAAATTGAAGTTATTAAGTCTTCAAAAACTGATAAATTTGAAGTGAATATAAGTCTTCAAAAAATCTGGTGAAACTTGAAGTGAATATAACTTCAAACTGATGAAATTTGAAGTGAATATAAGTCTTCCTAAAACTGATGAAATTTGAAGTAAATATAAGTCTTCGAAAATCTTATGAAATTTGAAGTGAATATAGTCTTCAAAAATGATGAAATTTGAAGTGAATATAAGTCTCAAAAAATGTGATGAAATTTGAAGTGAATATAAGTCTTCGAAAATCCGATGAAATTGAAGTGAATATAAGTCTTCCGAAAACTGATGAAATGAAGTGAATATAAGTCTTTAAATTCTTATGAAATTTGAAATGAATATAAGTCTTCGTAAAACTGATGAAATTTAAGTGAATATGTTTTGTAAAATTTGATGAAATTTGAAGTGAATATGTCGTGAAAAAAACTGTTAAAATTGAAGTGAATATAAGTCTTCAAAAACTGATGAAATTTGAAGTGAATATAAGTCTTCTAAAATTTGATGAAATTTAATGAATATAAGTCTTCGTAAACTGGTGAAACTGAAGTGAATGTCTTCAAAATTAGATGAAATTTGAAGTGAATATAAGTCTTAAAAACTGATGAAATTTGAAGAATATAGGTCTTAAAATCATGAAATTTGAAGTGAATATAAGTCTTTAGAAAATTTGATGAAATTGAAGTGAATATAAGTCTTCGTAAAACTGGTGAAATTTGAAGTGAATATAAGTCTAAAAATTAGATGAAATTTGAAGTGAATATAAGTCTTTAGAAAATATGATGAAATTTGAAGTGAATATAAGTCTTCGTAAAATCGTTAAAATTAAGTGAATGTTTTCGTAAAATCTGATGAAATTTGAAGTGAATATAAGTCTTCGTGAAAATCTGATGAAATTTGAAGTGAATATAAGTCTTCAAAAATCTAGTGAAATTTGAAGTGAATATAAGTCTCAAAAATCCGTGAAATTGAAGTGAATATAAGTCTTCGTAAAATTTGATGAAATTTGAAGTGAATATAAGTCTTTGAAAACTGATGAAATTTGAATGAATATAAGTCTTTAGAAAACTGATGAAATTGAAGTGAATATAAGTCTTCAAAATAAGATGAAATTTGAAGTGAATATAAGTCTTCGTAAAATCAAGTTTAAATTGAAGTGAATAAGTCTTCAAAAAATCGAAATTTGAAGTGAATATAACTTCGTAAAATCTAGATAAAATCGGTGAATATAAGTCTTTAGAAAATCATGAAATTGAAGTGAATAAAAGTCTTCGAAATCTGATGAAATTTGAAGTGAATATAAGTCTTCGTAAAATTTGATGAAATTTGAAGTGAATATAAGTCTTCCAAAATCATGAAAATTGAAGTGAATATAAGTCTTAAAATATTAGATGAAATTTGAAGTGAAAATAAGTCTTCCTAAAATTTGATAAAATTTATGAATACAAGTCTTCGTAAAAATGATGAAATTTGAAGTGAATATAAGTCTTCGTAAAACTGATGAAATTTGAAGTGAATATAAGTCTCTTAAAAATTGGTGAAACTTGAAGTGAATAGTTTTAAGAAAATCTGATGAAATTTGAAGTGAATATAAGTCTTCTAAAAATCTGAAACTTGAAGTGAATATAAGTCTTTAAAATCATGAAATTTGAAGTGCATAAGTCTCTAAAAATCATGAAATTTGAAGTGAATATAAGTCTTCTAAAATCTGATGAAATTTGAAGTGAATATAAGTCTTCGTAAAATCAATGAAATTTGTAGTGAATATAAGTCTTCAGAAAATTTGATGAAATTTGAAGTGAATATAAGACTTTAGAAAATCTGGTGAAACTTGAAGTGAATATAAGTCTTCAAAAGATAGATAAAATTTGAAGTGAATATAAGTCTTCAGAAAATCTGGTTAAAATTTAAGTGAATACAAAGTCCTCAGAAATTCTGATGAAATTTAAAGTGAATATAAGTCCAAAATCGATGAAAATGAAGTGAATATAAGTCTTTAAAAAAAATCTAGTGAAACTTGAAATGAATATAAGTCTTCAGAAAATTGATGAAATTTGAAGTGCATATAAGTCTTCAGAAAATCTAGTGAAACTTGAAGTTAATATAAGTCTTCAGAAAATCTGATGAAATTTGAAGTGCATACAAGTCTTCCGAAAATCAGATGAAATTTAAAGTGAATATAAGTCTTTAGAAAATCTGATGAAATTTGTAGTGAAAATAATCTTCAGACAATTTGATGAAATTTGAAGTGAATATAAGTCTTTCGAAAATCTGGTGAAACTTGAAGTGAATATAAGTCTTCAAAAAATAGATAAAATTTGAAGTGAATATAAGTCTTTAGAAAATCTGGTTAAAATTGAAGTGAGTACAAAGTCCTCAGAAATTCGGATGAAATTTGAAGTGAATATAAGTCTTCAAGAAATCTAATGAAATTTGAAGTGAATATAAGTCTTTAAAAAAAATCTGGTGAAACTTGAAATGAATATAATCTTCAGAAAATTGATGAAATTTGAAGTGAATATAAGTCTTCAGAAAATCTAGTGAAACTTGAATTGAATATAAGTCTTTAGAAAATTTGATGAAATTTGAAGTGCATACAAGTCTTCCGAAAATCAGATGAAATTTGAAGTGAATATAAGTCTTTAGAAAATCTGATGAAATTTGAAGTGAATATAAGTCTTTAGAAAATCTGGTTAAAATGGAAGTGAATACAAGTCTTTAGAAAATCTGATGAAATTTGAAGTGAATATAAGTCTTCATAAAACTGTGAAATTGAATGAATATAAGTCTTCGTAAAACTGATGAAATTTGAAGTGAATATAAGTCTTAGAAAACTGTGAACTTGAAGTGAATATAAGTCTTCTAAAATCGATGAAATTTGAAGTGAATATAAGTCTTCTAAAATTCAGTGAAAATTGAAGTGAATATAAGTCTTCGTAAAAATCGATGAAATTTGAAGTGAATATAAGTCTTTCTAAAACTGATGAAATTTGAAGTGAATATAAATCTTTAAAAATTTGATGAAATTTGAAGTGAATATAAGTCTTCTAAAATCAGTGAAAATTGAAGTGAATATAAATCAAAAAATTTGATGAAATTTGAAGTGAATATAAGTCTCTTCTAAAACTTGTGAAACTTGATGAATATAAGTCTTCAAAATTAGATGAAATTGAAGTGAATATAAGTCTTTGAAAATCAAGTTTAAATTGAAGGATATAAGTCTTCAAAAATCTAATGAAATTTGAAGTGAATATAAGTCTTCGTAAAACTGGATGAAATTATGAATATAAGTCTTCAAAATTAGATGAAATTTGAAGTGAATATAAGTGTTTAGAAAATCAAGTTAAAGTTAAAGAATATAAGTCTTTCAAAATCTGATGAAATTGAAGTGAATATAAGTCTTCTAAAATGTGATGAAATTTGAAGTGAATATAAGTCTTCAAAAATCATGAAACTTGAAGTGAATATAAATCTTCAGAAATCGATGAAATTTGAAGTGAATATAAGTCTTCAAAAATCATGAATTGAAGTGAATATAAAAGTCTTCAGAAAATCAAATGAAATTTGAAGTGAATATAAGTCTTCTGAAAATTTGATGAAATTTGAATTGAATATTAGTCTTCAAAAAATCTAATAAAATTTGAAGTGAATATAAGTCTTAGAAAATCTGTGAAATGAAGTGAATATAAGTCTTCAGAAAATCAGATGAAATTTGAAGTGAATAAAAGTATTTCGAAAATCTGATGAAATTTGAAGAGAATATAAGTCTTCAGAAATTTGATAAATTTGAAGTGAATATAAGTCTTTAAAATCGTGAAAATTTGAAGTGAATATAATCTTCAAAATTAGATGAAATTTTAAGTGAATATAAGTCTTCGTAAAACTCATGAAACTTGAAGTGAATATAAGTCAAAATTAGATGAAATTGTGTGAATATAAGTATTTTGAAAAATCAAGTTAAAATTGAAGTGAATATAATTCGAAAATCAATGAAATTTAAGTGAATATGTCTCAAAATCTGATGAAATTTTAGTGAATATAAGTCTTCAAAAATGATGAAATTTGAAGTGATATAAGTCTGAATATCTGATGAAATTGAAGTGAATATAAGTCTTCAGAAAATCTGATGAAATTTGAAGTGAATATAAGTCTCAAAAAATTTGATGAAATTTAGTTGAATTCCTCAGCAGAGAACGTGATGTCACAGAATGTTATGACATAGTGTCTCCAAACTGCTAACAATTCACAAAGAAATCAAACAGTAAAGAAAGAACAGATAAATTGTTTTCTAAGTTCAGTGATAACCACTACAAATCAAAGGCCAAGCCGGAGGAAATTCACTATTAGTAGAATTAATTTAGGAATAAACCAACCTGGAATTCCCTTCACTTAAACCTACCTTAATGCATCTTCAATCTAAGTTCTACTTTAAATTCGAGTTCCCAATACTCCCCTCAATCACAAAGAGAAAGGATATTTAACCATTGAAACTGAATTGTGAAGACACTTTTCAATAAACAAACTTTGATCTTTCTTCAAAGCTTTAATCAGAGACATAACACTCATGTCAAAGCTTGAAGGATAAACTACCACAACCAAATCCTAGTCCAAAGCACTTATCGATTGATAATTGTTTGGCTCACAGAGTAACTAGAATTTCACAAATTACAACCTCGCAAATTTCAATACACCAGAGGCGCAAAAAGTAGTAGTGATCTTTCCTATTATGGGTTACCCGAACTTCAGCTGGCTCATAATAGTTGGGGTTCACTTAATTAATCCTAAAGACTGTCTTCAAACCAATTTAGGTTTAACTAAGATTAACAAATTTAGATGTGAGCATGTAATCTAATACAAACAATAATAAACAAACTCAACAAATTTCCTAAAATTCGAGAAGTCAGACTATATCAAGAATGTCACACGTAATGTCATAACATCTCTGAAAATTACATCAACAAATCATAGTAATTCCAAAACAAGACTTGCTTCCCAGCTCGAGATGTACTTAAACATCCTTGTCATGTAGGATTATCAATCTCCGTAAATGTCATGAAATTTATCAAGTCATTGCCATAGTTCAGTTTTACCAAAATTAATGCCACTTAAAACACTTTACAAACTCCCTTGGCACATTTTGGCTAAAACAAACTTAACTAAGTTATCGAGTACCCATGCAAAGAAGAAAACAACTAGTCTAGGTTATCCTAAGCTTTAAAACAGAACCTAGAGAAGATAATTCTACCCATAATTTTTCCATACAATTGTCTTCAATTGCCCATATATATATTTCTCCCTTTAGCCTCAAAAGGCCAAAGGAACCAAAGACAAAACCCCATCAAAATCATATAGAAAAAGTAGCATCATTAAGTTACAACTCACAATTAATACAATAATCCAAAAAAATGTATAATAAAGAAATAGCGTAACAATGTTAACATCAAACAACAAAATGTAAACATCAATCAACGCGTTGTGCTCGTACCAAGTTCTCTCTTTCCTAAGAAACACTATGAAAAGTTAAGCATCTTCGTAACTCCTTCGTGTCCAGTCATCTCAACATCATCATTATCAAGATCACCATCACCGCCTAACCCTTCATCCTCAACCTCGTGTCCGCCTCCTTCCACGAGATCGCTCAAGGTTGCTCGCTCAAGCTCCTTGCAGTTGCTTTTAGCACAACTAAGACAGCTGTCTTCCGAGAATTTGCCTTGACATTGATGTCTCACTGATGTCATGACAACAAACTGACATGTCTTCCTTGAAAGAGCTTGGAATGAAAACCAAGTGGGGCTCTTGCAAACCAGATCTACTGCCTGAATATCGTGATATTGATCCATTATAATTCCACACGTGAGGGAGGGAAAGGCTATTGGTCCTTGATTTCATAGCTTTCAGCATGTTTGAGGGTTGCCAAAATGTAGGTTCCATAGTCAAATTTGCTTGGGTACCACCGCAAATATGAATCGCCACCAATGTAGATGGTTGATTGCGGATTTGTCAGACAAGCTACAAAGACTCTATTTTGTGCAAGATGGCAAACTTGACACTAACCATCGGCCGTGAGTTTTCCTCTCAGAGGCCAATGTTTCACTTGCTTAGCAGTTGATTGCTTGATGACGGTTATCGCTTCCTCAAGCTCGTTGAAAGATCATCCGATCTCCCCAAGAACTGTTGATCACACTTTGAGAACTTTACTTTTCTCCCCTTACATACGCTTTATAATCTGCACTCCCATCACCACAACCACTTGACAAGTCACTATGAACTCCTTCAACACAACACATCATAGCAGCTTGAGAAAACTTCACAATGTTTTCATTGCCGCCTCCTTAATCGATCAATCTCCTCGCACTCAAGGGCACTCTTATTCACCTCCCTTCCGTAGCAACTTTTCACGCATACATATTTCCACCTTCTTGCATTCTCAGTGGTGGTGGAATGATATGTTGTCAATAGCCACTTCTGTGACTTGGGCGCTTCCCAAGAGATGGCTTTTTTCTTGGATGAATGTCTCGAGACATTCTCCTCAACATCAAACTTGAGTCTTGATCGACTCAAGGTTGTGCACATTCCTTTCTCACAATTGGTGTCCCTTGGGTCTAGAGCCACCACCAATGTTTTACCCTACTTATTTGTAGAGGGTCCAAACTTTGAGTTCTTCTTAGCTTTATACACATCTTCAATAGCCCTTTTCTTTAACAGGACTCTAAGAGGCACTGCTTAATTTTCCTTCTTATCATCCTCTTTGCAATACTTGGATTGACATTCAATGAGGTCATTCGAGAATTCTTCATCCAAGTCAATGATAGGGGTTCCACTAACTTTCAGAATCTTTAACCGGAGAATTTTCAAGATTATCGCGAATTGGTTTCTCCGAGTTTCTTCAAGGATACTATCGTGAGATATAATCATAGGTTCATTGTGGGGTTTAACAGAAGCACATTTTTCCGGGGATCTTCAAGAATACCATCGAAATATCATCTTCATTAACAACAGGGGCTCATTACATGTATCATCTACACCTTCAAGGACTTTAATGCAGGGATTAACAAAGATTCTTTATAGGAGAATCAACAGGAGTTTCTGATCGATCCACTGGGTTTTCTTGATACGATCATCAGATGTCTTGACATTCTCAAGGACATCTGGATCACCGCTAAACTAGGGCTAGCGTATTTTGGTTTAGAGGGACGTAAACCCCAGCATGTAGTGGTTTTCATTTAGGATCCTGGTTACTATCCTAGCAATGGCTTCATGCACATACCTAGAACCTTCTCTGTTTGCTATTTCTGGAGGTATAGATGAAGATGGTTCAGAGGTCTTACCAGGAGGATGCTTGGACCTCGAGCATTCCTCGGTGCGAAGTTTCTTGACCTTCTCGTGGTCGCCATTGCACGCAGTGGGGTAACCTTCAACAGCTTCAACTTGCAATGGCTGCAGAGTCTTGAATCTCACTCATATGGGAGATGAAGAACCGAGTCTTGATGACGAGGAGACGATGATGGGTTCTATTGAGACATCTTGAGGAAGGCAGAGAAATATCACAAGCTTTGAGAGTTTTTGTTGATGAAATGGCAACAGAGACTTTCAAAGAAGAAACCGAAATATATATATGCCTCTTCCTATTCTTGAACTTTTGAAAACAAGAAGAAAATAATTAATTACTCCACTTAGAATTAAATGAAAAAAGGCCTCTTCCTTTCCTTGTTGTGAGCAATCTTAATTACATTTCCTATATTACAATACCCGGCCAGTTCTTTAAATTCTCAAACCGACTTGCATCAAGAGTTTTAGTAAAATGTCACCCAATTGTTCAAGGCTACATGCTCCAATTTAATCACTTTCTCTTCCACAAGGTCTCGATGAAGTGATGTCTAATGTCAATGCTTAGTCATGCTGTGTTAATAGGATTCTTTGAAATATTAATAGCACTCAGTTGTCACAAGACAATGTCATGACATCCGTGACATTATACTCATCAAGATCCGCTCATCCACCATCTCGAGAACAACTACCACCGCTATATATTCAAAGAAGGGACAAGGATTACGCTTGCTCTTGTAACCAAGAAACAAGATTGTTCCCCAAGAAGAAGCATCCTCCGTAGTGCTTTTCTATCATCAAGACTACCAATTTCAATCAAGATCACAATAGCCGCATGTAATTGGTTCACACATCCATGAGAGTACAAGATATACCATAATTGCAAGTTCCACCACATACTGAATTCTTTTCACCCGATTGATGTGGCTCACTTTAGTTCGCCTTGGTATCTTGCACATACCCCAACAGAATGCAATGTCCGTCTGGCCGTTATATACAACAAGCTTCCTATCATGCTTCTATACATGTTTTGATCAACATTTTCCACTTGTGTCCTTGGACAACTTTTAAATGAGTGGAGCATGTTCTTTTATGGTGGCATTCTCCATTCCAAACTTCTTGACAATATTCCTTGCATACTTGCTCAGGAAAGAAATGTTGAGTCTTCCATCTGTGTGACTTCAGTCCAAGAAAGTAGGTCAATTCTCCCATGAGGCTCATTTCAAACTCGACTTGCATTTGGTTGGCAAATGTCTCACCATTAGGTCCGACATCCCTCCAAATACTATGTCATCAACATAAATTTGAGCCACCATTATCTTTCCTCCTTCATCCTTGACAAAGAGGGTTTTATCCAAGACTCCTTTCCTATATCCTTTGTCAAGAGTGAACTTGGTCGACCCTTTCATACCAGGCCCTAGGAGCTTGCTTCGCACCATATAGAGCTTTCCTCAACTTGTAGACATGATCGAAAAATTTGGATCCACAAACTTTAGATCGCTTCTACATATACCTCCTCATTCAAATAGCCATTTAGGAAGGCACTTTTCACATCCATCTGAAACAATTTGAATTTCAAAATGCAAGTAACTCCTAGTAATAGTCTGATTGATTCCAGCCTAGCCACAGGAGCAAAAGTCTCATCAAAATCAATCCCTTCAACTTGAGTGTATCCCTGAGCAACAAGTCTTGCTTTATTTCTGGTGACAACCCCTTCTGCATCAGACTTGTTCTTGTAGATCCACTTTGTGCCAATGATGTTTGTTCCTTCGGGTCAGGAACTAACTCCACACTTCATGTTGCTTGAATTGGTTCAATTCATCTTGCATTGCTCCAATCTAATATTCACCGCCAGAGCCTCTTTGACATCTCTTGGCTCAATCTTTGACACAAAACAAGAGTTTGAGACAACTTCTCGGATCTTGTAATGACCACAGCTAGGATCTCCAATGATGAGTTCCTTTGATGATCTTTCCGAATTCGATGGAGGGGTCTTTGTTAATTTCTCCGGTTCGACTTTGGAGATGTAGGAAGTGCACTTCATCCTTATCGGACACTTGTGGTGATGTCTCAAACAATGTCTCAACATCATATGGGACATTGTTTTCCGATGGTGATCATCAACTATGACATTAATAGACTCCATCATAACTTTAGTCTGGAGTTGAATACTCTATATGCTCTTCTATTTGTGAGTATCCTTAAAAATGCCTTCATCACTTTTAGAGTCCATCTTTGTCCTTGATCACGATCCGTCAATAATATAACATTTGCTACCAAAAACATGGAAATATTTCACAGTAGGTTTTCTTCCTTCCATATTTCATGTTGTGGTGGAAGATGTTCCCTTTCTTAAGGTGACCTGTTAGAACATAGTAGTCGTATTCATAGCTTCAAACCCAAAAGTGAATAGGAAGTTTCTTAACATGAATCATTGCCCGCGATTCTCGTATAGTCCTATTCTTCCTTTCCACAACTCCATTTTGTTGAGGAGTTATAGGAGAAGAGAACTCATGATTGATTCTTTCGAGGAATGTAATTCATCAAACTTGTTGTTCTCAAATTCCTTTCCATGATCACTTCTTATTCGACAATGCAAGATTCTTCTCTCTTGAAGTTTTTGCATAACTCTTTAAAACATCAAACACATCGATTTTTCTTTGATGAAGTTTATCCGTAACCTGGAGAAATCATCCACAACAACATAAGCATATCTTTTCCACCAAGACTCAACCCGTGATGGCCCCATCAAATCCATGTGTAGCAGCTCCAAAGATCTTAGAAGTGGTCGATGTCTTGACATTGGATGTGACATTCTCGTTTGCTTTCAACCCGACACTCACCATGCACTCTTCCTTCATCAATATGGAGTCTTGGTATCCTCCTGACACCTCCATGGAAATGATCTTTTCATTCCTCCGAGATGCAAATGACCGTTTTTGGTGCCACATTTCACCTCCTTTTCATCTTTGTCTGTAGAGCACAACAAGACAAAGTTGGTGTTCTCAGACTCCCACATGTAGCAGCTTGTCCTTTGATCCGACTCCTCTCATAACCACTCTTGTTTTTCATTGATTACAAGACATTCAAATTTCTAGTGAAGTTGACTTTGAATCCCATATCATAGTCGATTATGCTTAGTATTAGCGTCAAACCTTTTACCAAGAATACTCCATTTAGGTTTGGAACTCCAATCTAAGTTTCCAACACCTTTGATTTCTCCTTTAGCTCCATCCCCAAAAGTAACAAAATGGTAGAATGAGGTTTGACATCATTCAAGATTTTGATTCCACCATATGCTTAGAATACGCCACCGTCAAAGTACCCGCCTTCCTGGCGATAACTCTAAGGGAAGTGTGAGCTATCGAGCTGCAATCTTCTTCTTCCATTGTTGAGTGTAGGGTACCTTGTTGGTCTTAGGCTTGACATAAGGAGCTTGATTAGGATATCCATGTAGTCTAAAGCAAAAGGCTTTATGTGTCCAAACCTCCCACAATAATGACATCTCCATCTTTGAAACTTTTTCTTCATGTTTCTTTGATCTTATGTTGTACCCAATGTTGTGACATCGCTTGACATTGGTTTATTAGGTCTCTTCTTCCTTGTTATCGAAAATTTCTTTGCATCCACATATCCCGAGCCAAACTTATTTCCTGCCTTGGTTGTGACTCGCTTTGACATTGATTCAGTTCCGTTTCTTCTTCTTGTCACCAGCAGTTTCTTTGCAGCCTTCATATCCTGCACTATGCTTATTTCCCGCATTCGTCCAAGCTAAGGATTTCTCCAACTTATCGATTCGATGTCAACATTTTGACAGACTTAGACATCTGATCAAGTTTGGAGTTCAACACTATAATTTCATTGTCGAGGTGACTTATAGTAAGTTGTTTTCCTTCTTCTCACCCTCCAACTTCACATTCTCACCTCCAACTTCACAATCGCCTTTTTCTCGCTTTCATTTTGCGACAAACTTCACCACTTCACACACAACTTCTTGTAGGTTTCAAAGAAGCTCTTCAAATGTCACTTCCTCATCACTAGAATCCATATCGAATTGCACACCCGCAGAGAGCAAAGACAAGTTCACGCTTCTTCTTCGATTCACTTCCGAGTCACCATCGCATCAAGTGACAACCATTCCTTTCTTTTGTTTCTTTAGCAAGGTAGACATTCATCTCTAATATGCCCATATCCTTCACAACCATGACACTGGATTCCTCCACACTTCCTTTTTTTCGACTTGGATCTTCACTGGAGTCATAAGATCCGCTAATGTCGATGGAATGTTCTTGACATGGACCTGACTTTTGAATCAATTCTCTTGATGAGTTTGTTGAACTGCCTTCCAAGCATAACTATAGCTTCGTATATCTTCTCTTCATCCTCCTCCTTGCTTTCCTCTTCAAGATTGGATACATAATATGTTTTTCTTACTCAACATTTTCACCGATCCCATCTCAAATGTCTCAAGAGATCCAACAAGTTCTTCCACCTTCAAGGTGCCGATATCTGAGCTTCCTCTATAGCACTACTATTGCAAACCTTTTAGGCAAGGATCTCGAGAATCATTCTTACCGCCTTTTCTTCAGACATCTTTTCTCCCAAAGGCTCGAGGTGTTGGCAATCTCAAAGATATTCATGAAACTCATGAATAGTCTCATCTTCCTTCATCTTCAAATTCTCAAATTTGGTAGTGAGCATCTCGTCTTGACATCTTCACCTTGGATGTCCCTCATGAGTAGTTTTGAGAGTGTCCCAAACATCCTTGGCCAACTGCATGATGTACTAGTCTCAAGATATTTCATCAATTCCATTGAATAAGGCATTCAATGCTTTAGAGTTGCCCGCCTCTCTTCATCTTTGCTCCATTCTTCCTCGTGTTTCAAAACAGTTGTCCCATCTTTCAAGCCCGGTAGGATGTTTCCATCCTTTCACAGCCTCCAAGCTTTAATATCCAGGACCTTAAAAAGCAACCATATCGGGTTTCCGAATCATAATTAGATCCATCCAATATGGGTGGTCTACTCAAATCCTCCTTCCTTATCCATAATCACGTAAACTATTATCCCAGATCTCACCCAGAAACAACGGCCAGCTCACCTCCGATGCCAATGAATTCTTCGGCAAGCGATACGTGATGTCGCAGAAGAATGTTATGACACAAGATTCGAACTCTATTAACAATTCACACAAGAATTAAACAAAGAAGAAAGAACACAATAAATTGTTTACCTGGGTTCAAAGGTATAACTACACTCATATCTCGCTGGGGCTACCAAGCCAGGGAGGAAATTACTATTAGTAGAATTAATTTTGTGAATAAACCAACCGCTTATCTCCTTCACTTAAACTCACTGATACGGTGAACCTGACTTTGTAGGATTTTGTATCCAAATGTGCGGATAGCAAGAGTCGCCACCGACTTTTATTTTTATCCATTAAGGAAGGTAAAAGTAAGAAAAAGACCTTCCGTTAGATTTGAGTTTAGAGAATGGTTATGAAAAGGAAGGTATTAGCACCCTTTCCATCCGTAGTTATCACGGGCTCTTAGTTACTCTAGATCACTTTTTAAAATTGCTTCGTGTGTTTGACAAAAATGTTTTTGAAAAGGCATTTTTTGACTTTGTAATGACTCATGTAGAGTGTATACAAAGTGTTCGAAATGTTTTGTTTTGAAAAGAAATTGAACTTTGAAAAGAATGTGTGAAAAGCATTTGATAGAGCAAGCAACTAAAAGACTTATTACCCACTGAATTGGTCGTTTTGTTGTACTCTACATCCTTTAGAATAGCGCTAGCCATACCATTAGTTAGTAGGTAGCTCCACTGGATGTAAGCGGGACATTCGAAGGGACATCGGATGGTCATAGAAGGCAACTTGTAGGAAGTATCCAGCACATTGGAAGGGATCATCATTTTTCGTAGCGACAATCGAGGGTCAAGATCATGTATTCGGAGGCGACATCGTGGGTCTTATGATCTTTGTATCAAGGGACTATGATGATTTGTTTGGAAGGCAAATTAGAATACCCCACGTCGAGGACATGACCATTTTGAATCGAAGGCACGAGAGAGAATTACCCTAAGCGTGTGTGAAAGAATGTGTTGAATTCGAATATATTATCTTGAAAATTAGTGTGAGCTATGTCCAATTATTATCTTGCCATACACGCCTAATTACTAGCAATTGATAAGGGTGCGGAAAGTAAAATGCGAATGCGGAAGATAAATCCTACGCTATTACATGGCTTTGGCGAATACATAATTTAACTTCACGGAAAATAAACCCTAAATTAAACTATTACATCCCATGAACAATTACATTATTGGAAAATAAAATGATAAAAGAAAAACATCGACGGAGCAACTCAGAAAGAATAAGAAAATCGGGAAATATGATGAATTGAAAAGAGAAAATGTTAGAAAAATGCAATTTTTAATATGAGAAATTAATATATGTGGAAATAAGATAAATATATTAAAATAATTTTTGGGATTTTTGGAAAGATTTAATAATTAAATGCAATTTATAATGATTTAAATGCAAAATAAAAATAAAATAAATATGCATGCAAAATTATATTTTAATTTATTAAATTAAATAAAGATTTTTATGAAAATAATGTAAAAGAAAAATGTTTTGGTAATTTTAATGCAAAATAAAAAAATATGAAAGAAATTAAAATAATGCAAAAATATTGAAAATATGAAAAATATGAAAATATTGAGTTTTGTAAAAAGAAACCAGTTAGCCTTGGCATGGTTCAACCGCCCGGCCTTCAAACCTTGAGATCCTTCACCGACCGCTACGCCATGTGTGCATCCGTGTTTGAAAACTGGAACGAAAGTGAAATACAAACGCGTCGCCCCTCCTATTGCCATCAATCGCGCTTCGCATTGCCTTCTCCATTTGAATTTTAAAACTCGGCCGGCCATTGTTCGACGCCATGTACCTCAAGCTAATTCAAAAATCACACACATAATATAAATTAATTTAAAGCCATGGTTCGATCTAGGTGTCATCCAATGCATGGTACTAGTCTCATGGTCCAATTTTCCTAATAAGCCAAGCCCTAAATCGAGCTCAAGAACCCTAGTTATGGCATACGTTTCGTGCCATGGAAATGCAATTAACCCCGCCTGCATCGCTTGCAAACTTTGTTCTAAGCATGAAAACAAACATCAAAACTTGTTAATAATGCATGAATAATGAAAACGATTTTTGAAAAAGTATGAACAAACCGATTCGTGATTCCTTGATTCTCGGATGGTTTTGAATGATGTAAGAGTCCGGATCGACTAACAACCCAAGGAATGCAATGGAATCCTCAAAAGCAATTGAAAGTTATGGATCGATGGTGCTAGTGTTTTCCAAGTGTGCAAATTTTGACTTTAGGTTGGGTTCTCGAGCAATTTTTTTCCCTCTCTTGATAGGTATGCATCATGTATTTATCGGATGGATTTGGATCGAATTGGGAAAGAATTGAACAACATTCAATGGAAATCAAATTTGATATTCTCATGAAATCAAATTTTCAAATTTTGATCAATTTCAATCCAATCTTGCCTTCTTGCCCAATTTGAATTTGTTGGCATTTGTAGTTAATTGGATCTTAAGAAAGAATAAAATCAATCTTCAATTAATTTTGATTTTATAATTTATTTTAAGATTTAATTTGTATTTAAATAAATAAATTACAAATTAAATAGAAAAATAAATCAAAAATTCGTGGCATTGGGCTTGGACATTCATTGCATGAGGAACAAGTTAGGATGAAGAAAAAGTAGCCCATTTAAAAAGATTTGATTTTGAAGTATCTCTCTTGTGCATTCTTCCAAAATTTCCCAACTTGTGAATGGTGTAACTTGCTCAATTTTCCATATTTTTAGTGTTCTTGGACTTTTGGAAAGCTCTAAGAGTCCTCTAACAATGTCTTTGTCTATCTCAATTGAGTTACCATGCTCAATATATCTTCAAAACAAAAGTTGACTTTTTGTTGACTTTGAAAATGACCTTAATGTTTTGAGCTATACCTCTCAAATGAAGCATTTTTTGGACATTCTTGTGAGACATGAAGTAGAGAATTGAATTTCCTTCAAACAAGAGGTGGTGGAAAAATTTCGAGAAAGTATGAGAAAGTTATGATCGTCAAAGTTCATTGACTTTTCATCTAAACCCTAATTTAGAAAGTTTGACTTTTGAGCAAATCTTGAGTTTTCTTGATGAATCATGATCAACCTTGATCAAATGATGAATGTAACTTCAAAATGAGGATGTTGACCAAAATCGAAGTTTTGATCATGTTGACCATGTTGACTTTTGTCCATCATAACTGACAACCATCGAGCAATCGGTCTGCGAGGAAACTGACTCATGAGGCTCGAAACTTGACATGGAGAATCCTTGAAGCATATGAGGAGGCATGAAGGCCATTGGAGATGTTGGAACCATCTTGATTGAGAGATACCAAACCCTAGCTTGGTTGATTGTTTGTGAGCAGAAGTTTGTCTGATCAACTCTTGAGAGTCCTCGCATAGATGCAAATCTTGAGAAGATGAGGGCAACTTTGGGGTATGACACCTACCCAATGTGCAACTTCAATCTAAGTCCTACTTAGA